>SMDT01002867.1:0-353544 GCA_005392925.1 Aquilaria sinensis | reverse complement strand
ATGAGGCCGCCGTAGGCCATCATTTGGCGCCGTCTGTGGGAAGCTTGTCCCATGTCGCCGTCGTGGAGAGTTGACGCTCGAAGGATAAAGGGATTCCAAAATCCCCCCTCGTCCCTGAGACTCAACAGGCGACCCCTTTACCTGTGGCAGAAACTTCCATGATGGAGGACAACCGTCCAGTAACGGTAACGATGAGCTTCCTACGGGATTTCCAGCGTTCTATCATTGCCGAAATCTCTCAGCAACTTGATCAAAGGTTGCCCCAACCTTCACCCACTCAGAGAGCCTCACCCTCGACCATCCGTCGGGAAAGGAGCTCGCGATCCACTCACTGGAGTTCAGGGAGTGGAGACTCCCTTGTCGCGTATTCGACAGATGGTGAGCCCGTTGAGACGCGCCCCGCCAGAGGGGGACCCGCAAAAGAGACCAGGTCTTCCTGTCGACGGAGCGCATCCCCTTTCCAGAGGTCCCCTTCTCCTCCTCACCGGAGTCGTTCCCCAAGGCGAAGAAGAACTTCGCCACCACCAGCAAACACACGACGACAGGGAGGAACTAGCACTGCCCCCCTCATGGAAAGGATCCTGGGAAGGCTGGAAAAGGTGGAGAAACAGATCTCCCAAAAACCAGTCTGGTCTCGGTTGTCCAACTGCTACACCGGAGAGGAGTTGCCCTTCGTACGCGAAGTAGTAGAGGCGCCTATGCCCAGTGATTTCAGGGTTCCTCGTCTGGAAATGTATGATGGGCGGAGTGACCCCCAGGCGCACCTGACAAAATACAAGAGAAGCATGGTGCTCCATGGCGCGGACGACGCCACGCTCTGTAAATGCTTTGAGGTGACACTCTCAGGACCAGCAACAGCATGGTATGGGTCTTTGCCCCAGGGAAGTTTGTTGAGCTTCCAAGAACTATCTACTGCTTTCACCCAACAGTTTATTGGCAGTAGGCCAACTGCCAAAATGCCAGTGCAAATGTTTGACATAGCGCAAAAAGGAGGGGAGACCATCCGCGATTATGTTGAAAGGTTCAACCGAGAAGCACTGAGCGTACCAGACTTTCGACCGGAAATTCGCATCCTGGCAATGGTCAGAGGACTGCGAAGGGACTCCCAGCTGTTCTATGAATTCTCCAAAGATCCCCCAGAAACTCTTGGGGAATTTTACAGAAGAGCCGAACAACACATGACGGCTGAAGAACTCAGGATGGGGGGACCTAAGGCAGAACACCTTCGCACCGAAGGGCCTGGCCACCAGCCGCGCCATCAGAGCGAGGGAGAACGGTCCCGCAGGCAAAGAGGGAAAAGGCCTGCAGCATTCATGCCCCTGAACACCACAAGAGCTAGCATTCTGATGACCCTGGAAAGGCAAGGAACAGCAATCCCAAGGCCAAAGGCCATGGCCCCGGAAAATAAAAGGAATATGAAGAAATTCTGCCAATTTCATCGAGAACACGGCCACGACACTGAAGCCTGTTACCAGTTGAAGAAGTACATCGAGTCCCTGATCAAACAGGGGCAACTTCGGCGATATTTGCGGATACCCTCTCCGAAGGGGAGAAAAGAAGAGCAAAGGGGAGCAGATGATGAAGAGTATGACTCAGACAGAAGACGGGACCGAAGTCCC
This sequence comes from Aquilaria sinensis, assembly GCA_005392925.1. Taxonomy (NCBI): domain Eukaryota; kingdom Viridiplantae; phylum Streptophyta; class Magnoliopsida; order Malvales; family Thymelaeaceae; genus Aquilaria; species Aquilaria sinensis. The sequence continues at coordinate 351,925 of SMDT01002867.1, read as the reverse complement.
CGCAAAAGTCTGCCACCCTCGGCGGGGATCATCCAAACCATCACTACGGGGATGCCCTCGGCCGAGAGAAAAAGGAAGATGAGAGAAGTCTCCATCATGGAGTACGGGAGCACCTCCCAAAGGCTCACCCGCAGGGACGGGTCTGTCATAAAATTCCCTCATGACGACCCCCTCCTTGTCATGGCAAGAATAGGGAGCTGCGACGTCAAAAGAGTACTCCTCGATGACGGCTCGAACGCCAACGTCATTTTTTCTCATCTGCTGGAAAAGTTAGATATTTCAAAAAGCGACCTCAGCCCAGTCAGTTCCCCCACCTACGGTGTCGGACCATCTGAACTTCCAGTCCTTGGGTACATTGACTTGCCCGTGATGATGAAAGGGGTCTCCTCCAAAAGCAAAGAAGACTTAATCGCCTCTGGCAGAACAAGATTTATAGTCATTGATGTACCATCAGCATACAACGCCATTCTGGGAAGGCAGACTCAGGGTAATTTTCACATTCGGCCAGATGTAAGATACTTAATGGTCACCTTCGCCACCGAAAATGGAGACGCTGAAATCTTCATTGATCAAGTCGAGGTTAGAAAAGTCTTCACGAGGGCCAGGCAAAGCCCGACCAAGATCCAGGTGCACACTTCGACAGAAGGAAAAAAGGTCCTGATGGACGAAAGGGCAACAGCAGAAGAAAAGGAAAGCCTCAAAAAAATAGAAACAGAAGATGTAAAATTAGTCCCCGGCCGAAATACCCGAGTTGGAAAGAAACTGGCCGAAGGGGACAAAAAGAGGCTTGTATCCTTTTTATGCATGAACAAAGATCTATTTGCTTATTCACCGAAGGATATGCCTGGGGTTGACCCCAGCATAATCCATCACAATCTCAAAGTGCAGCCGCACGTCAGACCAGTTCGGCAAAAAAAACGGAATCTATCTGCTCACAAAAGGTCCTTCGTCAAAACCGAAGTTAATCGCCTCATCGAGGTCGGGGTAATAAGGGAAGTGAAATACCCCGAATGGCTCAGCAATGTGGTTATAGCCACAAAGGAGGGCAATGAAAAACTCCGAATGTGCATCGACTTCTGAAACCTAAATGATGCATGTCCGAAAGACTCCTATCCATTACCGGCCATAGATCAGCTAGTAGACGCAACTGCCGAGTACGGACTACTTAGCTTCCTCGACGCTTTTAGCGGGTATCATCAGATCCGAATGAATCCCGAGGATGAGGAAAAAACAGCATTCATCACAGAGATAGGTACTTACTGCTATGTTAGAATGCCTTTCGGGCTCAAAAATGCAGGAGGTACCTACCAAAGGCTGATGAACAAGGTATTTGACGCACAGATCGGTAGGAACATGGAAGTATACGTCGACGATATGATAGTCAAGAGCAGAGTGCCTGATAATCATATCACCGACTTAACCGAGACCTTCCAGCGACTTCGGGAGTTCGAAATTCTCCTTAATCCCAAAAAATGTGTGTTCGGAGTAAACGCGGGAAAGTTTCTCGGGTTTATGGTGTCGGAAAGGGGAATAGACGCTAACCCTGAGAAAGTAAAAGCCCTGCTAAATTTCCGGACACCTACGTCTATCAAGGACATACAGAGGCTTACCGGGAGGATCACCTCCCTAAGCAGATTCATCTCCAGGTATGGTGACCGATGTCGCCCGTTCTTCAAAGTACTCACCAAAGTCTCCAAGGAAGGTGGTACCTCCGGAAACCAGGAACACCCATGGAATGAAGAATGCCAGAAAGCCTGGGGAGAGCTCAAGAATTATCTAACTCGCCTCCCAACGCTTCGACAACCTCGGGAGGGGGAACCTCTCATCCTTTACCTTGCAGTCACTGAAAAAACGGTAAGTTCCGTCTTGGTGAAAGAAGAAGCAGGGAAACAATGGCCGGTGTATTACGTAAGCAAGTCCCTGCATGGTGCCGAGACAAAGTATCCGTTGCTCCAAAAAGCCATCTACGCGTTAGTACTGGCAGGTAGGAGATTACGACCCTACTTCCAAGGGCACGCCATCACCGTGCGAAGTAATTTGCCCCTGCGAGATGTGATGAAAAAAGTGGAACATTCGGGAAGACTCTCAAAATGGTGCATCGAGCTCGGTGAGTATGATATTACTTACGAGCCTAGAAAGGCAATAAAGGCCCAGGCACTTGCAGACTTTATTACCGAGATTCCCGAGATTGAAAAGATCGAACCACTCACGGGAGGTGAAACAGAAACTGATCCAGAATGGAACCTCTTCATCGATGGAGCGTCAGGCGCAGAGCATCAAGGAGCTGGAATAGTCCTTCAGGGTCCCGAAGGAATGGAAGCTTCTAAAGTAGTCAAATTTGGTTTTAATGTTACCAATAACATTGCCGAGTATGAAGCCCTCATAGCCGGACTGAAAATGGCCAGAAAAGTAGGCGTGAAGAACCTTGTGGCCCACAGTGATTCACAAATAGTGGTCCGACAGACAAGGGGAGAATATGCGGCAAAGGACCCAATTTTGGCTAAGTATCACAATATCGTTCGAAAACTCATTGAGGATTTCGACTGGGTGCACATAAAGAACGTGCCCCGGAAGGATAATACCCAAGCAGATACCTTGGCCAAAGCAAAAGAACCCACCGAAGTGCTAGAACACCCCAGCACGGAGTTAATGTGCATAAAAACCTCGAGGGAGGGATGGCAAAGCTCCCTCAAGAAATATTTGGCAACTTCAGAGCTTCCCGAGGATCCTAAAGAAGCCGCAAAGGTCCGAAAGTGTGCAGGGAGGTATTTCCTCATTGGAGAAGAACTATACAGGCAAGGGTACGCAACTCCTCTGCAAAGATGTATAGGCGAGGATGACGCCAGAAATGTACTTGGAGAAGTACATGAAGGAGTGTGTGGCTCCCATATAGGGACAGACGCCCTCGCAGGAGTAATACTCCGTCAAGGTTACTTTTGGCCTACCCTAAGGAAGGACGCAAGGCAATTTGTCTGAAGATGCGACAACTGCCAAAGGCACGCCAATATCCAAAAGCTACCCTTGGAAAGAATAAATGCGGCAGACTACCCCTGCCCCTTTGCCGTATGGGGCATTGATCTCATCGGACCTCTCCCAACCGCCCCCGGCGGAGTAAAATTTTGCATCGTTGCAGTGGATTATTTCACCAAGTGGATAGAGGCAGAACCACTAGCATCGATCTCGGCGAAGGACGCCCAAAGATTTGTATGGAAGAACATCATATGCCGATTTGGCATTCCGAGGGTTATAGTGGCCGATAACGGGACCCAGTTCACTGACAAGGGGTTCCAGGAATTCATGGAGGACCTTGACGTCAAGATACATTTTGCCCCAGTAGCTCACCCTCAGAGCAATGGGCAGGTAGAGGTATCTAACAGAACAATAAAAGATGGTCTAAAGAAACGGCTAAAGGAGGCAAAAGGAAAATGGCCAGGAGAGCTTCCAAGTGTGCTATGGAGCTACCGAACGACTCCCCGAAGAGCCACGGGAGAGACTCCCTTCTCGCTCGTATACGGGACTGAGGCCATTATCCCCATTGAAGTCACGCAGCCCTCGGTAAGAGTACAGGTGTTCGATGAAGGAGGAAATGAGCTTGGACTGAGAGCAAAATTGGACCTCCTCGAAGAGCATCGCGAAATGGCCGAGTTAAGGAGGAAGGCATTCCAGCAGCGGATAGCACGCACCGCCAATTTACATGTAAGGAAAAAGGAGATCAAAAAAGGAGACCTTGTTCTCCGGAAGACCGAATTCGAACAAAGAAGGCCATCGCAAGGTGTACTTCGGGCAAATTGGAGTGGACCATATTTGGTCCTTGATGAAGTTCGCCCAGGGGTCTTTAAGTTGGGTAACGTTGAGGGAGTAGAGTTGAAGAATACCTGGCATTCAAGTTCTCTGAAAAAATTCTATACTTAGACATTTTTTTTTTTCAAAGAAAGCCTGAAAGACACTCCTCTCCGAAGTCATCAGAAAAAGTAAATGACGAATATGCCCTCGTTATCGAAAAAAGCATGTCTGACGATTCTTCCTTACGAAATTCCTCACTTGGCTTAAAAACTCGTCCGAGCAAGAAAGCAGTCCAGTAAGATTCCGAGCAAAAAAAAAAAGGGTAAACTTAGAGTCGTACCAGCTTCTGAAAAGCGTATTCGGAAGAAGAGAATGAAGAACGGAGAAAAAATTCTTCATTAAGAATGATAAGTCGAAAGATACAAAAGAGGAAAAAAGAAGAAAGCCTATGACTAAGAAGGGGTATCCGGCGTTTCTTCCCCGGAGGACTCAGTCAAAGGTGCAGGCCGAGCAGGAGGGAGATTAAGGAACTCGGCCTTGGACCACGAAGATCTAGGCTCTTCGGGAAAATCCAAGGCAGATAAGTGAGAAAGGTCAAGCCCAGGGTACCGAGCGAGGACCTGATGACGAGCCAAGCAAAAGCCATCTTGGTAAGGCGTCTTCGACATTTGATCGCTACGGTCCTTCTTGGTACCAAGAGCCTTCAGGTCAGCTTTTAGCTCAACAATCTTCTCCTCCAGCTTCTTCTTCCTCTTGCTCTTCGTCCCCTTCTTCCTCAGCAACTCAATCTCAGCAAGAGCCTTCGCAAGATCCTCGCTGTCTTGAGAAGTCTTCTTCCGAAGGGCCTCGTTCTCTAAAGAAAGAGTCGCGCACTTTGAACCGAGGTCTTTAACCTTGGCTGAGAAATCAGTGAGAAGCTCCTGCCTGCTGGACACAACCTCGGCCCGAAGACTCCCAAGGTCTTCCATCGCAAGTTTGTTCAACTCGCCATATTTTAGGGCATACTGGGCGAGAGACTCCTTCGTCTGGCGCAAGGAATCTTCGGACCGAGAACGGGTCTCCGTCTGTTTCGCTGACGAGGCGCGGAAGTACCCACTGTATGCCAAAAGCTGCAGAAAAATAGAAGCGTCAATGAAGTATCGGAAGGAAGTGATAGCTTAGAAAGAACAATTTCCTGGAAAAGAAGGATCACCTGAGCAGCGTGTTCAGACATCCTCGCCGCGAGGATCTCTTCATTGGGACATTCGGTGGTAAGGGACTGAAAAGTGGCATGAGTCAGCACCCCTGTCGCCATTTGTGGAGCCATCAGCTGGCTATCCTCAGAGAACAAATCCATGTCCTCTGTGAACGTCCAGAAAGGCTCCCGTGGCACCCTGCCCCGTGGAATCCGTCGGTCCCGAAGAGCCCTGCGACGGTCATGAGTCTTCTTCCAGGAAGCATTAGGAGCGTGCTCTGCAAGGTCACGCCGAAGTTCCATCAAAACGTCATCCCTTAGCCATTCATCCAAAAAATCGTAGATACGAAAAATACTGAGATTTGTAGCAGAATGGCTAAGGAACCAACCTGGTGGAACTTCAGGGACGCCCTCCTCAGAACCAACCTCCCGAACATCCTCAGGAATGTTCTTTCCCTTCCTTCTTCGGCCCTCTTCAAACTCCTGGGCAGACGTTTGCTCTACGGGAATCTGGGTAGCAGGCGCAGGACTATGCATCTCCCCGAGGATGTCGGGTTCCAAAGGAGGATTATCATACGTCGGTAGTTGAGCTGAGGACTGATCTTCCACCTCAACTACGTCCTCGGGGGAAGGAGGAGCAGGAGTGGTAGCTTTGGTAGCTTTGGCCTTCTTAGACTTAGAAGGGCCGGCAGTCGACTTCTTCCTCTTACCGGAAGTCTTCTTGCGAACTTGCTCTCCCCGCTTAGCCTGACTGTCGAAGAGCGATTTATAAAACTCGGCAGACTGATCGCCCATCTCTGAAAAAACGTAAAATATCAGTGTAAGTCCAAAAGGAAAGCCAGAAGACTAAACCCTGGAGGATGACTCACTCTCGGAAAAAGCCTGATAAGAAATTTGACGCCGAAGGAGCATGACTATCCAAGCTTTCTTCCCCGGAAGAACAGGCACGGGCATGCCCCGGTCACTCTTGTGGGCAGTTATCACTCCCAGTTCCCGAAGAACCTCCTCGGACATAAGATCCCACTTAATAGGAAAGGGGTAGAGTGAACGGGAAGGAGCCCCGGTGTCCCAGTCCGACACTGACCGAACACGTTTGTCGAAATTGTTAAAATCGGCAAGTGTTACCGGAGTAAGAAGCTTCCTGGCATCAACGACGTCGGCCTCTAATGTTCCGGAGGCCCATCTAATAGGCACGGGGCCCCAAGACTCGGGAACCCTCAAAAAGAAAAACTGCTTCTGCCACCCCCGCCAGCTGTCCTTATTATCGAAGGTAAACATGAACTTCTTGCTCCCGGACCCTCGGGGAAGGAGGTAGTAAAAACCACCCTTCGGGACCGGATGGAGTTTATAGTATTGCATGAAGAAGGTGAAGTGGGGGTTTATGCCGAACACCCCGCACATGCAGAGGAAGGCATTGAAGTAAGAGTAGGAATTTGGGGTGAGTTGGTTCACGGCAATGCCGTGAAAATCACAGAATCCACATATCATGTGATGAGGGGGATACCGAAGACCGGCTTTCAGTTGAGCTCGGTAAACGGTAACCTCCCCCGGAGAAGCTGCGTACCCATAAGATCCCGGGAGGGGTAACCTCGGCGTGATATAAGAAGGGAGGTAGTACTTGGCCACCCACTTTTTCATCTTTTCCGGGGTAGTGGAGCAAGGATAAGCTTCAAGGGAAGCAAGGTTTGCAGAAAGAGGGCGCACAGTCATCAAAGGGATCGGATTCAATGGAGTCGGATTCGACATTTTTCAAAAAATAAGAAAAGAGAGATGACTTCAAAAAAGAGGGGGGAACAACAACAAAACCACAAAAAGGAGCACCCACCAAAGCCTGGGCTGAGAAACGCCGCTGCAAGGAATCGCCGGAGGTCACGCTGCCGCAAGAATCACCGCCGGAAAAAGGGAAAGGAGCAAGAAAAGGCTCTGGAACAGACAAGAGCTAAAGTAAAAGAATGAGGCAAAATAGAACGAAAGAAACTTATATAGACCGAAGGAGGATAAGCGAAGCGTCGTCATAATCATCCTTTAAAAAAGAAACCGCCTCATTATGGCTCCTAGAAGGCAAAGGGGTGCAGCTGACATAACCAGCGTAACTGCCCCACCATCCAACGGCATACACGTGTCACACAGCGCGAGGAATCAGGGCACGTCCCCCTAGCATCGTGAAAACCCAGGCACGGTCACTAATGACTGACACGCCTGACCAAAGGACGCGACGATTCACAGATCCGTGGCAGAAAAGGCAAAAAGAAAAAAGTAACAAACATTCCGAGGATGCCCAGAAAACTAGGGAGGGTACCTCGGCTCCGAGTAAGCAACTTCTGAAGCGAGACCAATTCCCAAGAAAGGATTTAGCTGCCAGATCGGCAAAGAGACCTTCTCGGAAACATAGCCGAAGCCCCTGCTCCGGCTTTCCGGTAGGGGGCATGTGATAGCCGAGGTGCCCATCAACGGCCGAGCTCCCAAACTTGGCGGAGTACTGACTTCGGCGAGGGAAACTACCAGCCGAGGTCAGAAGGACACACGATCCCTCTGGCCTAGTATAGGGAATTCATTCCGTCAGGCAATGACAGAACCAACCTCGGTAGAAAGGTAGAACCCTCTTCGGAAACAGAAGTACCCCTCGGGGGAACCATCCTCGGGAAACATATGCCCCGAGAAGTTAGAGTAACCTCGGAAGGTACGAACGAAGCATTTAAGGAGCCTCTGACACCTCACCGTAAAGTCGTCTCCTAAATACATTTTGACACGCTATCACTGGGACACGCCATCAGAGGGACGCCTCGATATGACGCCCTCGGAATGAGTAGGCTGTCAGACCAGCGACTTTCGCTGAGATACACGTCCCTTCGCTCCCGAAAAAGCAGGGATCGCAGCCTGCCATACACGTGTCATAATCTGGGACGGCCTCTAGAGGGAAATGGCTTCTGCACGCCTTCTGTATAAAATACCCAGAAAGCATTCTAAAAAAGGTGGGATGAAAAGTTCTCTTTGAATACACAAAAGAGCAAATAATCTAGTTACTGGAAAATACTGACTTGGGCGTCGGAGGTTCCTCCCTGGAAATTTACACCGGGGACCTCCTAACCTGTGTTTTTCTAAAAAAAGCGTTTCAGGTATCCTCCACTGGGGAATTTCCTCTCAAAGTATTCTCCTCCATCAGAAGCACTCTCTGCTCTTACAATGACACACGATGAGGCCGCCGTAGGCCATCACTAAGGTTCAGATAATGTGTTGAAAATGAAAAGATTAAGAGCAAATCCTTGTTGTGCTTAGATGTTAGTACGAGGTGAAATTCCACCTATTTGATATTGAATGCTGCCCAGAAATTTGAGATGGCCTTTGAGGCATATGCTGATGAGGATCCATTTTTTGTTTTGAAAGTAACCGATAAAGTTGAGTTGATTATGAGTGTTGATTTGGCTAGTGTAAGAAGGTTCGTTACTTTCCTGCAAAATGTTTATGAGTTGACTTATAGGATTTTTGGTTCATTGAGTGTTACATCGAATACTTTTTTCCATGAGATTTTTGAACTGGATGGTCTCCTACAATAGTGGCAAGCAAGTTAAGATGTTGATTTTTCCTTAATGGCTTGCCAGATGAAGGGAAAATATGAAAAATATTGAGACAACGTTAAGAAGATGAATATGTTGATATACTATTACCACCAAACAAAAATGGAAGAATTACAAGTGTGTCATAATGGCGAAAAACCATTATATTATGTAATTCTCACCATAGTGATTGAAGTGTGGGGGTAAAAGGCATGATCAACACCTCATTAAAAGTGTTCCAAGTTAGTAACTTGGCCCCCAAGAAAAGCATTAAAGATTTTTTGTTTGTCAAGCAACCTACGGACTTTTTTGTAAGGTTTTGGAAATTCGGGTACTCAATTGTAAAACTCTCAAGAAAGAAACTTGGAGCGTTATGGGAAGGACATGAATGGTATGAAAGTGCTATTGGAGGACCAAATTATTCATGGAAGACAAGTTTGGACAAAGGAAACACTAAAGGCATTAAGGACCTAAATGTCTTAGTGTAAACCTTAAGGTGTTCAAGCTTTTAACTTAAGTCAAATGGTGGAATTATGGGGTTATCCCATCATAGGGGAGGCAGCAAAGACTTGATAGATAGTCAAAAATGTTGAGCGCATGTGTACTAATGAGTTTAAGACAAATAGTCAAAAATTTTGGGCACATGTGCATGAGTTTAAGACAAAGAAACCATAATTAGTGAAAATGAAAATGACATAAAGCAAGGTTAAGCTTGTTTAAGTGTGTTTTGTGCCCTTAAGCTCATTTAAAGCCATTTAAGTCGTCAAATCACTTATCTCTCTCTCATTTTCATCCTCCTCCTACCCAAGAACATAGTCACACTTCCTCCATAGCCACCACACCTTCAAACTTACAATTGATTGAAATTGAAGGCAAAAGGAAGCAATTGGAAGCAAACTAAAGCTATTGCTTGGATGCTTTAAGAATCAAGCTTGATTTTCCACCTACCCACTTTGGTAAGGGTTCTCTTGCTCTCATGGGTTGTTTTCTGCAATTTTCAAACATCCATGGAGCTAGGTCTAAGCTTGGAAGAGAGCCATGAGCTTGATGAACAAAGCTTAGTGAGGGGAGTGCGCTTATTGAAGGTTTTGTGACCTAGTGTGAAGTGCACAATGATGGCAGTGAAGTGAGGGTTTTTAGAGCTCAAAGTTGGTACTAACTACTGTTAAAATCCTCCTAACGCAAAGCATTAGCTTGAGGAGGGCTGCCATAGTGATTTATTTATGTTTATTGCATGTTTTATGGACTAACCTATGGTATATGTTGCTGCCACATTTCATGTGTTTGTTGGTTGTGAATGGCTGCTGCATTTGGTTGCTATATCTTGTATATATGCAATGTGGTTTTTGTGTTTTAGTGTCTTTGGATGTAGGTTTTAATGATGGTTACATTGCCTATTGAATCCAAGTGCTACCCTTACTAAGTTTCTCAATGAAACTTACTCCCCTCAATTCTGTCATTTCAGGTCCAGCGGAAAGATCTCATTCAAACTGACACTTGTGGTTTGAGTTTTGATCTGAATTTTCAGGTACATGAAATTCCATATGTCTAGTTATGATCTCAAAAGTTTGGAGATTTTAGGAGCACATTTGGTATTTTTAATGATGGTACTTATTTTATTGTGCAGCAGCTGTCCAGCATCCTGTTCTGTAGTCGATTGTGTCTCAGGCACTCCTGTAACATGGGGTGTGTATTTAGCTGAGTTAAGACTATTATGTAGTGCATATATACATGTAAATGTAGTGCATGTAAAATGAGATAAGTACGTGAACATTTGAGTAATGTTTTGGCTATGTAAGTGATGTGGTGCAAAGCTGCCTAAGTGTGAATGATAGATTGTTTACTTGTAAATTCTGTTTTGGCCACATATGGTTGTTAAATGCAAGGGAATATAATTTGAATGTGTAATGGACATATATGGGATAGCTTTTGAGGGTTTTCCCCTTGTGAATGAAGTGTTTGCACACTTATAAAATTTTGTATGGGCAAAATGGTCATAAAGTGACCAAAATTTTGACTCTACACTTTAAGTCCTATATCTCTCTATGTAAAAGGAATACTTGTATGAAATTTTGACCACACCTAGAGAACATCTAGAGGTTGAACTGGAATTTAGAATTTCTAAATTTTAAGCTCTGTAGCCAAAGATATGATGTTGTAAAGTTGGCTAAGTTACTGTTTATTTTGTTAGAATTTTGTAACCAAATTCAAAAATCCTTAACTTGGTCCATAGCTGGGCTATTGATGTAAAAAAAAAATTCCTTGGTTTTATCTAAGTCTCCACTTGATAATGGAGCAAAGAAAATAGGGGGAACATGGCTAAAATAATACATTTTATTAGTGGAAGTTACAGATGTAGTGGCTGGTCACTAGAACTTAACAAAGATTGCCTAATATGTGGTAGCCAAGATTAAGACTTGTGCTAGTGTTTTCCTTCTTTTTTGCCATGGTGTGCATGAAATGTGAATATGTGTGTGATGGTTGGACCAATATGCATGTGTTTACATAGTGCCCAAGAGGACCACTTGGGTATGCACACTAAGGGTAGTGTTCTGATAGCCTACAAAACATTGCCAATGCTAGGAGTCTAAATGCACAATTTTGGCACCATAATTAGACTACCCCAAAGTGGGTAACATATACATTGTTGTTGTCCTTGACCCACATCACAAATTGAAGTATGTTGAGTTTATTTTGAATTATATGAATCAGTTTAAGAAAAATGTGAGGGCTCGGTTAATGCACAAGGTTCGGGATTCTTTGAATGAGATGTTTAGTTGGTATGAGCAACAGTTGAAACCAAATTTGGGTGAGTCAAGTATTGCAAACATGGAATTTTCTTCCAAACAAAATGTACCTAAAAATGAATTCTAGCATAAGAGAGGGAAAATTTTAAAAGAAATGAAAAAGAAGTTATAGTCACTAATAGGGAATGATGAGAACTTATTAGATTTGGTTAGATATTTAAACAAGCAGTGTGAACCCAATGATGATGATTTTGATACCTTATAGTGGTGGAAAGTGAATAGTGTATGTTTGCCTATCCTAAGTGAAATAGCCCACAATGTGTTGACTGTCCCAATATCTACTGTGGCTTCTGAATCAAGATTTAGCACCAAGGAAAGCATTCTTCATGCATTTAGGAGTTCATTTACTTCTAAGATGGTGCAAGCATTGATTTGCACTTAAGATTGGCTTAGGAGACAAATAGCTTATGTTGTTGAGGGCATAGAAGAGATTGAAAAACTTGAAGAAAATACTTACTAAATTAGATTTTTAAATAAAATTATTTAAACTTGGATTTTCTAAGTTTGTGGATTAATTTTTTTTGGGCTTTCTCTTTGTTTATTTTTCTTAGAAATTTCCAAATTGATATTGGGTCCTTCGGTCTTGGATATTTGAAGGAAAACTAGGTATGGTCTTTGGTTTAGATTTTTTCTATAAGTTATGTTTATATTTACATTTAATTGTAGTATTTTTTTCCCCTTTTTTTTGGTTAACAACTGCCTGCAATGGTGTAATGGATAGGACTTGTTTTAGAATTTCTGGATCATCTATTTGTTGCTGGATGCTATTGGATGCTTGTTTGTTGTTCGAAATTTTATTTGTTACTGGATGGTGTTAGATTCTAATGTTGGACTTGCAGACTATAGTGTAGTAGATGCTTAATGGAAATTCTACCTGTTTGGACTTTGGGTTTTATTTGGTTGCTACTAATGTCTGAGATGATATTGGACTTGTCCAATGTTGCCTATTGTACTTCTAAATGATGTTTTGTTTGCAATTAGAAATAGCTGGACAGATTTGTTTCCCACATAAAAATTTGATTTTAGGCTTATTATTTGTATATGAATAATTTGGTTATTCGATTGCACAACTGAAAATCGAATTGTCTATTCGGTTATCAATTTTTTCGTTTTCCTTAGAAAATTCAATTTATTTAGTTACTTATGCCTACAACAGAAAATCAAAAAAGAAAACACAAATTTGGTTTTGGTTATAATTGAATAAACTAAATGCTTAGGCCTATTAATGCTCACGCATGAACAAGGAATATACCATGCAAACCATGGATGAAAATTATGCTAATAGCATGTAAATACTATGACAACACAATGTCTAAGGCCCATTTTGGAAGACTTTAACACCACTGAATTAATGTGTTTTCTACCCTCAACTTATCCAACTATCAACACAATTTTATTTGCCCATGAATTTGCAATTATTTACATATTTAGCCAATAGTTTTTTCCTCCTTCCTCAGCTTACCCCAAAGTGTCCCTTTAAAGGAAATGATACAATTCTTTCTTGGCCTTTCGCACTTCTCCATTGTGATGCGAGAGTTGTTCTGCTCAAATCATGTTTTCCATCTTTCAAACCTCCAAGTCACCATCATCCGATCTAGTCAAAAGCCCCGTCTTCTTTGGAACTACCATCCTCTAAAGCCAGCTAACTTTTCTCATATCCAACTAAAACCACATCATCCAGATCCTACTCTGCTTCAGGACCTATTGAGCCTTCAACTGCTAGCATTTGTCTATCCTCCATCCCTTCATCACTAGGCCATCCTTGTTCGACCCCTGTACCCCGATCGTGATTAAACCACTAACTAAACAATTGGCTCCTATTCTTGGAGGTTAGATAGGTAATGAATATGTGGTATAGTTGATGTGTGAAGTGAAAGGGGACACTGATAAATTTTCAAGATTAGGTATGATTTGTGTTACTTATCTAGTTTGGCATTCTGAATGTGTCTTGGGTTTCTTGTTGTTGATTTTCTTCCATTCTTATTTCAGGCTAGATATTGTACAAGTTGTTGCTCAGCTGTCTATGAAATACCTTGGTGGGACAAACCTGTAACTTTTTGTCTTACCTTGTGGTCTCTAATAAAGAAAGTCTCAATAAGAAATTTTAAATTCAAGAATCAAAGTTGGCTTAATTAGAAAATCAGTTAACTTGGATGAACAATTGAGGTAGAAAACAAAAGGAAGTTAATTGTGATGGTTTACTGGTTTATCGACATTAATTCAAAATGAAAAGTTTAATATGGTAAGATAGTAAATAAACACAACATCAAGGGCTAAGAAGAAAAAAATACCAAAGATCCCACCACCAAAAGTGGGCCCAATCCTAATAACGTGTTAACTTGTCCAATTTAAACTTAAATGAACAGCAGTAAGTGTTTTGCCTATCAACCTAAGCAACCAATGTCATAGGTTGATAAATCTAACCCAAAATAATAATAATAATAATACATGTCACAATTGTACTAAGTTAAAATCAATACTAATGGACCTAGCTACTACCACTGTGCTATAAAATAATCATGACCTCAAATGGTTAGTATGGCTACCTTTGCTTAAGGGAGAGAAACCCAAACAAAGAATGACCCAAGAACTATATGCCTGACTACCTTGCTGTACGAGGCAATTAAGTTTGGAGTTAGACTCTAATCATAAGTGCATGCAACATATATATGAAAAAAGAATGACTTGTAATGTATGCAAAATGTACCTACAAGAAACTAAGAAACAAGTACCCATAATCACACGGATTATTTGGCTCTTACACAATGTTATCTACACATTAACAATAAGGGTAAGTATATAACATACTTAGTAAAGCGTTCAAAAACAAACAAATCATAACAACATCACACATAATGGACCAAATGCACACATAGTCATGCAAGCATGAACTTTGCCCATAATCTATAAGAGCAAGCCACGACCTCTTATGGTATGGAATATTATATAATGATTATCATATCATGCCCCTTTGGGAACATCACTCTCAATACTTCTCACACATGCAAACAAACATACAAAAACTCACATTCGTCCATTTTTGCCCTTAAGCATGCAACTTTACATTTGCCCTTAAGCTTGCTAGCTACCACTAGCTCAAATATCCCTTACTATATACAGTAGGGTTTGACAAAGTTTTGTGTAAGTCATAGCGCCCATGGATGTGTCTTGCCCTTCCTCTGGAGCCCCTTGGCCTAATAAGCCCATGTGTACGCTTTCTTGTGGCCCAAGTTATTTAATAGGCCCGAGTGTCGTTTGGGCACTAGGCCTTTTACCTTGGGTTCCCACCTTGTGGGTTATACCAAAAATACAACCCAAGACCGACATGAAACCAAGCCCCTGGGATATGCTCATGTGGCCCCCTAGGTGTGCATAGTAAAAACCCGTGTGCACATGCAAATGTGCACCCTTAGGCATACCCTCGAGTGTCCCCTAGGTACACTCTTGTGCACCTCACCATACCTTACTCACCATGCTCCTAGGCACCCCAAAATCCTTATGCACCTCATGCCACACATGCACACACACATACCCAAACCAAGGCACACCTTTCTTATGCTGCCAAACTTTAAAGGTTCACCCACACACTTCTACCAAGCACACAAGCCTTGATCCACACACCATTGTATAGCCAATGCACCAAGGACACCACCTATTGCCTAAACTAGGAGCTAGGTCTAACCTCAGTGCCTCTTAAGCCTTTTTTGGCTCTATAAGTCACCTCGTGCCCTTTCTGCCATACCATTTGCCCTAGTTTTCAACAAGCTAAAACATTATTAGAGCTTCTCAAAAAGAGAAGGGCTAGAACACCTTACCTTTGTGAAGATCACCATTTTGCAAGCTCAAGTTCCAGCACCGTAAGTTCTTTCCTAGTCCTCTTGGAGTCCCTTAACTACATAGTAAATTAACCATTTGAACAACCAACATTTTAAGCTAAGGGGCAGTAGTTTCTACTGCCCATAAACAAACTAAAATGACCTTTTCACCATAATAGAAAATCTCAAACTAGAACTTCTTTCCAAAGCTCCACGGTTCTCCTTCCTCTTACCAAGCTTAACCTCAACAACCAAGGGTTTTTATGAGTATAAGATTGCTAATTAAAGAAGAGGAAACCTAGGTCTAATAAAACAAAGTATCTCACCTAAAGAAACATCCTAAAAATTGTGCTCTCATAAAGCAAAATCAAGGCTCCTAATCTCTCCCTTGCAACACGTTCGTCTCTCATTTTATTTGCAACTCAAAGGCTCTCATTTTCATGATTTTATTTGGATTTTTTACGAGTGTTGAGTGGTTTAAAGATGTTTTGGATAAGATGATGAAAATGGGAAGAAAAGAGGGTGATTTTTTGGGTTTGGAGCTATATATGGGTGTGAATAGGAGTGAAAAAGGAAGATGGGTTAAAGTAGTGAAGGTTAAGGGCTTTACATGGTCTTTAGTGGTTTAGGACAATTATCTAAGGGATATGGGGGGCTCCCTCCATGTTTTTACCCTACGTATTCTATCTCATTCAAACTTTTCTTCAATCCTAAAAATTTCCAAGAGGTGCCTTGTGTGAAAGGTCTTTTAGGCCTTATAACCCTTGGGTAAAATGATGTAATCTCCATAAAACCCTCATAGTTGGTTTCCTTTGAAAATTAAATACCATTTCACATGCCTCCAAAACCAGCATGCCCTAAACTTCCATTGACTATGGTTGACCCAAGTTCGACCCCCTTGACTCAGGTTTCACTGGGTTTGACCATGAAAAATTACCAAAATCTCCTTCTTAGATTTACTTACAAGAAAAATCTCAAACATGATCAATTTAACTTCAAACTTCACCAAAATCAACCAAACCATTTTAGACACCATTTCTAATCTTCTTGAAACCATTTTGACCATGTTTGACCTAAAAATTACCATTTTGGTCTTTTTTGCTTTCTTAGCAAGAAAAAGTTAATCTTTGTTCAAATTAAGTTCAAAATTCATCGAGATTTCACTTGTAAAAACTCAATTCCATCTTAATTGTTCACATGTTGACCTTTGAATTACCAAATTACCATTTTACCCCTATTTGCCCTTATGGTCAATTTACTTCTGATTATAATCCTATGAACTCCAAGGACTATTGACTTATTGATTTAACTTAAACATAATTTGCATGTGTAATCTAATCAAGGATCATGCAATAAAATAAAATAATTATCTAATAAAATAAGGGTTCTCACAGGAAGTGCTATCATTGTAGTCTTTTTGGCCACATGAAGAAAAATTACAATAAGTTGAAAAAGGTCCAAAAGAGGCTTGAGATGTTAATACTCATCAACCAAAGAATGACATAAGTAGCACTGTGGTTATGTCTCATGATGAGTGTGAGTTTCTTTGTTTTGAAGGTGAATGCTTGCATTTTGATGATTGTGCTGCAATTGGATAGATGGTTGATTCAGGAGCATTTTTCCTCGCCACGATAAATTCAAAGTTCTTTACCATATAGAAGGCTAGTGATTTTGGTAAGGTTTGGCAATGATAGCTACTCCAACATTGTAGGAATTGAAGAATTTGCTTTGAGACCAACTTAGGCTAAAAGCTTACTATTGAAGGATGTGAGACATGTTTCAGCTCTATGTATCAACCTATTATAGCCCAGCATGTTTGACTAACAAGGGTTTTATCATCATAGAGGTGATAAAAAATGGAGACTTACCAAGGGATCACTAGTGGTTGTTAAAGAGAAGATGTGTTGCTCCCTCTACAAGACATATGGCAAGATATGCAAAGAAAAGTTGATTGTTGTAGACATATGGCATAGGCTGATAGGCCATATAAGTGAGAAAAGATTGCAAGTTCTGGCAAAAAAGTCCCTAATTCCCTTTGCTAAAGGTACTTTTCTTGATTCTTATGATTATTGTTTACTTGGTAAGTAGCACAATGTTAGTTTCAAAAGTACATTTATGTGGAAAGAAAATGTGTTAGACCTAGTACACTCAGAAGTGTGTAGTCCCATGGAAGTTGAATCACTAGGTCATAATAAATTTTTTGTCACTTATATTAATGATGCTTTACAGAAAGTTTGAGTTTATTTATTAAAATCAAAAGACCAGGTGTTCTTAACCTTTAGGGAGTTACATGCCATGGTGGAAAGGGAGATTGGCAGAACCCTCAAATGTATCTATAGTGACAATGGTGGATAGTATACTTTGAACAAGTTCATAGCTTATTATTTAAAACATGGCATCAAACACGTGAAGACAATTTCTAGCACCCTATAACATAATGGTGTAACAAAAAGGATGAATCACATCATTTTGGAAAAATCAAGAAACATGTTGAAGGTGGCTAATCTAGCAAAAAAATTTTGGGGTACACCAATGACGACCACATGTTGCCCCATCAATAGTACACCATATGCATCATTGGGCTTGGAGACTCTAGAACACATTGTTTGGTAAAATTGCTTCATATTCCCATTTAGAAGTGTTTGGTGCAAAGCATTTGCACATGCACCAAAAGAACAAAGATCAAAGTTAGATGGCAAAGCCATCCCTTGCATCTTTCTTAGTTATGGTAATGAAGCAATGGGCTACTAGCTATAGAATCCAAAGACCATGAAAATGTTTAAAAACAGAGATGTGGTGTTCCATGAAAATCAAACCATTACAGATCTTGGCAAAGAAATACTAGAACATACAAGTCGCTTCACCTATGATTCATCACCCTACAAGAATCTAGAAACAAGGCTCAAGATGTGGGAAATGAAAATGCTCTTGATGTGATGGAAAGAAAAGTAGCAAAACCTAAGGCAATGATCAAAAGGATCATGATCAAGGGGAGCCAAATTAAGCGAGCCTAATGAGGGGAAAATGCGAGAGAATGCCCAATTACCGGTTTGGAAATCCTACAGAATGCCAAAACCAATTACCATATATCCCCCATTCACTATAAATTATGTGAACAAGTGATGGAAAGCCAAAATGATTTAAGAAGGCCAAGATTCATGTAGACAGTGACAAGTGGATGTTGGTAATGAAGTTTGAAATGAAGTCCCTATTGAAGAATGGCATCTACGAATTGGTGAAGCTTTCTAAAGGCAAAAAAACACTAAAAAATAAATAGGTGTTCAAATTGAAGGAAGATGAGAATGAACAATTGATGAAGCTCAAGGATCGCTTGGTTGTCAAAGGTTTTATGCAAAAGGAAAGAGTAGATTTTGATGAAATCTTATCACTAGTTGTTTAGATGACATCAATCAGAATTATTTTGAGCATAGCAATAAATTTAGATCTTGATGTTGAATAGTTAGATGTGAAGATGACAGTCCTTCATAGTGATTTGGAAGGAGAAATATACATCCAGCAACCAGAAGGTTTTTAGGTTAAAGGAAAAGAGCACATGGTTTGCAAGTTCAAAAAAGTTTTATACGGGCTAAAGCAAGTGCTAGGGCAACAGTGCAAGAAGTTTGACTTGTTCAAATTAGGTCATGGGTATAAGAGAACTGATACAGATCCATGTATGTATATCTAGTAGTTCACTAAAGTAACTTCATAATCTTGTTGCTCTATATTAATGATATGTTAATTATGGACAAAGATGTTTTTATAATTCATGAGTTGAAGGTAAATTTACCAAAGTCTTTTGATATGAAAGACTTATGGCTAGCTAAGCAAATTTTGGGCATAAAGATTTATTGTGACAGGAAGGCAAAAAAATTGTAGTTGTCATAAGAGAGGATGTTGAACAGGTGCTTGAGAAGTTCAACATGAAAGATGCTAAGCTAGTAAACTCACCTATAGGTATTGATTTCAAGTTACGCAGATTATTATGCCTAGCTACAGAAAAGATAAGATGACAATCATCCCTTACTCATCAACAGTTGGTAGTCTTATTGTGAAAGGCATCAACCTCAACAGCCCTTCAGGCACAGGTACAATTATTGGCATGGCCTTATGTAGATCTTCATGCTAGGGTGTGGGAAAAATAGAGTCACCACCTTAGTTTAAAAAAAAAGGTAAAAATCAAGGAAAAACCCAATTTAACTCCAAATCAATGAAAAGGCACCTAAAACAAGCTTGAAAAAAATGAGAACCAATTGTTAGTATCATGAAAATGCATGCATGTGTTAAATGTCGAACAAAAAAAAGACAGTTGATTTTAGTTATTAGGCTTGAACTTGGGTTAAATTCCCAAAGCTTCTTACGTACCCAAGTGTGAGGTGGGATCAAAGTCCATGTAGTTCACTCTCATGTGAACGAGAGGATTAAGTGACCAATTAGGACGCATACCTGGATGGTCAGTGAAGTGGTTGTAACAAAAGCAGTCGGATCGTCTTGGTTACAAGGTTCGATGTTGAGGATAGTCAGGGTCACCTCCAAGTTACTCAGATTAGTGGTGGCAAACTTTCCCAAGCCGCATTCTTTTCGGTACCTAAAAAACCCAACACAAGACTAAAAACAAAAATTAAAGTAGATTAATAAGAATGAAAACAAAAGTGAAATATGAAATAAAATCAAAGTTAATTTAATAAGACCCTAAAAGACTTAGTTGACTCAGAAATTAAACCTGCACAAAAAATGTTAATAAAACTAATAATTAGAAGAATTGTTATTGAAGTGATTAATAAGAGGATAAAATCGTAGCAAAGACACAATGACACAATTTAAGGTAAATAAAATAAAATAAAATAACTTAAATTGACTCGAAAAATAGTAAATTATAAGAAAGCATGAAATTATTGGTGAAATCGACTCAAGAAAAACAACTAAAATGTGAAAAGGAACACAAGTCTGTTAGTGGCTAAATTGAAAGAAAGTAAACTTGTAAATCTAGTAACTAATCTGAAAGGAAAGCAAACAAAGGTTAGTGACTTGAACCATAAAATCCGGAAAATGTAAGGGTTACGCTCAGGTTTACCAAAATCAAACTGGGTTAAGTTCTTTTTGGGCCGAATAGAGCTTAAGCCCAGCCAAAATCTGGGCTGGGCTAAGAAAAATTGGGTCAAGAGTGTAGCGGGTTGGATCTAGGAAACGGATCCTATCACCCGCTTCTTCAGTTGTTATCTCCTCTTCACCGGCGGTGGAGCAGCAGATGCCGGGAAGCGGCATTGGTGGTGGGCTGCGGCAACAAAGTAAGCTGGGGAGGCCTTCGGGAGTATGGGCAATGAACGGTGACGAGAGGAGGCGAGGAATCGCGGATGGAGGATGGCGGGAACCGGTCGCGCTCCTTTCTCTTTTTCGATTAAGCGTCGCCATCAGTTGGCGGCGTTCGGGGGCTGCTCGGAACAGTGGTTAAGGACTATGCGGAGGGATTAGGACAGGCAGCGGGCGGTTTGGCTGGCGCCTTGGGATGATGGCAGCGTCTGGAGGCGACGGAGGTAGAAGGAGTTGGAACATGAGCCTGGTTGAAAATATGGCCATCCTTCAAGGCATGTTGGAAACTCACCTGAGGGATTACCGAGATATCATTATCAAGGCTGGCGCGATTGTCCTTGTGCAAGAGCTACAGTCATCGAATGGCCCTTCACTTTCCCCCTTTGGAGTTTTGATTGACGAAATTAGAACTCTAATTTCTTCTTTTCATTGTTGTTCTTTTGTTTATGTTTCAAGCACTTTGTATAATGCTGTACATTCTTTCGCCCATGTTGGGCTATCCATTATTGGCTGCCTTTGTTGCCCTCGCCCACCCATTGTGTTTCGATTCTTCTCTTCATGATCAATCAATATTTTATCCTTGTTTCAAAAAAAACTTTGTTTGAATGATCCATATGTTACTATTTTCGTTAAACATGAGCCGCGAGTTCAAATTTACTTTTGGCACAAGAAGATCGGAAAAAAAATGGCATACTTTTCCAAAATTTCATTTTTTAAGAGTAATTTATTTTCTTAAAGAAAAAAGTGTGATTGATGGATCTATGAAATTGAAAATCCAAACTTTTTGTTGCCACCTGCATTTTTTTTGGAAGAGGAGAATTTTTTTTTTTCTTTTAAGGGTCAAAAAGAGGAAGTGGAGAGGAAGTGTTTTGGTAAATGCTAAAAAATCTTTTCTTTTCTAATTTTTATTTAAACTCTCACCAACCAAAACCTAAAAAATAATCTTTTCTTTGTGGGAAAAAATGAAAAAAAATAATAAATTATATCATATATTAATCTCCCCATCAATTAAAATGCTTTAAAGGTTTTGGAACGAAGAAAGAAGCACTATTTATATTATGTTTTTAACAATAATTTTAAATATTTTATGGTACTTTTTAAATTATTAATTCGACGATAATAATTTTTGTCTTCGCTAGAACCTAGCAACAGCACAACTATCTCGTCGTTACTTGTCGATGATCTCACCAGTGGTACACGGGTGTGAATCTTAGCGACAACCAACCGATGCTACATAATGTCATGCTAATTAAATTGTTGCTAAATGCTCTTTTTTTAATAGTGTTAAAATATTTGTATGACATTTTAATATATATTATTTTTGATACTCTGTATATTTTGGAATCCCAAGGTAATGCTGAATGTGTAAACTAGTTTCCCCGATGACATTGACAGTTTAAGGATTAACATAACTTATTTGAAACTTTTGAATTTGGTTTGCAAAATTCTAGGACTAAAATTGGCCAACACATAGATTTGGGGTAACTTAACCAATTAAGTTAATTCTAAAAGCTAATATTGCATTTAAGTCATAGTTTTACCATAAAAAAGGAGAAAGACAGAGAAAAAGAAGCGGGAAAAAGTTTGGGAGGAAGGAGCGAAATTTTCTTTCCAACAATTTATTTATGTAGGCATTATTATGTTTGCCTTTCTACTAGAGTTCTATTCATATTAGTGAGGTTCAATAAAAATTAATTGGGATCTAAACTTAATTTTACATATCTTTCTTATATTTGAAAATATTGGATTCCATGAACACTGTTCTTATAGATGTAAATCTGCCTCTGGGGGTTTTTCTATTTGTTACTGTACAGAATTTACATTATATTATCTGAAGCTCTTATTTTTTATGTGACATTAACAACAGTTTGTTTTACTGCTTTTCTGGGCTGAATCTGCTCTGCATTTGCTACAATAAGTTTCGGCTGTACCCCGCTTTGTGACTAGGGATGGCAAAATTGGACCCGACCCGATAACCTGGCTCAACCCACCCGAACCCAAGCCCGACCTGACCCGATTTGACTAAAAAAGTCAACGACCTGAACCCGACTGTGCCCAACCCGACCTGAACCCGAACCCGATTAAAGGGAAACCCGAGAAAACCCGAACCCAAATGACCCAAACCCGAAATACCAGAACCCGAAATGACCTAAGCTTGAAATGACCCGAACCCGAGACTGACCTGACCTGAACCCAAGATGACCCAATAACTAAACCCGACAAGACCCGATTTTAACCCTCACCCTAAACCTTAATTTTCTTTTTTCATTATTTTCCATATTAAGTCAGTCCTAAATATGGAGGTTTCCATGTTTAGTAACTTCCATTTCTTGAGACTTTCATATTCAGTATGTCTTATATTTAGGAATGGTGACTTCCGTTATTAGTAACTTCCATTTTTTGGTACTTCCATATTTAGTAAGTCTCATTTTTGGAGATGAGACTTTCATATTTAGTAGTTTCATTTCATTTTTTAAGATATTCATGTTTAATAATTTTCATATTTTGAGAAAGGATTTTCATATTTAGTAACTTCTATTTTTTTAGGACTTCTATATATTGCAAGTATCTTATTTGGGGAAAAAACATCCATATTTAGTGAATCCCATATTTGGATTTTTCCAACATAAGTAATTTTTATATTTAGTAAGTTTAATGATCTTAATAGGCAATTATTAAAATTACAATATTCATCCCTAAACTTTTAAGTATAGTGCAATAACGTACCTAAATTTTAAAAAATTTTATTTTAGTCACCCATAATAATTACAACATGGATCCTAAAATTTTTGAAATCTTTGCACTTTCACCCGAAATTTTTCAAATTTTACAATTTAGTCACTGATAATTAACTTGATTTGCATTTTGTTGTAATTTCAAAGAAAATTCATTAAAACATAAGCATAACAAAATTGTCATTATGTATGTCTAAGTGATAGCTGGGTGAAGATCTGAATAATCTGTACAATGATAGTTAAAGCTTATGGGTTTAGAAAAACAATCAAATATTACTAACAATATTAAATTACTTAAATATGTACTAAACTATAATGAAGAAGATTTTTATGAATATTTTAATTAAATATACTAAAAAATGAAAATTTAATTTAAATTAAATCACACAAAAAATTGAATTATTTGATTTAAATTTTTAAAAAATTGAATCGATTCAATCGTTTTGACTTCACATCAGTAACCCACGTGAACACAAAGGTTGACCCGAATTTGACCCGAAAGCTGGCCTGAAGTTACCCGAGACTAAAATTGACCCGACCTGAAGTGAACCCGAACCCAAATAAACCCGGCCCAACCCAACCCGAACCCGAAATCAACTCAACCTGAAATCAACCCGAACCCAAATGACCTGATCTGAACCCGACTTGGACCCGAATTTATGTTAACCCGACTAGACCCAAACTTAAATGACCTAACCCAAACCTGACTCGACTCACCCAATTGTCATCCCTATTTGTGACTCTCGCCAAAATATGTCCAAAACAAACAAATTGTGTGAATTGCACAATAAGTACCCTGTTTGTATATGGTGATATTTGTTATTCCTCAAAATTTAAACGCAAAAGTTGTCCTACGCGTTTCATTTTTGTATTTTTGAACCTTCAAACTTTCATGAGTTACTGTCAAAACCTTAATTCGTGCTTAAGTCCCAAATTTACTACCTTAGACTTATGCTACATATACAAAGAATTTGAGACAGATGTAATATAAATTTAAATTTTAAAAAAAAAAAAAAGACAACAACAGCAACAATTACATCAATGCCTTCCTACATGAATCATTTGTCCTGTACAAAATTATGATTAGTCTATTGTCTTTGGTCAAGGTAATTTGACCAAAAGATGGTCATGCCATCCAACAAAAGCTATACCAAACCTTTTCAGCATATGGATCATAGAGCTTTATTGCAAAAAACTTCGAACGCCCTTTTACATAACGTCAAGCCAACAAAAGGCAACAAGTTTTAGGCAACAACTGGATGACTTAAGACTTAAGACATTGTTACACTTACTAAACCCGGTAAATTTTTACTTCAAACTTGAGCGCAGGAGGATTCACCTGTTCGAAGACACAAACATCATCTGCTTTTAGATTGTTGTCCATCACAAACTTCTTCCAACCATTGCAGAAATATGAACGGGATCTCTTGCTTCTGAAGCAACAATACATGACCTTCCAACTTCTCCCACTTGCAAGTTTGAGGATTGCAGATCCACTCTCCATTGAAATATGTTTCTTGGCAAAGTCTGATGGAATACAGGCCTAGTCGATAAAAATCCAATTTAATAGGGAAAATACAGTCAATTAAAAGCCTAATGGAAAGAGAAATCAAACTCTTTTCATTCACGAAAAAGAGACTACTTTCTTTCTTTTGTTCAGTATAAGCTTACCACATGACCTCGAGGGGGACAAACGTACGAGGGATACATGAGAATCTGGAAAAAAGGCTTGCTGGATTTGAAGCCATTTGCTCTTCCAAGAGCTTTAGCTTTCTCTTCACGCGTGCGTCTCCTAAAACTCTTTCGGCCCTGCATTCCCCGGCATCTATGATCTGCAAAGATTATTGTCATTGCAGAAAACAGATTGCTTATATAAAATATAACGCTAGCATAAGGGCACAGTTTCATCTTTCTTGAGATTTTCAGTTCCAACCTCACTAGCTATTCAAGCCCCATTAGTTAGAATGTAAGGCTAAAGAGGAAACCATCTCATTGCGTTCAACTTCATTACCTGCAGCATTGTCTTCCATCCAGTTCTGGAAATCAGAAGAAGTTCCATTGATTCTGTTAGGGTGCAAGGATTCACCGATGATCTCAACAGAAACATCATCATCATCATCATCATCAACAGCATCTTCAGCTTGCTCTTGAACTTCACCATTGGTTCGACTAACCACTCCGGCACTGCTGGGATGAGGGTAGTCTATCTCTGAGGCACTCAAATCAAGTATAACAACATCAAAACAGCAACTCTCATCATATCGGAAAACCAGAAAGCTTCCCTGCCTTAGACTGTAGTACTGAGCAAATTCTTCCCACCCATTTTGCAGCCAAATTGTGTCATCAGATTTTGTTAGTCCCATTTGCCACTGTGTACCATCAGGGAGCCTAAGCAATGCTGTGCTTGAGCGTAACAAATCCTTCCCATGCATTCTAACATACCTTTTGGGGATTCCCTTTATTGAAATTATCAAGAAAAAACAACACCTTAGCTCACCAAATCAATTGCTCAAGGTCAGAACATACAACACATTCAAAGACAATAAAATTATAGGCTTCCCATTTAGCTACAAATACACGTCCTTCTTTCACTTGGGAGTAGAAACAATGGCAAGAAAAGGGAAACAATATTATTACCTTCTTTTTCTGAACAAAATTTTTACAGAAGTAAATCCAATAAAACAATGCCCTAGACAACTATGGGAGAAGAATCGTAAAAGGAAATTCGACCCTATATCCAAATTTATAGCTCTGAGGTCTTTAAGGACATGGGTCACAGATTTAAGGCCTCTAAAATGGCTACCCTGACTAGATTAGTAGACCCATATATATAAAAGAACTTATGAAATCGTAAAAAGTCACTATGAACAAACTGAGAAGAAATTTCTGACCCTTAAAGAAAATGAAACTCCAAGAAAAAAAATGGCTTTAAGGAAGGCATATACTTACAATCTTGCCCTGAGTGAGGGTGTCAGCAAGAATTATCTTGAAGAAATGGGGGATTTTTGAGCCAATATTGTGATCACAATTCTGCATCTTTGGATATATTTTCCGAGAAAAAAGAAATGAGAGAAGGAACCAAGAAAAAGATATAGCTGGAAAAAGCATAGAGCAATCACACACACCAGCGGAAGCGGAAACAGACCGACGCTGTTTCCGTTGTCTCCGAACTGTAACGGTAGACTGTTCTATGAGACTCTGATTTCGAGGCACGCGCGAGAAACCCAGAGGCCACAGCGTCGCCACCTATTTTAAACTTCAACTAAATGTTATTTGTTGCTTGGGCATTTGACCATAAATAAGCAAAATTTATGGCTGAGGAAGATGAATAATAACATTTTAGAAACTTAAATGCTATAAATCGGACATTTAATTGTTTGAAAAAAAAAGTATTAGGACTAAAAGGGTAAAGTAAGAAATTTTGGAGTTGCTGAAGTTCAATTTATGGTGGCATTTAAAATGAAAATATTATAATAATAATTAAATAATAAAATTTAGGGATGAAGAGAGGAAAATTTAAAGTTCTAGTCAATAAAAGTGTGTTTAACTATTGGTAGAATAAACTTTTCCATGAAAATAAATAAAAAATATAGATTTGAAGTTAACTTAAAATCGGATCTAATCTCTATGCAATAAAGTTTTGATATTAATAAGGTAAAAAACGGGATTTTATAAACTAAAATTAGTGTTTTACCATTGACACAAAAAAATGATAAGAAATGGAACCAATTGTGGGTTTAAACTGAAATGTCCAAATAAAGTCAGGGTACAGTTCAAGCAATAGCCAAACTCAGACAAACCATAACAAATAAAGTTTTCCCTTACAAGATAAATATAATTTTCCCACAAAAAAAATTAATATTTAAGCATTGACATAAAAGTTAAAGTTAAGTTTTAGAGTCAATGGAGCAAATGGAAAGATTACAGATAGTAAGAGTTTAACATTGACTTTGCAAAGAAAAGAAAAGAAAAGAAAAAAGAGAAAGAGAAAAAAAATGGTGAACTATAGAATTTATCGACTCAAATGAAAAATATTGATAGCTCATGGACTGAAATGAATTTAAGTAAAACAATGTTAAAGAAAACAAATGTGGAGAAATTTCTTATAATTTTTTACTTTGAAAGCTACAGTATCAAACTTGTCAACCTCATAACTGCTCTTGTATTGTCTCTGAATGCCTACTTGTCAAATGGAAAACTTTAGAGCCTAAAACAGAAGAAAAGAAATCCATAGAGGCTGAAAGACAGATTATACCATTATTTAGGAAAAAGTGAAAAAAAAATATATAGTGATACTGTAGATCTACAGTTTTTTGCCAACTCCAATTTAATTTATAGGAGATAATTTTATTCTAAAAAATTTTTGGGCATGCTCAAAGCGATGCAAGCCTTCAACAGTAAGCTAAACCAGTTAGGCCAAACTAGTTTATAACTAGGACACTATTCACCTACCATAAAAGATGTTAGCATATATAATGTTCTAGGGACTAGGTCCAGGTCTTGCTTTGGTTTAAGGGCTTAGGGATAGCAAATAGGTCAATTGGGTGAAATTCAGGCTAGGTTATTTAAGTTCTATTTTACTTGAGTTATTAATATCTCAGGTTCAAATTAGGGATAGCTAATGGGTCAATTGGATTAATTCGAGTTGAGTGATATTTCATAATGAATCTAATTTAGAAGCGTTCAGGTTAACAAAACCCTGATCACGTTAAAATCAAATTGAGTTATTTAGTGTTGGAAGATAATATTTCAATTTGTTTAATTTGGGTTTTATCAAGTTTAAATTTTAATCATTTCAAGTTTGGACTATCTCAAGTAAGGATTATTTAGATTCTGGTCAATGATGGTTCAAGTCATCCCATGTTTGGGTTGTTTCGACCTTAGGAATTTTCTTGAATTTCTTGTAAATAAATCCTTTAGGCTATTGTCCTTTTCTAATCCATTTGCGTCAAACCAGTTTGATTTTGAGTGGTGTCATATCCAATTTTACCCGCTTTTGTTCAAACTTTATTTAGAAAAGAAAAATAAACACACACACTCATCACCTTAACATTAAGGATGGCAATCAAGTGGGTTGGGTCAGGTTTCAGTCAGGTTATTCAGGTTCGGGTTTAATCGAGTTAGCATGATTTCAGGTCCAGGTCGAGTTCAGGTTTGGTCATTTGGGTTTGGGTTCAGATTGGGCCAGGTTCATTTGGGTTTGGGTTCAACATAGGTTAGGTCACTTTCAATCTCGGGTGATTTCAGGTTGGATTATTCGGGTTTCGGGCCAAACTCGAGTTGACCAGTCGGGTTTATTCAGGTTACTAAACCCTGATGTATAAGCTGAAATCACTTAATCAATTCAATTTTTTTCCCAAAGTTTGTTAAAATTTAAATTAAATAATTTATTTTTTGGTGCAATTAATAGTATGTTCAATTAAAAAATTCATAAAAATTTTCTTAATTATGTTCCAACAAATTTGTTACAATATCTAACTTTTTGTGTGAAATTGTTATGAAACATAACTCTAGTTCATTATTACTCTATTACTATTAGTAACTAAAATGTAAAATTTTAAAAATTGTGTGAAAATGCAAAGATTTGAAAAGTTTTGGGACCCATGTTGCAATTATTTTGGGTGACTAAAATGAAAATATTCAAAATTTAGATACCTTATTACAATATACTTAGAAGTTTAGGGACCAATGTTATAATTTTGACAATTGTTACCCTAATCATCAAACTTACTAAATATGAAAATTACTTGATTTAGAACAACCCAAATATGAAATGAAACTTATTAAATATGGAAGACTTTGAATATAAAACTTAATAAATATGAATGTTCCAAAAAAAATGAAAGTTATTAAATATGTAAACCCCTAATATGAGGGTGAGACTTATTAAACATGAAAGGGTGATAAGGGTTAGCCGATTAGGATTATGTGTTAAAGTTTAAGATAAGAGTTATGAATAAGATTAAATGTTAAGATTTAGGGTTAGGAGTTTATGGTTAGGATTGATAGTTTATATGGTTAAGGTTAGAGTTTAGGTTTATGGTAAAGGTTAATGTTTCAACTAAGCTTAGGGTTTGGATTCAATGTTTAGGATTTTAGTTTAGATATATAGTTTACAGTTAGAATTGGGGGCTTATGGTTTAGGTTAAGTAAATGTTTAGTGTTTTAGGTTTTAGGTTTAGGGTTTAGAGTTAAGAGTTTAGGGTTAGAATTGATGGTTTATATGATTAAGGCTAGAGTTTAGATTTATGGTAAAGGTTAATGTTTCAATTAAGCTTAGGGTTTGGATTTAGTGTTTAGGATTTAGATTTAGATATGTAACTTACAGTTAGAATTGAGGGTTTATGGTTTAGATTAAGTAAATGTCTAGGGTTTTAGGGTTTAGGTATAGGGTTTAGAGTTAGGAGTTTAGGGTTAAGAGTTTAAGGTTAAGATTGATGGTTGATATAGTTAAGGCTAGAGTTTCAGTTTATGGTAAAGGTTAATGTTTCAATTAAGCTTACGGTTTGGATTTAGTGTTTAAGATTTAGATTTAGATATATAGTTTACAATTACAATTGAGGACTTATGGTTTAGGTTAAGTAAATTTTCAGGGTTTTAAGGTTTAGGTTTAGGGTTTAGAGTTAAGAGTTTAGGGATTAGGGTTTTAGTAAGTTTAGGGTTTAGGGTCTACATTTAGGGTTTATGGTGATGTTAGGATAAAGTAAGGATTAAAGTTATGGCTAAGGTTTAGGTTTATAGTCTAAGGTTAATAAATTTATGGTTAAGTGTATTTAAAATTGGAGGCAAATAATTAGAAAAAAATATTACATTTGTTGGTAATTAGAATATAATGAAGACAAATAAAAGAAATCAAATTGTAAATACCCTAATTTAATTTAATCAACTTCCAAATAAGGAAAAGAATCAAATAAATTAAATTAAATTACAAATACTCTGATTTAATACAATAAATTAATATTAATTTACCAATTCAATTTGTCCAAAATCAAAAACCAATCCACCAATTTGTGCGCCAAATGAAAAGTGCAAATTTGTTCGTGTTGTACTTGTACGGAAAATAAAAAGTAACAGTAAAAAAGATGAAACAAAACAAATCAAATTTGTGCGTCAGATAAAAAATCCAAATTGAAAGTTGAAACCCTAAACCAATTTTTTGTTCAGCTTTCTAAGTTTCAACAAAAACTGAAATAGAGGAACGGCATCAAACAGAGCAGTAGAAGAAACCAGCCCCTTCGCAATCTGCTACACTACGACTAAGCTTACCCATTCACACCGTCAATTGGCACTCAATAGCCACAATTCCAAGTCGGAATCCATGTTGCACAACTGGTCCCAAATGTATCCCCACCGCCAACAACCCAAACCGAAAGAGATAAAAGAAGGCTCAATTCGCATCCACCTCCCTTCCCGCCACCATTAGATGCCGCTTTTCTTCATCAGCCCATCCTGGTGGTGACCATGTCACTGCCCAACAGAGCTCATTGCCAGCCTCTTCTATCGTCACCCCGATTGTGCGAATCAAAGACAGACCCGCTCTAAGACCTGCGAACTGACCCCTTTACATCCGGAGTCGAGACTCTTTCCATTTAAGTCGAAATGGTAATCTAAAATATATTGTACTATTTTATGTATGTATATGCACATTCTATTTAAGTTGAAAATGTAATCAGAAATATTGATAGAGTTTAATGAAAATCAGATCACTGATCCTATTATGATGCTTGAAGATGTTGTTATTGCCAAGGTCTCTCATTGGATAATGTTAAGTGACTCATACAAGAATTGAAAAGGGTAAAAAGGTTGGATACTAAGTTATCTCTACAATGTCTTCTAAGGCAGGTTATTATTTCAACATGAATGTCATTTATGAGGCTCTTTGTATTAGTTGGCTGGATGCAAAAAGATATAGGCCTCGAGATTATATAATTCCTGTAAGGCAAATGGATTTACAAGGATGCAAGCAATTATCTTGTCAGTTCTTATAAGCATTCTGTTATGTCATGATGATTTGAGGGATTAACATGATTTTTGCAATCACTTATTCTAGTTTACCTATTGTCTAAACCACTGTTCCAGTTTCTGGTAGATAATCCATGTTTGCAGAATTGTGATTGATATGTGTCATTAGGTTTTTTTTATTAAATTAGTAGTCATACTCATTTGATTATGGGTTCACACTTCATTCTTCCTAGCCACCTTCATCTCACTTGTCCTTATTTCAATTTTGTTTGTTTCTTAGCTATCTTTATTTTTCTTGATCATTCCTATTAATTCTAATTCTTATTATTTCTTATTCCAGCCACCCCTATCTTAGAATTCATTGTTCCTATTTCGTTTACTTCATTTTGATCTCATTGTCTAATTTCCATGTTTTTTCACTAAAGTATCTCATCCTTCTTATTTATTTTATTTTTAGTTTACAGCAATGGAGTCAACATTGGAAATGTTTAGTACAAATGGAGACGATGCCAACAATCAAGAGACTGGAATTGGAAGTGGTTCTAAAAGAGGGCAAAATAGGACTTGGTCAACGGTTTGGAATGAGTTCAAATCCATTGATGGTGAGCTGTATCTAGATAAGGTGAAAAGAGCCAAATGCAAACATTGTAAAGTAAAGGAGTACAAGGCAGATTCGACAATAAGAACAAAAAACCTTTTGTGTCATTTAAAAAAGTGTGAAAAGTATCAAAGTTCCTTAAATGGTAGTGGTAGCAATGAAGAGTCATCACATCGAAAGTTAGACGAAACTATTTGTAGGGAATGACAGTGTAGAATCATAGTCAAGCATGGGTTACCATATTCGTATGTTGAGTATGAAGAGGTACGTGGTTACAATTCATACTTGAACCCTGATGTTAAGCATGTATGTCAAAACACTCATAAGAATGACATTGCTAAGTTCCATAAGAAATTGGCAGAACAACTTAGATCTTCTTTAGAGAATCTTCCTGGAAGGATTTGCTTAACTAGTGATATATGGACATCATTAATTAATGAAGGTTATCTTTGTGTCACTGCACATTATGTAGACATTGGTTGGAAGTTGAGGAGTAAAGTCTTGACTTTTCTACATCTTGAGCCACCACATAATGCTAATATATTATATGAGAAAATATTTGGTCTCTTGAAAGAGTGGAGGATTGAGAACAAAATTTTTTCAATCACATTAGACAATGCTAGCAACATAACCAGTATGCAGACTTTGTTATGTGACCAACTCAACCTTTGGAATGGTTTGATTTGTAGAGGAAAATATTTTCATATTCGTTGCAGTGCACATATTTTGAATCTCATTGTTCAAGATGGATTAAAGGTAGTTTCTGGGCATCTAAAAAAAATCAGAGAAAGTGTTTTATATGTTCGTAGATCAGAAGCAAGAAGGATTAGGTTTTTTGAGTGTGCTCAAGCAGTAGGGGTAAACATTTCTAAATCATTATGGCTAGATGTACCTACCCGGTGGAATTCTACTTATTTGATGCTTGAGAGGGCACTTGTTTATCGTCCAGTATTTTCTCACCTGCAAATTGTTGACACATGTTATGAACATTGCCCTAGTGATGTTGAGTGGGACAAAATTGTAAAAATTACAGCAATTTTGCAGCCTTTTTATGAAATGACCACTCTCTTTTCTGGTTCTGAGTATCCCACTGCCAATTTGTACTTTGAGAATGTGTGGAGAATGCAAAAGTTTATACTAGAGGCGATGAATAATTCGAACTTACAGATAAAAGAAATGGCACAACAAATGAATGAAAAGTTTCAGAAGTACTGGGAAGATTTTTCAGTAGTTCTCTCATTTGCAGTCGTGCTTGATCCTCGTTATAAGTTGGCTTTTCTCAAGTACTGTTATGAGAAATTGGGTACAACTCATGCTTCTAAATGGTTGGATGTTCGAGATGAACTATATTTCCTTTTCAAAGAGTATGAGGCTCATGGTGGTGGTTTACTTTACTCATGTGAAGTTGGAACTGGTGGTGGGCAATCTTGTCAAGAAGTAAATTCAGATCTTCTTATAAATAGACTATTTTCGTGATATTATGCTTACATATATTTTTATATGTTTTACAATACTCTCAAAATTGATAGATATATTGATGTGGATTTAGGATTTTGCCCAATATTCAATGGGAAGTTTCAACTTGAAGTCACAGCTTGATCTTTACTTGGATGAGCCTAAAAAGCCAATTGAGTTGAAGTTAGACATCCTTGCTTATTGAAAAGAAAATGAAGCACGGTATGCAATCATGGCACAAATGACAAGGGACATATTGAGCATTCCTATCACAACTATTGCTTTAGAATCAACTTTTAGTATGGGTAGTAAGATTCTTAACATATATAGGAATCGTTTTGTCCCTGATAATGTGCAAGTTTTACTAACATCTCATAGCTAGTTATATGGTTATGAAGGTATGGTTTCTCTTTTATGGTTTTTCTTTAATTTTCAATATATCATAGCTGTTGTTAATTTCTTCTTCTTTCTTAACCAACACAGCTGAAGAGTATGAATTGAAACATCTGAATGACATAGAAGTATAATTAGATTCGTTGACCAATTCTGCTGGATCTTTTAATTTGGTGTAGAGGTAAAATTGAGTCTAGTCACTATATGGTAGCTAAGTTTTTAGTGTTTTTTAGACAATGGTTCAGTTGATAACCAGGGATAAATAACTCTATATTTTTTTTTTTTATGTATTCTTGATCATGACATTGCTGAGTATGCTCTTTAACTATTGCTAGCATGCTCACCCATACTGTTTGATTTATTGAAGTTGAAGTTTTGCTTGTACATTGACAGAGTTATGGAATGTATGAGCAGTTGACGCTCTACTAGGAAAACAGAAGGTCATCGCATGTTGCTTCCATAAGAGCTTTTGCTTAAAGTAAGTTAGATGATACATGGGATGTTTGGATTGCTTTGATGTTTTGGTTTTTAATGTTTATAGGATGAAGATTCTTCATATCACATTTCAGCTTTAAAAAAAGTGTTGGTCCTTTTTTCTGTCCAAGTACTAGTGGGCTCATGGGTCTTGTCTTGGCAAGTGGTACTGTACTCTATCAGTTGTAACCCAAATATAGGTTGTCGTAAGTAATAAAATATCAGGAGTCCGAGTGTCGAACCACAGGGAAGTGAATTAAGAAATACAAATTACATATTTTTAATAAAGAAATTTTTAGTGCAAGGTGTAAACAGGTATAAATTAAAATTCAAATTCAATTAAAATAGCTAAGGTCAGGGAATCCATTTTCAGTATATCGGTTATGATTAATTTTAGCCCATCTTACCACTTAATTAGTATCCACACATAAAGAAGGTCCAATCGGGGAATTTAGTTAGTATTAACTTTCATTGATCTTAAAACGCTAACATTTGCTAATGGGTTCAAGTATCCATCATGTCAACCTTTGTCTACAATAACTCAAAATTTCAATATAGCCGGCAGAGCCATGTTCTACAAAGGGAATCAAGCAGCTTTTGTGTCAATGATTGACTACGATGAATCAAGACTCCCACTTAACAATGAGGGAAGTTAAATAGATTAAGGAAGAAAATACCGTTAACGTTGTGATCCATTCAAATCAATCATAACCTCTATACCAAAAGCTTCACCCTTTCACCTTAGCAAAAAGAAGATTAGTTGCCCATAATAAAAGTAGACAACATGTAGAAAGATGAAATAAATATAGATTGAAAGATCAAAAGAAAAACAAGAAGAAGAACGAGAAAACACTTGGACAAAGCTTCGGTATTGAAAACTAAAACAAAACTAAAGGAGAAAAGCTAAAGATGATACAAGAACATAAAGGAGGCCTAAGAAATGGCATGAATTCGTCCTCCCCTCCAAGGTGCCTATTTATAGAGTTTTTGGGGTGGGTGAAATAGTAAAATAGTAAAATGTAGGTAAATACAAATCAATAAAGGCAGGCTGCAACTTATTTTAATTTTTTGACCATCATAGACATCAAATGAGCTCTTCCTCAAAGCATAGAACTTGTAAATCACTTCTTTAGCTTCGAATTGATAGCTTGCTCATTCAAATCGGACATCTGTAGCTCAAGTTATGATTTTTCTATCGAAACTGCTTTTCAGCACACAAAAGAATGAATGGTCTCATCTATAATCAGATTTTGGCAATGAAAATGATCAAACTAGCTCGCAAAATGGAGCAGAGTTGAAAATCTATGTGTTGGCCTTCAGATGAATTTGGAATCACTCAGTTCCGATGTCTACAGCTCCAAATATGATTTTTCTCGTGAACGGTCACCAAGTAATGATTTTACCTATATAAAAAAATAATTATTTAATATATATTTTTAATATTAATGAACAGTACCCCGTGTATGTACAGTAAATACGTGTATGAACAGTGAGTTGGTGAATAGTAACTATGAATAGTAAAAATGCGTGAATAGTAACACAGTGAAAAAATACTCAGAATATAGAAATTAATCATACTTAAAGTATATAATGATGATTTAAACCCTTAATAGCAATACACTTATGAGTGTTCATCAAGTGGTATGTTAGAATATGATGATTTCAATTTCTATGCTTACATTCTATGTATGATGATTAAGATATGTGACACCTTTCCATAGCCATGCCTAAGATCTAATTTCTGGTTAGTTTTTACTTCATTACAAGCTAGTATTTGTTAGATCGTAGAATTTAAATTCAACTGCTTTCTAGGGATAATAATTGGTTATTTTATTTTGTAAATAAAGAAAAAAAAAAGCTTAGACCTTTTTCTTAAATGGATTTCCTACTACTCAATTTAGACTAATGAAAGTCCAATTTAACTGCCATATGAGGCCCAGTGTGTTGGTTACATGTTTTAAAATAATTTCTAAGTAAATCCCTAAATTATTAAATTTTACAAGATCCTTATATAAAACATATTATTTTGTTAATTT
This sequence comes from Aquilaria sinensis, assembly GCA_005392925.1. Taxonomy (NCBI): domain Eukaryota; kingdom Viridiplantae; phylum Streptophyta; class Magnoliopsida; order Malvales; family Thymelaeaceae; genus Aquilaria; species Aquilaria sinensis. Next base: position 315,832 of record SMDT01002867.1, on the reverse strand, counting down.
ATTTTTTAAAAACTCCTATATAAAAAATATTTTTACAGTATTTTAAAGTTTCTTAAATGGTATGATCATAATTAATGTGTAATTTAGATAAATAAGCAATATATAAAAACATAATTTTTTACATCTCTATCAACCATATATTTAGGTTGCTTTGGGTTAAAATCAGATTTTGTCTGGTCTATTTATCGGGTTATTTCAGATTCAGGTCATTTCGAGTTCAGTCCAATTAGGGTTCAGGTCATTTCGGGTTCGAGTCTTCTCGAGTCTCACTTCAATCGAGTTTGGATTCAAGTTAGGTTAAATACAGTCAAGTTCGGGTCATTGACTTTTTTTGTCAATTCGAGTCAGGTCGGTCTTGGGTTCAGATAAATTGGGTCAGGTTATCAGGTCGGATCAAATTTTGTCATCCCTACTTCACATCGAGCCTGTACTGATGGATGACTCAAATGTACCGGTCACAACTTTGGCGTGGAGCTTACAACAATGGATGGCCCAAATGTACCGGTTACAACCGATCAACTCTTTAACCAATGGCCGATCAGTGTATCAAGGGAAGAAGTATCACATTTTTATAGTTTACGAGCCAAGTTGACCTGCATCAAATTCTCGAAACTAAATATCCAAATCAATAAAACCCAAAAGAACAAAAATAGATTTAGGCCTATGGTTTGTGTATAAAACAAGAGAAAACATCTTTTGGTAGAAGCGGCATCCTACACTAAAAACCATTATGTTCTTGCAGTAAGATGATCCCCAGTTTTTCCTTATATTGAAAGAAAGAAAAAATGCCGCAACCAATCCAACTCAACTCAGTTATTTCCATCGGTTTGGCAACAACGTCAACGTTTAAGATAATAATCTCAATTAGTGATAACTCATAACCACTTTTGGGCAGCAATTTCCGATCACTAGTGCTAATCACCAACGTTTTTGCCAAACCGACCAACGGACTGTATTGTATTAACATGGATGCCTGAAATATTTTTAACAGCAGGTGCCTGGACTCTGCCAATTCTCTTCCCAATCGAAGAGGCAGATTTAAGCATTTCACTTCGGCTGATCTTTGCCACCATGGTTCGACTCTCGGACGGATTTCTCATTGTACATATTTTTAGCGTCGCATATCTTTTCATCAAGGTCTGAATACATCTTCACGGATGCCTCCGCATAGTTACTCAACTGAGAAAGAAATCCGACCAAGCTTGATCTGAAACGATCTAAACCAGAAACCCACTCTTCAGGAACATCATCTTGCAACATATTGACCGCTGACTCACTTTTGTCATCCGCCTTCCATCGTTCTGAAAATGGACGATTACCACTTTTCGCTTGATTCCTTTCTTGGCTGGGTACAAGCTGGGATATTTCTGCTGCTAAGCTCTTGATCGACTCAGAGACTTGCTTCGCCGGCAAAGTCTCAAGCTTCTCCAGCCAGACACCAACAGTAACAAAAATTGGAGGGCCATAGTTCCTCAAGTGTGGAGGTGTAGGCCTCCGTTTCCTCCTCGAAGTTTTCTCTTCATGAATAACGCATTTAAAGAGCCAGTTGTTTATGGCCCGAAGATACGCCTTCTGAGCATCAATCCACTTTGTGAAACTCGACGCCAGAGAGCTAAGCTCATTTTCCAGGTGGAGAGTGATCTGCCGACGTGATTCAGATTGAATAGAGATTTTAATGGTACCACTGTTGTATGCCACAGAGATTATTTGATATTGAAGCTTATGGCACTCCGACATTACTTCCCACATCCGACTTAGCCTGCATTTATGTAAGTAGCAAAACGGATTAGGCAAAAAGCAATATTCATAGTAGTCCAGACAATGGCTGTATAACAAGTGTACAAGACGACCATATAAAATAAAATAAAATAAAATGCATGAGATGACAAAGTTCAGAAATCCTACAATTACGAGGTGAGAAGAAAAGTACTAACAGAAGGTCAGGGTCAGGGGTAAAGAAAATACAGAGAAACCAAACTCAAGCTTACCCTTCAATCAATTCTTCGAGCTGTGGCTGTAGCTCCTGGTCACGCAATTCTTCAATTCTTTTCGAGATAGAGTCAATTCTATGAATTGCAACTTTTAGCCTTGAATACAAATCCTTGACAACAGCACGGGTTTTATCAATTTTGGTTGAGCTTTCTCCTTTTGATTCTAGGTGTCTCAAAATCCTGCACTTCTCATCATAAGCCTTCCGCACAAGCTCACTTGCCTGAAGTTTAAGAACAAGTCCAAAGTGACCATATTTGGCAAAAAAGAAAAAATATCAACAACATTAAATCTGTAACATCGATTGGCAACTATGCCCAAACAATCTCAGGCAATGGGCTATGATAAATTCGTTATCAACAAAAAAACAAGTTGTTCATGAAAAATATTGAATGAAAAAAGGTCAAATGTTTTGGGGCCTTTGGCTAAAAAACAAAGACTGATTCACCACAGCATGAATAACTAGAAACTAGGAATCATCAAGCACAGACAACTGAAGAATAGCATAATGGCTAAACTCTAAAGCTTGGTCTTCTTACCACAAGATCTAATGTTCAATGTCCCACTTCCCCTTTGACCTTGCTCATATGTACCGAAGAAAGAAGCATCAAGCTCTAAACACATATTTACTAAAAAAGATATGAGAAAATATCTAAAGAGTACCTTCACTTCATCATAAAGCTTTCTCTCCCATGCATATAGCCTATCCAAGGTTGAAGCATGACTACCAGAGTTCATGCAGAAATTATTGAAAAGACTGCTGGTAAGGCCCTCATCATCATCCTTGGAATTTAATCCCAATGGATTTCCAGATGAAGATGATCGAGATGATGTTGTCCTGTGCCAAGTTAGGTACTTCACAGCAGTTTGAGGCGGCTCTGGATATAGATCAGACAGAACTACTTTAGTACAACCAAGGCAGAAAGTCCCAAGAAGAGATAATGCAGTTATATTGCATAACGTCTTCTGAACAAAGTGAAAGTTAATATTATGGAGCTAAAAATGCTTCATGCAAGTCAAGTTTCGAGTTTACTAGTTAAGATAAACGACCTTCTTTGACTTGGCTGGGATCCTCCCCACAAGCAAAACAAGCCCTGATGAATGTGGTTGTCCTTGAGCCACCTGACATTGTGATTGTTAACACTTGATTTAAAGAGCATGAAGGAACAGTCAACTATTTCAAGGTCAATTAGAAAAAAGCATAAAACACAATTTCATGTCTTCAGGAATATGAAATAATGAACATGTTAACAAAGTGATCAATATAACCACCCTCAACCATAAGTAGCACTCTAAGTATGAGAGAGAGAGAGAGAGACCTTCTTTGCCTGGTAAAATTGGTCGGAAATGCAACTTGTTGGCCTCAAGCATCCTCGGAACTTCTTTCCCAGACTCAGAAGCTTTTACAAAATGAAACTCAATATCTTTCACACTTGAAATGAAGTCCTTAGGGTTAACTTTCTTATCAGCAGAATCTTCTTTAAGAGGTGTTCTTTTTGTGTCACCTGGAGTGGCAACAGTTGAGGGTGTTGCTTTCAATGGTGATAGATATGGAGAGGAGCTTTTTTCCCCATTTAAAAACTCAGTTTCTGAGGCTACACTAGCAGCAGAAGGCATTGGTGATGCAGAAACCAAGTTGCCTTCATGCACCCGGTTCCGATTCTCAAAACTTCTAACCAAGGTTTCAGTTGATGGCTCATCAAATTCATCCTCTGAATCCACAGATTCTTCCTTTCCATGAGAAGAATTTTCATGTTCATCCTCCAGCACAGGAATCCCATCCTCCTCCCTCACCTTTCGTAGATCATCAACATTTTCAAGTCTGTGGTTCACATCCTTCCCTTCTTGGAAAGAAAACTGATTATCAGTTGGAGGGAAAAGATCAAAGAAATCCCATGGTTCACTTCTTTCGTTTCCTGTTGGCAGAGAAGAAAGTTCAAATGGTGAAGAGTGCGGAGCTTCAGTCGAATGAGATGTGGTGTTCTGTGGAGTACTTGACGAAGTTACAGTACCAACAACAGGTTCAGGTGGCTTTTCTTCAACTTTTTTTGATAAAAAACCTCTAAACCTCATATGATGTGATTGAAAGTAACTAGAGGTTGGAGGAGAAGGAGTTAGAGAAAAGGTTTTCACATCTACGCGTTGCGAGATGGATGGAGAAGAGAATGACTTTTGGGAAAGGGATCTCTCAGTTAGAGCAGGAGGCTCGGGCGTGGCATCAGTGGAAGTGTACAAGGAAGATTCTACAGGACCTTCAGGTTCAACAAACTTCCGAACTGCAGTTCCTGTACTTTTCAGTAACTGAATATATGTAACATGAGCTGCAGCAAGTGAACACCTGCCATCTAGTGCTTGGCGAACAAATTTCTTTCTTTCACGACATAACTGAAGGGCCTTATCCTCTTCTGGTTTAGAGGCAGAGGCCCCCATTTGTAAAGCCTCTGATGGTTTAACACTCCTCTTGGCAAGGGATCAGCTAATAGATATCTGCCATAAATAAAATCATCTTAAGAATGCAAATACATGCAACATCATTATTAATTTTCAAGATCAATCTAGTTAACTATCACAATCATTAATTTATTATTAACTAAAATTGTGTGGATGCTAAATTCCTTTTCCCCCTGCCCTTTTTCAAAAGTCTGCTTTCTAGTTCAGAAGGAACATAACATCAAATCATAGCTTTATAGAAGACTCCAGAAATACATAGTTTTGCACACAATATTAAATTCAAGACAACAGCTAAAGCCAGGAGATTTCTAGATGCAAAACTTCAGCAAGCAAACACACAACATACCTCATAGACAAACTAAAACAATGAAAACTATGGGACTGGAATACTCTTGTTACAAGCACAACTGATAACGATGGATGGTTTTCACAAAAAGAATCAAAAGATGAAAGTATGAGAAAACTGCTGGAAGCATCCCAAAGGCACATGAGAGCATCAGTACCGCCACAGCAAAGAAAAAAGGGAAGGCCCATATCACACATCGATAACTAACAAGAATGATCTGCATTAGCAGATTCAGGTATTAGAAAGAATTCAGAGAAACCATGTTTCAAATGGGAAGAAAGAAATAATTCATGAATGGAATCACTCAACATCATAGTTGAACTGATAACTAGCTATTGAGTAAAGCTAAAAAAAGTGAGACGGTGATTAAAGAAATGACATCTAACTTTCAGCAGTAAAGCAAAATGGATGGGAAGGGTGCAGATCAAAGTCGCTGACTGGAACTCATGCTGAAAAAGGAAAACAAAAAGAGCCCCTCAAAAGACTTTTGGGAAATCCCCCAGGATGTTCGTAAACCACACAATAGTATGAACAACAGCAGCAAAATGATCAAGTTCTCAACTTGGAAAAAACAAAAAAAAAAAATCCAATCAAGTCATTCCTATAATTAACAAGCTGGCAACTCTTCTAATCAAAGCAAAAGGTCAGAGAATAGCAAGAGCCAACAGATGGCCCAGGAAGTGAAAAACCATCAAGATAAGATTTTGACATTTCACCCTCGAACAAATGAATCAAAACTTATCAGAAAACCCAATCAAAACGAGAAATTGGTCAAATTCGACCTTACCCAACTGCGCAAACTGCTTCAAAAGTCCAGAATTGTGCGGCCTCCAAACAGAAATCTACGGAAAAAAACACAAGCTCAAGGAATTGAATCACCAACGACTTGCGGCTGCCCGAGAATCGTCAACAGAAGGACGAAGAGAGGTTGGGCAAGAACAACACGGCAGAGACAGGGAAAGGAGGGAGTAGTGACTTCTGAGTCATCAATCAGCTGGCGGAATCGAATCGGATCAAGGCCTGTTAAGAAAACGGACGGCTACTGCCATGCAAAAGGAAATCGGAAAGCTAGGCGATATCACATTGAGAACGTGGTCCCCACGCTCCATTTTAGTACTCGTAGCACTGTATTGGCTACTGGTCCTGTAATTCCTGTTTTTCACTGTGATTTTCCCCTTCTTTTACTTTTTTTTTTATTTTTTTCAATATTTTTCGCGAGTCTCTTGTTTTTTTTTTAATGTAAATTAAAGATTCTCTTTTCGGATGGCAGGGTCCCGCTGATCAATCTCCCATTAATAAATCCAATCGGGCGGGTCCTATAAATTTTTTTGGAAAATTTTATGTTTTTATTTTTTTTATAAAAATTTGAATGTATTGAAAACTTTATTTTCTAAATTTTAAAAAATTCATGTATTATAATATAAAATGTATATTTTTTATTTTATAACACAAGTTTTCTAAAATTTAAAAAATAGAGTTTTTCACATTTTTAAGTCATTTTACATTCAAATTTTTATCAAAAAAAATTTTAAAAAAATAAAAATTTCCACATTTAAATATTTACTAATTTTTTAGATAAATCATAAAATTTTATTTACATTTCTATTTAATTCCTAAATTTTTAGGGAACTTTTACTGCAAGTCTTTAGTGCTGCGTCTAAATGGCCAGTGACCCTTCAACTTTCATGCTAATTTCAGTTAAGGACCTAAAAAATAGAAGCATGCATATGAGAGTAATAGGCAACGAACGAACGTGCAATCAACTATAGAACACTACAAATATGGCTCTGATCATAAGAGGCCCCAGTTCAATTAAGCAAAAGTACTAACTGGAGATCCCCTCACTTTTATTGAATTAAAACATAAAACTTAAAAAAAATATTATTTTTACAATTAAACATTTATCCGTGAACTATATCCTGGTTGCAAAATTTGTCCCTAAAGTAACAAATATAGCAAACATATCTGTAGAGCAACCACTCATTGCAACACTTGTGCTTCCATGTATAGAACGTTGCTAGGTGTCCAACTGGAAAATGTAAATAATTTAAATAACTACTCTCTGTAAAGAAATGAAAAGGAAACATAACAAGGTTAATATATAATTTTTCTACTTAGGCCATCAAAGGTCTAAAAGAGCCCAAATAGGCACACATACAACTTACATCAACTTGGACATATGTTACTGGGACTAAAACATCTCTCTCTATCCCAACATGCAACGAAGACTCATGGCTTAAGTTGATACTTCGAGAAGCAACTCAACATCAAATCAAATTTTGATAGGGATCTCTCTCCTAATTAGGAAGGGGGACCCAATGATGTGATCCAAGCCTTCTAGAACTTACCACCATTAGAGACCTTCACTTATCATGTAGAGAGTCTCCATTATTGTACAAAGCTACTATACACCCTTGAAAAGGTAACTTAACAAATCACACTCCTTAGTACTTACAACTACCCCTTAGATCATATTTTTCAAAACTCTATTGACTTAAGCATCAAAGGGCCTCTTAAAAGACACAACTTGGGGCCTCTCTTACTATGTCTCTTATTAAATTGGTCTTCCATGTAAATCAGGCCCCCATACTTATCAATAATGGGCTCAAAGGATCTAGGCCCAATATAGGAATAACATGTCTCCCCTATAAAAAAATGTAGGAGATGGGTTCTTATATATTTTTTTAAGCTCATTAACCATCAAATAAATCTTTTTTTAAGGAAGCTAGGAGAAATGGTTTGCGTATTGAATGCATGTCTTGTCTTGATGGCATGTGAGTGGCCTTTGCAACAGTCAAGCGCCACATGGCCCTTCACTACTAGCTAGATTCACTCTAGTATAATGATAATGGGCTAGTGATCTTTGAGATTGGAAAGCTGAAGAGACCCTATTGGGTTATAAATATCTAGTCTTACCTTATCTCTTTCACTATTTTCACAATAAAAAACCCTTAATTTTTTTTTGTCTCTTTGCTTGCTTTTAGTCATTCTTCAGGGTTTTTATTGCTCACCTCCATCGGACTCCACCACCTTCATTATTTGCCTAAGGTAACTTCACTCTAACTTATAATATATAAGTTTTTAATTTGCAATTGTTTTTCCTACCTCTAGCAATTGGCCAACACTTCTAACACCACTGACATTGGATTATTTCTTTTGCCAAATGGCTCATAAATCATTACAGGGAAGACGGCTAATTGGTGCTTTGCCATAACAGGGTCTATGAAATCAATAAGGGCAAGGAGAAAAGTGAGTAATTTCCCAAATCTTAACAAAGTAGCATTGGTCCCTAAGTACCCTCAGGCTAGAATTTATTAAAATCACCATAAGAAACAATTATTGGCCAACAGGGGTCAAGGCTGCCTTTACCTCACCCAAGCACCAAGCAAATATCCCTAAGACAGACTACATTGCCGTCTACTCAATTCAACTCTAGGTAGGGCCTGGTTTCTTCTATATCCCCTCTTTCTCCACCTTGGTGAATTATACCAGATCCCTAATTCTCAATTTGACCTGAATTCCTTCATTTATAAATATGCCTATATATTTACCTATCACTTATAGTAGCCATACAAACTTTAGAGACATTTCTTTACTTTTATTATCTCATCCATTAATCATGGGTTAGCTTTATTTTGGCTTATTTAGACTCCTCATGGATCTAATTGTTATTTTATCTTTTTTGCCAACAAGGATTCATGGGAAGGTTGGAAGAACAAATATTTCTTCCCCCTTGGACAACCTCTTCTAGAAATTCCATTACCACTAGGGAAACCTTCCTTAATAAGAGATTCACAAGAAGCCCTCTTGATTAAGAATTCCAAAGGTGAGAAGACTTGCTAAAGGTTATAGGCATGGCAAAAAAGGGTCTCCACTAATAAGCATTTTAAGTAGCTTTTGCCTCTCCTTCACCAACAATTTGATAAGATGATGCTATAGTTTGTGAGTATTAGTCAGGCCCATCTAAGCTACTCTAGGTGAATGACCCACTAAATTAGATCTAAAGGGCCAATGAGATGTCCATCACTGACTTAGAAGTCATGGATGGAACTCACAAAGTTCATTTTTGCATGCTTTATGTTATTTTGTATCTCTTTTGCAAGCTAACCTCTTTTTTCCTTTTCATAATATGGGACATGTGACCACTTTTTTGTGAAAAAGAAATGAACTATACGAAGGCCTTGCTCAGGTGAAGACTGTGTAGTCAGCACCAATAGTGGAGGCTTGCCTTCTGATCCCTCCAATAGGAAGCCCATTCAGGCTTCTCTCCTTACTCTAGCCACTCTCTTCGCTTTCCCTGCCAACCTTGTCAAAGTTTAAACTATGCCTTCTAATGGGAGAATGAAGAACCCAAACTGAGGCATTGAAAAAGTAAGGTCTAGGGCTCTATTCTCAAGAAGATGCCTGCATTAAATGACCTATTAGCTAGCAGCGTTGCCATAATACCCCCTAGTAAAATAGATTTTTTAAATGTATTTTATTTTCTTCCACCTCCCAAAAAATTATGGTATAGTTAATCTTCCACCTAGAAGTTGCTTCCAGGCCCCCACTGACCTCCCAAGGGAAAAACATTAGTCTTCTACTCAAAGAGGAACTCATTTCTACTGCCATAAGCCCTTCCATGTAGATGAAGGGTCATTCTGCAGGAGTGAATAAAAGGACCCCTTCTAGTAGGGCTAAGGGATCCTCTCAATGTCCCTATTTTCCTAGGAGCAAATTGACACTTCCTTCACCCCCAAAAACCTGACTCCAGGATTAAATGAGTTTAAATGCCAAAGCTTAGCTAACAAAAGCTTTAGTGAAAAAGCATTATTTGAGGGGGAGTACATTCTAAAGATAACGATGATCTCTATTAGTGATTTTTGGATGGATTTTGCTTACTTAAGGATCATTATCGACTTGCTTACCTTCCTCAAGGAGACACGTTTACTTTAGGCTCTGTCTCCTCCAAACTTTTCTTGGTAACTTAGTCTGTTAGATTCTATACTTTATGACCTGATAAAATTTTTACTAACATTCCCAACTTCTTTAGGTGACAATGCTAATGATTTGGTCCTCATGAGTGTTAGTGCATGTTCTGCACATGTTATTTAGAAAAGACCATACCTAGCCTTATTTAGAGGATATAAGAGTGTTTAAACTATATGCATTGTGTGTTTATGATAACTTGGGACTTCTAAAGTGTTAATTAAGTTTTATTCCTTTCTAGCTTGTTAGTTTTGGACTTCTAAGGTCTGGATGTGCTCATAATGATTGGATATAATATTGTAAACATTCATATTGTTTTGGGAATAATATTGCTAGAGAAAGTGTTCTCTCTTTAGTTCTATGTGAACTTAGCTTGGTGCACAAGGGATTATGTGATCTTTGTGAAACAAGTCACCAAATCCTACCTTGTTCTTCTAGATTTATGGAGCTTGAAACATTCTTGTGACCTTCTACATGGTTTGTTATCACCAACCAGGCCATAATAATCCAAGATTCTCAATCAAAGATGACAATTGTTGAAAAGTAACAGGAGACCATCCAACAATTGGCTAAATAACTTGGGAAATCACATGTTGACACTACATCAAATGTGAATTCCCAACTACAAGGCCTTGTGTGTGCCTCATACCACTCTTTGAAAAAATTACCAAAGTTAAGGAATTGGCGAAGGGTTTTTAGGATTTTTGTAATGTAGAACTTGCTGATCTCCATTAGCATGTAGAGGAACTGAAGATAATCAACAAAGGTCTTGAGGAAGACCTTGACAATTGTATGATTCTTGAGTATTAAGATGGCTTTTTAGCCTTTCATTATCTAGTTGAGCAAGCCAAGTCTAACGTCGACCTCTTCTTCATTCATGCTTTAGATATCCTAGGTGATAATTTAAAGCTTAGGGGTCATCAAAAGATAAACTTGGTGTACCATTTCTAAAAAAGAGGTCCTTGTTGACTCCTCATCTGATAGGAATTAGTAGGACGAGTAAGATGATAAATTTATGCCCTTTTAGCATTTTCTTGTACTTTATGAATTTTGAATAAAATTTTTCACTTCAAATAAGCAAGCATTTCTAACTTCTTTGACTTTAAAACTCTTTACGGCCTATTTGGTCTCCATAAAGCTAGGCCTTCACTTTTATTATTGCCTAACATAAGGGGCATATTTTATAACCCTCATTTAAACTAAAGGGGTTAACCTTGAACTAAATTCTTCTTTTGAATGTGGGGTATACTTGCAGCCCTCAACCATTTATAAGCTTCAAACTTGGTATGCCTTAGAAGAGGTGTTTTTCCCTTAACTCATTTAATCATATTAAGTAATAACATGTTTTATTACATAAGAGGACTTAGTACATTAAGAAAAGTAATGGCATAGGTCATCCAAGTGATAGTTCCTTGGCATGTTCTAGCCATAAGAATTAAATAATTAAAAAATGACTCACCTAATGTTTTTGCTTACAATGAATGGTTCATCCTAATTGGACCTTAAGGCACCGTGCCTAGGATTCTTTCCAATTTATTCAGACTTCAAAATGACCACTCCTCCAACTTAAATCTACTTATTCTTTGCTATTTTATCATGAAGTTAGGCCACCATTTGCCTAAATACATATAACCAAACTATAGAATTCTCTCTTAATTCTTCAACTAGGTCCAGCTTAGCCTTTAGACCTTCTTATTAGGCCTTGCATAAAAGCTTGGACCCAAATGAGGTTGCTATCTCCATTGGGATCAGAGCCTTCATACCATAGACGAAATAATCAATAAAAGTCAGCTGAAGTCTTTTTTGAAAAGGGCACCTTCTAAATCTAAGTGTTAATTTGGCATGAGTGATATTTGGGAATAAAGTGTCTACATCCTTATGGGCTATTGGCTAAAAGTACCCTTGGCTCAACAATTTAGGACCTAGGGCCCTCAATTTGATATGTACTCCACAATCACCTTTTTGAATTTCACTAAGGACCATAAGCATTTTAGATACATTTGAACACTTCTACATGGGTGATGAAAATCCCCTTCAATATAAATTTCACCAATGATGAAAAATTGGTTGGAATGAACCTTTACTCTTCCCTATTCTTTAGGGATTTCATTTACTTGACCTGTCTCCAAAAAGCACCATATTAGTTTTCTCTATCCATTGTCCTCTAGGGCACTTTGTTATGTAAGAAAGTGAATTAATGGCTCAATCAACACCTCTATCAATGCATCTCTTTTGTCATTGGATAGGGCATTTGCCTTTTTATTCCTTGTTAGAAGGAGCTTTTTGACCTACAAATGATCAAATAATTTAATCAACTAATTAATCAAATTTAAATACTCACAAAGTGTTGGTTTTCTCACCCCTACCATCCCATTTACTTGATTAAGTTGAGAGTCACTATACACTACTAGGCGTCATGCCCCCACTTGGCTGGTCATCTTCAATCGTGCGATCAAAGCATCATATTCTTTTATATTATTAATGACAAGGAATTGAAATTTGACTTTTAGCATTGCCTCCATATCCAATGGCCCCCAACTCATTGATGGTCTATATTGGAGGATTATCAATGTACAATTCCTAGGATGGGCATTATCTTGGTACTTAGAAGTGAAGCTTCTTGGACTGCAGACACTTTAGCTATGAATTTTGCCAGCACATTTGCCTTTAAAGCTCTACAATATTCATATCAAATATCAAACTCTCGTGACTTGACGCAACATTTTGCTAGCATACCAAAGTGGTCTTGCTTTTAAAGAACATCTTTACGAGCAAACCAGTTTTAACAATAATTAGATGCATCTGAAAATGCAGTCAAAGTTTCCTAGACAATATCACTATTGTAAACATGGCTTTCTAAGGGACGGGATATTTCAACTCTAACCCTTGAACTGTTTTATTAATGTAATAAATAAGTCATTGCTTCTTCCCTTCCTTTTTGACCAAAAGCATATTGATTGACCCTTTAGTCACAGTGAGATACAAGACTAATGGGACAGTAAATTTTCTAAAATTACTTCAAATATTCTGTGCTTTGACCAAAAGCTTTCTTGCATTCCTCATTTCAATAAAATTCCAACCTTATCTTAAGGATCATAAAGAAAGACTTGCACTTTTCCCTAAACCAAGAAACAAAATGTCCAAGGTCTATGAATCGCTATTCTAACATTTGAATTTTTTTATCTTTAGCTTCTGGTATCTTTAGGATGATTTCAATATTATCTAGGTTTACATCGATCATTTCTCTTAGACACCATGAATCAAGAAACTTCTCAATTCTAGCCCCAAATAGGCATTTCTTCATGTGGAGAAATATGTTAAATTATTACATGTATTGGAATGTTTCCCTCAAGTCATCTATGTGTTGATCTAGGTCTCTAATTTTCATGATCATGTCATCCACATGAACCTTCATATTGCAGCTTAACTATTCTGAAAAATGTTTAGTTCATCAGCCTTTGATAAGTTACTCTAGTATTTTTCAACCTAAAAGGCATTCATTGGCAGGAATACTGTCTCCCTAGTTTTGAATTCAATTTTTTCCTTATCTTCAAAATCCATCTTGATTTGATGGCACCTGTTAAATGCACCCATAAATGTTAAAACCTTAAATCTAGTTGTAATATCGATAAGATGGATAATCAACAGCAATTGATAAGGGTCTTTTGGGTAGGCATCATTGTGGTTAGTATAGTTTCTGCACATTCATTAATCACCATTCTTCATTTTGACCAAGATGAAATTAGCCAACCATACAGGGTATCTAATCTCCTAAATTCTTACATCCAAAAGTCTCCTGACCTTTCTCCTAACAAATTCTTTTTTTTTTAAAGGCCATGTTTCTTTTCTTCTATTGGACCAAATGGTCGATTTACAACTTAAGAGTTATAACTTCAAGACCCATTCCTAGCATATCTATAGGGACTATGCACAAATGTGTACATTAGCTCTTAAAAATTCAACATATGAACTTTTCACTTTTTTGGGAAATTGTTGATACCCAATTTCGTCCGCCTATTGAAAATAAAAAAAATTCAAATTAATTAATAATTAAAAAAAAAAGAAGAAAAAAATTAAATTAAATAGTTTAGGGGGCATTTTTTGTTTCGTAAGGGTAGATAGTATATATATATATATATATGTGTGTGTGTGTGTGTGTGTGTGTGTGTAAAATATAAAAGGGGAAGTTTGACAAAAATAAGAAGTTTGGGGTAAATCTGACAAAATTGAGAGGTTTGGGAAAAATCTGATGAAATCTGGAAATTCCAAAGAAATCTGGTAATTATTCGCATGATTTTGGGCCAAACAGACAATTTTGGGCTAAATTGACAGAACAGACAAATTTGGATCAATCAGTAATTTCATGAAAAAACTGGAACCAGACTAGTAGTCAATGAAAGCTGAAAGACTAAAATTGTCATTTTGACTAAATTATGAGATAAATCTGTTTTTAATTAAATTTTGAATATTTTTAAATCAAAGGAATCCAATGCTTCTCCCTCTATAAATAGGAGTCCAAACCTGCAAAAGAAAAGAAGATTAGTAAGATTAGAGCTCCTAAATAAAAAAAAGGTGAAAACTGTAGCAACAGTCCCTGGTTATTTCTCCTACACTCAAAAAAATCCTGGACTTTTACTCGACCCGTTTCCGTCCGTTACCCTTTTTTTTTTCCTTTTCGTTCGAACGCCGTTTCCCACGCCAGCGCCTCGTCCTCAGACACCGTCTCCCCGCCTCCTCCGCCATCACCGTTGCTCCTCCACCATCGCCGTCGCCTCTGTCCGTTGCCGTTTTCTTTTCCTTCCTCGTCGCGACGCCGCCTTCCTCTCCTTTTTCCTTCTCCCTCCTCGCCACCTTGCCTGCACATCGTCGGCCCCCTAGCCTTTGTCGCCGACGAGGCCAGCCAAGGCAGTATCCCCCTCTATCGTCACCGGAAAACTGGGAATCGGAGACAAAACCGTTTCGCAACCCCCAACCCGACCCATTTCTGTCCAGTTTCAACCCAGTTAACTCTAGTTTCAGTATAACTCTCCTTTAGCCCTTCTGATTTTCTGTTGTGCTCATATAAGTCACTAACTTTCTTGTTCTTGCAGATATGCCATTAACAGCTAACTTTTGGTGTTTATTTTTTTTATTTATTTTTTTCTTTTTCTTGTTATTTTTTTATGGAAGGTTATACCTCCTACTTTTATGTGGATGGCCAAACGCCCCACCTTATTAATTTTTTTTATTTCTTTTATTTATTATCATTTTATTTTCATTTATTTACTTTATGCACTTTATTTTTTTTTACGTAGATGGCTAAACGCCCCACTTTCTTTACTTATTTACTTTTCTGCATTTATTTACTTTATGCACTTTCATTTTTTACGTGGATGGCTAAACGCCCCACTTTCTTTATTTATTTACTTTTTTGCATTTATTTACCTTATGCACTTTTATTTTTTACGTGGATGGCTAAATGCCTCACTTTCTTTATTTATTTACTTTTCTGTATTTATTTACTTTATGTACTTTATTTTTTTTAAGTGGACGGCCAAGCACCCCATTTTTTTTTTACTTACTTTTCTGCCTTTTATTTATTTATTGCTTTATTTTTCTGCACTTTATTTTTGTGTGGACGGCCAAGCGTCACACTTTTCTTTATTTATTTATTTTTCTGCACTTTATTTATTTCTTTATTTATTTACTTTCTGCACTTTATTTATTTATTTATTTATTTATTTTTCTGCACTTTATTTTTACGTAGATGGTTAAGCGCCTCACGTTATTTATTTACATTTTTTATTTACTTTTCTGCAATTTATTTTTCTTTATGTGGATGATTAACCTTACTTATTTTATTTATTTACCATTTTTTTTATAACTGGCCAATAGCCCATCTTACTTCCTTATTTTATTATTTTTTTATTATTACAACCAAGCCCCCGTGTCCTTTATTTTTTTGTTTGTCATTTTAAACATTATTTGGAATATTAAGACACTTATTTTTTTTTATTTCCTTTAAATAACAAAAGTTAACCTTTTATTCCTTTTATCAAAAATAAAATTAAAAAAAATCATAACTAGACGATTCAACAAAAATCAATGGTTTTGAATAAGTATATTTTTATATCTATGGATTAGATAATTACTTTTAAAAAAAATCTTTCAAAAAAAAAGAAAAGAAAAATAAAATTTTAAAAAAATATTAAAAAGGAAAATAATATTAAGATCATTAAAAATCCATATTCGGATAATTCGGCAAAATTTATGATATGGATTAATAATTAATTAAAATATTCAATAATAAATAAAAATTAAATTTCTATTAAATTCTATATCCGGGTGATTCGATAGGATCCATGATTTGGAAAATATCAAATTTATAATAAAAAATAAATAATAATCAAGTACCAAAATTAAAAAATTGATATTCGGATAATTCAGTAGAATTTATGATATGGATTAACAATTAATTAAAAATACTCAATAATAAATAAAAATAAAATTTTCATTAAATTCCATATTCGGGTGATTCGATAGAATCCATGGTTCATAAATATTAAATTTATTATAAAAAATCAAGTATCAAAAATTTAAAATTTCCATATCCGTTTGATCTGATAAAATTCATGGTTTGAAATTAAATTAAATAAAATTCATTAAAATTATTCTCAATCAAAGATTAGATCAAAAAATAAATAGTTAGGAAAAGATAAAAACTGAACCCCATGGTACCAATTTCCGGGCACTTCAATAAGGTTATTTTAGCGTAATCGAATCATGATCTTAGAATCTCCTGCAGACCATAACAGGTATCCAATCGACCTAGGTAAACCGATTGGTGGCGACTCCTAAAAAGCATGTTGCTACAGCTTGGCGACTCCACTGGGGACAGTCTAGCCATAAAAAGAGTTTAGTTTTGCTCTTTTTCTTTATTATTTGTTTCTTGACATACTGATTTGATGTGTTGAGTATTTTTTAGATTGTTACATGCACACACCTTGGCATGTATAATGAGCTCAATACCCAAGCTCACTCCAACCAAGTTCTGCAAAATACCCGGGTTAGGCTAGTCGCGTGAGACAATAGTTTCCGCGCTTTCTCTAATCCGTAGTAGTCAGTAGTGTTGCCTGAGTATGACAGTAGTCACCCCATGGGACCATGAAAACTACGACTCGAATTAATCCTTCCTCACATAACCCTTGTGGGTGAGGAATTGAGCCTTTTCTAGTCCGATGGGACTTAGTAAGAGGGATTTGAGAACCAACCCATAACCTTTCTTTTCAAAAAACCACCTACGCATATAGTGGCCATAGATCTATCCATTAGGACTTCCATAACAAAACACAGCTTGTTTATTGCTAACTCTCTTGTCAAACTAATCACTTTGTGCCTTGTTAAGTATACTTTTTCTCTTTATAATGTTCACAGTAGCTCATATATTATTCTGCTATGTTGCTAACTTTTTTCAAGTTGTTGTTCTCTTTGCATGCATTGCACTATAGGAAGCATTTAGCGCAACCTCCATTACCATGGACATTCTTGACCTACTTACGACTGATTGCAATGAGACTTGGGCATCTACTATAGAAGAAGGTCAGCCAGAAGCCATGAACCTCTATGAGGAGTCACAATTAGTACAGGGAGATTGCCTTTCACCTGGAAGTGATATCGATTTGAAAAGCCAGGTTCATTTTTTACTGGAACAGAACTCCGTGAAGGAGTTATCACAGATATGGAAGGCTTGGTCCTCTGCTAAAAGAGAGATCTTTGATAGCGAATTCGGGCACATTGCTTATCTTCTGGACGTCAAGATCGATGAGGCTTTGTTTCAAGCGCTAATATCATTCTGGGATCCATATTATCATTGCTTTTCGATCAACAAGATGGACTTGACTCCGACTATCGAAGAGTACAATGTTTTGTTGAACATTCTTCTTGACTTCCCAACTGAGGCGTATTCTCCTGATCAGAAGAGTGATGTGCTACGATGCCTATCTCGTTTCCTGAACATGCAAGTTACGGATCTCAAGCAGCGAGCTACTAAGAAGGGTGGAAAAAGCATGGCATGGAGCACTCTCAAACACCTTATGGAGACGTTGACATCGAAATCACAAAAGAGGAAGGCATTTGCATTGGCAATCTATGGGCTCGTAATATTTCCAAGGGCGTTATTACACATTGATGAGGGGGTGATCAAGCTATTGGATTAGATGTAGAGAAAACACATGAGCCCTCTTCCTGCTATTCTGGCTGAAACCATTCGCTCCCTTAACTTTTGTAGACGTAATGGAGGACGGTTCATCGGTTGTGCACCGTTGTTACACATCTGGATTAAGAGTCATCTACCATGCCTAAAAAGGAAATTTGGTTGTCGTTTCTTCCAAGATTTTATTCCAATCAAAGCTTTCATAGACAGCGTCTGGATAGAAAATGGGAGCAAAGAAGAGTGGGGGGATTTCCTTAAAAGCTTGCTAGACTTTCAGATTACATGGAGGGCCCCCTTTATCTCAGCAAAACCAGTGCTCTATCGATGTGGGAAGCTTCCATGGGTCCCTCTTCTTGGAATATGGGGAGGAACAAGCTACGCCCCAGCCTTAGTTCGCAGGCAGTTTGGGTCCCAACAGTTTGTACCAATGACACATCGACTATGTGAGCTCGAGTTCTCTTATGACGATCCACAATGCCACCGTCTCATTTCTGGAATGGCAACAGCATGGAAGAAAGTTTACCTAGTAAAACCTGGAACCTCAGTGTCTTCAAAAAGGTATCCAGAATGAAGGCAAAATCGAAGGAAAGCTATTCTCCCATCGGACGGACCTAGCTGCGCTACTAAAAGGGATATTGATGAAGAGCTTAAAAAGGAAGTAGGCAAGATGAAGAAGATCTGAGTCGAGATAGATGAGAAAAACTCTGAACTGGAGGCACTGAGGAACGAAAACCTACTTTTGCGAGGGAAGCTGGAAGACAAACAGGCCATCATTAAGCAGTTAGTTGAGAATTGCGATAAGAATGAATGAGAGAAAGAGAACTAGAAACGAGAGTATATCCGGTCTGCATGTCAAGTAGAAGACTTCATAGAAGAAGTACGGAAGGTCACTTGGGTCGCAAAGGAGATGGGTGAAGAAGCCAATGACATAATTGCTGGTACTTAGCCTAACTTATTCTCGGGACAGCAGAAGATGATCAACTACATCAAGAAGGCCCGCAAGCAATATGACCATCTTGGAAAGTTCTTTTAGTCTTTTATGTAATAAAGTGGGCCGAACCACCATGGCTTTCTTTATTTGGTTTTAGGATTCCTTTGGTGATTTAGTGTTGCGCTAAATGTTTAGGCATAGACAGTCATTAGAGTTTGAAAGTGTTACGATAGTGGCCATTCAACTCAATCACATTAATAAAAATAGCATGTGCATCATGCATCATTTACCAATTCATACACAAAGTCTAATAAAAGAATTCCCATTTTTAAAAAGGGGTGAAAGATTGGTACTCGACATCCATATTCAACTTGGCTACAAGCAAGACTCATGGCGGAACAAACGGAAGGACGTCTCACAGATATTGAGTCCAAGATAGAAAACATGGCAGAGCAAATGAAACAATTAATGGAGCTAATCAAGGGGAAAGCAACCCAAGTCCCCGTCAAAGAGACACAAGATCCCACTTATCCCCCGGGATTCACCCCACAACGGATCTCAGTTCAGGAAAATCTGTTTCAGGAATCAGGTCCGTCCGCTAGCATTCACCTGAAACAAAATACTGCCTATGAAGAGAAGAAGACACTATCAAAGGAAGAAGGAGAATCTCAAAAGCTCGAGACAATAGAGAAGAGACTTCGGGCCATTGAAGGTGGCACTTTATTCGGATCCCTGTCAGTTGACGATCTTTGCTTGGTACCAGATGTTGTGATTCCCTCAGACTTCAAGGTACCAGAGTTTGTGAAATACGATGGGACAAGTTGCCCTATCACTCATATAACACTTTTCCTAAGAAAACTTCAACCACTCACAAAAGACGAGAATGTGTGGATAGCACTTTTCCAAGAAAGTCTTACAAAATCAGCACTACAGTGGTATCTAAGTCAAGGCCCAAGAAACATCAAAACATGGAATGACCTCGCTCAGGCTTTCATAACAACTACAAACATGTCATGGACTTGGCCCCGGATCGCCAAACTCTCCAGAATATGGAAAAGAAAAAGCAAGAAACCTTTAAGGAATACGCTCAAAGATGGAGGGACTTAGCCGCACAAGTTCAGCCACCCATGATGGAGAGAGAAATGGTTACTTTATTTGTCCAAACACTAAAGTACCCATACTACGACAAACTTATTGGCAATTCGGCAACCAATTTCTCAGACATTGTCATGTCTAGAGAAAGAATTGAGCATGGGATTAGGACCGGGAAGATCACCGAATCCTTTAATGATGCCATGAAAAGAGGAGGACCATCCAGAAGAAAGGATGAGGAAGTACAACAAATAGGACGCGGAAGAGGGATTCCCCTCGTGGGTATTGTGGCTACTGGGCCTCGCCTATCCTATCCTACCGATAGGCCCAACAATTATCGTCTCAACAGGTCTAATCAATTACGGCCACCTGTTCCGACCCCTCCAGTACCCACACAAAGACCAAGAGAAATTTTTGTGCCAATTCCTATGACTTACATTGAGTTATATCCAAAGCTCATTGAAAGTCAACTTATCCGCCCAATTCTTACAAGGCCAATAGATCCCCATATCCAAGGTGGTATGACCCCAACATAACTTGCGCATATCATGATGGCGTTGTGGGCCATGGTTTAGAAAATTGCATAGCTTTAAAACGCATAATCCAACAATTAATCGAGTCAAAGTGGTTAGACTTTTTCGATGAACCAAACATCACTCACAACCCATTGTCGCCTCATCAAGCTAAACCAGTTAATATGATAGAGGAACACCGATTGATAAAGAAGTCAGTCAATGATATTACAACTCCTCTTAAGCATGTATACTCATGGCTTGTGAAAGAAAGGGTCATCATTGGAAAGCCTTCTCTTGGACATAAAGAAACCAAAGGTGAAGAATGGTGTGATTTTCATGACAGTAAGGGTCATTCCATTCAGGAATGCTCAGAATTCCGTGAGAATCTACAAAGACTCATAGACTCATCCCAACTCAGCATTTTTATGTCAGATAAAGATGTTGATGCAAATGTAATCATTAAAGAGTGAGAAGTCAATGCTATGCCAAGACCACTAGTCATACCAATTTCAAAACCTACTGTCAAGCCTTTAAGGATTCAAGTCCCGACTCCATTCCCCTACAAATCAGATAAGGCTGTTCCATGGAAGTATGATTACACTCTATCAACTCCATTGGAGGTTGGGAGTATGACTAGAAGTGGTCGATGTTATTCGCCGGAGCAGATGGACAAGCTCTAACAAGAAAAGAATACCACAGACCCAACAAACGGGCCTATTAGCACAAATACACCAGAAGAGCAAGGGGTGCCTCGAACGGTAACAGATGAACAAGCTAGCGAGTTTCTCAAACTCATAAAGCAAAGTGAGTATAGTATCGTGGAGCAGTTAAACCGCCTGCCAGCAAAGATTTCCATACTCTCACTACTCTTAAGTTCTGACGCTCATCGAGAAACCCTTCTTAAAGTCTTGAACAAGGCCTATGTTGAGCAAGATATTTCTGTGAATAATTTTGACCACCTCGTCAACAACATCACGGCACAGAATCTCATCACATTCACTGACGATGAGATACCAGCAGAAGGAAGAGGTCACTCTAAGGCTCTACATATTTCGATTAAGTACAAAGATCGAATTATGGCTAGAGTCCTTATCGACAATGGGTCAGCTCTAAATGTAATGCCACTTGAAACCTTACATAAGCTTGGTATAGACCCATCATACCTCAACAACAGTCATATCATCGTTCGAGCATTTGATGGGACGAGGAGAAATGTTGTTGGAGAAATAGAACTGTCGATAGGGATCGGCCCCTGTGTCTTCCACATCACATTCCAAGTTATGGACATTAACCCTTCTTATAGTTGTCAGTTGGGAAGACCATGGATCCATATGGCCGGGGCAATTCCCTCTTCATTACATCAAAAACTGAAGTTCATCATTAAAGGAAAATTAATAACAGTCTTTGCTGAAGAAGACATTCTCCTATCTAGACCTGCGGTTGCTCAGTATGTCGAGGTCAATGAAGATGTACCTGATTGCTCCTTCAGGTTTTTTGAAATTGTTAATGCTACCTATGTTGGTGAATATGGAGAAGAACCCGTGCCTAGCATCTCCAAAACGAGTTGCATGGTCGCCAAACTCATGATGAAAGGAGGATACTCACCGGTGTTAGGTCTGGGACAAGATTTGCAAGGGATCTCAGAGCCATTGAAAATCTCTACAAACGAAGGGAAATACGGCCTAGGTTTTACACCGACAAGGCAAGATAAAATGAAGACGATAGCTGAAAAGAGAGAAAAGAGGATTGCACGACTAAAAGGGCATCCCCTAGAGGGAAGAAATCTGGATATCCCTGACATCACTGAAACATTCGTGAGTGGTGGCTTGATTCCAAAAAATGACAATGAAGGCGCGCTGACCATCAGCATCAACAAGTCTTTTGAACATCTTTCGATTCAGGCAATAATCAGTGATTCACCCGAAAATGAGGAGCTCGTTCAACCCTGTAGCCCACGGGATGTGCTGAACAATTGGGAGGCGATAGAACTGCCTGTTGTAATCGAGAGCTTTTCAAAGTAATCTAATAGTAAAAACCTCCTAAAGAAAGGTTCAATCAATAGGGTGTAGTCTTTGCTTAAGTGAACCTTTTAGTTATTGCTTTTCATTCCAATAAAGTTGTGATTTATGCACATTATAAATAAAGTACCAATTTGCATCCATCTCATTCTCGCCATTTTCTCTTTTCTCTTTTCTCTCTGGCTAATGCAGACCTGAAACTCTCTTTGATGACAATGAAAGAATGAACTTTGATAATCCTGTAAACACTGCTGACTCGGATGACGAAGATGTTCAAATATCTCCTGAGTTATTAAAAATGATCGAGCAAGATGAAAAAAAAAGAGCAACAAGTCTGGAACCAATGGAGACATTCAACTTGGGAGACAGTCAGGATGTAAAAGAAGTCAAGATTGGCACTCTATTTCCTCCTGAAGAGAAAAAAGAACTAATTCACTTATTGAGGGAATATGTAGACGTATTTGCTTGGTCATACCAAGATATGCCCGGCTTAAGCTCGGACATAGTGCTACACAAAATACCATTGAAGCCTGGGGCGAAGCCTGTCAGACAAAAGCTACGAAGATTAAAGCCGGATCTGATCTTGAGGGTAAAAGATGAGATTCGAAAGCTATGAGATGCAGGATTCCATGGAGTCACTGAATATACAGAATGGGTTGTCAACATAGTTCCGGTTGAAAAGAAAGAAAATGGGAAGCTAAGAGTTTGTCAGGACTACCGGCCCTTGAACGAGGCCAGCCCTAAAGATAACTTCCCACTTCCTCACATTGATACGCTGGTGGATAATACCGCGGGAAACTCCTACTTTTCCTTCATGGATGGCTTTTCTGGGTACAATCAAATCAAACTCGACCTAGATGATATGATAAAAACTACCTTTGTTACCCTTTGGGGTACTTTCTACTATAAGGTGATGCCTTTTGGGTTAAAGAATGCTGGTGCTACATATCAAAGAGCCATGGTCGCCCTATTCCATGACATGATGCATAAAGAAATTGAAGTATATGTAGATGACATGATTGCCAAAACTTTCACTGCTGGGGGGCATCTAAATGTACTGAGAAAACTATTCGATAGACTTCGCAGGTATCAACTAAAATTGAATCCTGCCAAATGTACTTTTGGAGCCTCTTCAGGCAAGTTATTGGGTTTCATGGTAAGCAAAGATGGGATTCGAGTTGACCCAAGTAAAGTCAAGGCAATACAAGAAATGCAACCCCCGAAGACTCCAAAAGAAGTAAGAAGTTTTCTGGGAAGAATCAACTTCATAGCAAGATTCATATCACAATTGACATCCAAGTGTGAACCTTTTTTCAAATCACTAAAGAAGAACAATCTGATTGAGTGGAATGATGAATGCCAAGAAGCATTTGAGAAAATCAAGCAATACCTATCAAATCCACCAGTCTTGGTACCACCCCGATTTGGAGAACCATTGATTCTATACTTATCAATACATGATTATTCATTAGGATCCGTATTAGGTCAACGCAATGAGACAGGCAAGAAAGAGCATGCAATTTACTACTTGAGCAAGAAGCTTATCACATATGAAGCGAAATACTCAGTAGTAGAAAAGTCTTGTTGTACCCTTACATGGGTACAAACCGACTACGACACTACATGCTCAACAATACCACATTGCTGATCTCCAAGACTGATCCTATCAAGTACATCTTTGAGAAACCCGCTTTATCAGGAAGGATCGCAAAATGGCAAATGCTGCTGTCTGAATACGACATACAGTATGTCACCCAGAGGGCCGTAAAAGGGAGTGCGATTGCCGAATATCTGGCTGATAGAGCGTTAAATCTATAGATTAGATAATTACTTTTAAAAAAATCTTTCAAAAGAAAAATAAATTTTTTTAAAAAACTAATAAAAAGGAAAATAATAAGTATCAAAAATTTAAAATTTCCATATCCGTTTGATCTGATAAGATTCATGGTTTGGAATTAAATTAAATAAAATTCATTAAAATTATTCTCAATCAAAGATTAGATCAAGAAATAAATAGTTAGGAAAAGATAAAAACTGAACCCCATGGTACCAATTTTCGGGCACTTTAATAAGGTTATTTTAGCATAACCGACTCATGATCTTAGAATCTCTCGCAGACCATAACAGGTATCGAATCGACCTAGGTAAACCGATTGGTGGTGACTCCTAAAAATTACGTTGCTACAGAAACATTTGCTCAACTTAATCATTTTATCAAAGGCTATTCCCATCTACTCACACTCTTTTAAGATAGGCTAACTAGTCTTATCTAAAGGGCTCTTTATTTCTCCTCATTAGAACATGTTCCAGTGGCAATTGTCAGGTACATAAAATCCTTTTTCACACTTAACACATAACTCCTCTGGACCGATGCCTAATTAATAAAAGTAGGTGCATCCCTTAAATTTTTATAAAAAACCATTGTTAGCCTTTTTCACATAAGGTTGAATATGAACCTATACCTGAGAAGGTCTCCTAGGTAATGCATTACAATATGAGGGCATATCAAGAACCAAAAACTTTATTGCATACGAGTTACAGGCAATGCTTCTATCTTGAGTTGTTTCAACCAGCATCAAAGACAGTTTTACGATCCTTAAGATAGGAATTTCATCATTCTCATGGTCAAAATAAAACCTTTTAACCCTAAATTTATCATGAAGTGGGGTGAACTAGAAATTTGAATTTTCCCCTTTGTTCAAGTAGACTCACTCCATATCAAAGTTGTTGATATGCGCCATTATCAAGATAGAGTCAACATGTAAAATTACAACACGTGACCTCTCATGCAACATCAAGATATTCCTTGGTTTTATCATTTCCAGCTACGTAATCTTCCTTTTCCAACCTTTTGCAAGATGATAACAAGTTTCCCTTCATAATCATATTCACAAACTCAGCCATAAGTCTTGTACTCCTACTTCATATTAAGAGATCATGGCCTCTTTCATTGCTAGCAATGATTAGGCTATCGATCATTATCATCCCTTCTTTGACATTTATTCTTTGACGCTCTAAAAGCAGAGTTAGGATAAAAAAACACTCTCTCAAATTGCCTCTTTTAACATGCTCCTTTATAAAATCTTGTAACTCCTAGTAGTTTTCTATGTTGCACCCTTAATCCTTGTGATAATTATGGTACTTTTTGTTTTTTATGGCTACCTTTAAAGGCAAACAATTAGGCCACTTCGTCACCATGTTTTGCCTTTCCAAAGTGTAAAAAATATTGGACCTTGTTGAAGTCAAGGCAGTGTATAACACCTTTTACCTCAATCCCTCTTTCTTACTAAAGACCAGTTGTCTTTTGACTTTGAAGGATCCTTTTGAGAAGTTTTTTTAGGTTCTAGATTATTAAGCTCCTTAATATGCATATACTGGGTGCCATGATAAAAAAAAAACTCTTCAATATTTTGCACACAGTTCTCGTGCAAATCTTATGCCAACATGCACAGCTTTTGGATTGAAGCATCAAATATAATCCTTAGGTATTCCTTCTTCATCTGATTCAATTGGTGGAGACAGGCTATTGTTCTGGGTGTAGGTTGGCTTCCTAGGAAGTATTTAAGAAGAATTTATGATAGTTATTGAAAGGAGTTGAACCACCAATCCCTATTAGTTCCGGACTAGGCTGTAACTACCCCCCATCAAGGTCAAACACCCTACAAATCACTACATCATAAAAGTAATGTACATTTGTAGATGATTAATGAGGTTAGTAAGCCTGCCATAGGGATCAATCTTAAGCATCCTGAAGCCCTTGGGGGGAGGTGCAATGTTGATTTCCTTAGTGAACAGCTGCAGGCACATATAACTCATACCCATGACACAAGAATGATTTTCAAGAGGTGGATTTATGACCTTAAGATATTCCTTAATCTAGTGCAACCTTCTAAGAATGGTCCATAATCATTCGCCTCCGAACCTAACCATATGGTTGGTCTAATTCCCATAAATGGTACCAAATTAGTAGCATAACTATCAATGGAGTTAGCAAACCAAACAGAGCTATTGAGTTCTAAATTGGGATTACAATACCTGCACCCAAACAGAGTATCATAAAGCTCAGGAGATGTGTTTCTGAGGGAAACCCTTCGATAGTCAAATTAGCTCTTTGAAACTGGGTAAAGTAGCTATAGAAAAATAAGCTTTCTTGTACATACCTTGAATGTGTTGTGAAGGTCCCATTGTATATATGAAAGTGCCAATGCAAGCCTTTTGAAGTGTAATTAATGAGAGATTCTATTCCTTTTAGGGATTCTCTCTTATTAAATAGTTTTCTTAATTATGTCTCTTATTGAACCAGTCTTCCATGTAAACCAGGTCATCATATTTATCAATAATGAGCTTAGGAGATCTAGCCTAATGTATCATCTACTAAGCTTTGATTCCACATTCATGAAGTAAATCTAAGTAATTCTTTTTGTGAACAATATTTTGTTTCAAGTTTTCTTCATAACCCATGTCACTAGTATTACTTTCAACAATTTAAAGGCTTTTATAATAGGAATATTGACCCATGGAATTTTTTATATTCCTCTTGTTTGTTTTCATAACACTTATTTATTCTCCAAACCAATTTTTTCTTGAACCTATTAAATAAAGGCTTTTAGTGCTTTATTAGATCCTTATAAAAATCTGAGACAAAATTCAAGCTTTATTAGAATCTTTGCAACTATTTTCTATCTTTAATCTCAAGAAACTTATCAACAAAATGAATGGATCTATCTATTTGATTAGTTGTCCCTTGATAGATCATATGACTTAAAAAGTAAATATTAGTTTGAAACAACTTAATTACTCAGCTGATATAAAACAAACTTACATTCTCTACTATTTCAAAGATTTTGTTCAAGTATTTTTCAGTGTTGATTGATTAATTAATAAAAACAAAAACATTATCAATACAAAGAATAATGGAAGAATTGTCAAGATTAAAGATTTTGTTCACTATTCTTTACAATTCTGATAGGCCATGTTTCAACACAAAAGGCATAACATTTCTTTCATTATCTTGTATTTGTCTTCTTTAGCAATTTGGATTTGTTTTGAGGGTTTGTAGTTAATAGCTAACCTAGGTAAACCTTTTTCAATCTCTTAATTTTTGTTCACATAGAAAGCTCAATAACTTTAATTTAACTGAACTCTAAGTTTGAATTATGTTAATCTTGGACCTTTTTTCTTGGTGTCCTTTTGTTTTAAGGTGAATTTAGTTATCTAATTATAGCAACGTAAGGGTTTGGGAGCATGGTTATATTAAAATAACCTTATTATAGTGTCAAAAAATTGGCACCCTAGTTTGGTTTTTTTTTTCTTGCTTTCAAATATTTAATAAAATTTTCAAACCATGGATTCTATCAAACCATCCGAATAAAGAATTTTAGAAATAATTATTAGATGTTACTTATTTCATGTATATTTTAATGTTTCCAAATAATGGATCCTATCAAACCACTTGGATAAAAATCTCTAAACTTATTCTAGTTTTATTTAATTTTTTTTTTATGATTTTAGATAATTATCAATCTAAACCATAAATTTTATTGGATCACCCAGATATGGATATTAAGACTTAATTTATTTATAAGTATTTTTTAAAGAATTTAAGTAACTATCCAAACCATGGATCTTGTTCGATTAGCTGGATGTTGATCTTAAAATTTAATATATTATTTTATATATTTTTATTTTAAAGATTTTAAATAATTATCTAAATCATGGAATTCTATCGGACTAACCGGATATGGATATTAAAATTTTATTTTTAATTATTATCTTAAAATTCATGCTACGATTTTATTAAACCTACACAGAATTGAATTTTCTAAGATTGACATTTGAAATACATTATTAAAATAGATTGAATGAAATTTAAATTTATATAAAAAATAAATTTCTATCCTAAAGCTATAATCGCATGATCAAAACAACCTACAGCTCGAGTAAACAAAGTAAGAAAAAAAAAAAAAGGAATGAAAACAATGCTATCAATGATAAAATTGCTACACAAACAAAATAAACATGTCAGTGACCTATTTGAAAAAATGGAAGAATAAGGATTTGAGTGAACGAATAAAAAGATTAGTGGCTAAATAAGGGTTTTACCAAAAAGAGACATGCCGCCAGCCCCTCAGATTCTCTCTTCATCGTGACGGAGGAGCGAGCGGTGGCCTGGGCTCAGGTGGGGCAACGGCGGCAACCCTGGGGACGGCTTTCTCAGTGACCGATATGGGCTGGCGGTGGTGGAACGAAGACCGGGACGTCGGAGCGGGTCGCCAGGTTCTCTCCCTTCGTTTCGATGTCGCCGGTGACACACGGGGGGGAAGCTTTGAAGCGTCGACTGGGGCAGGTCGGAGTGGCTGATGGAGACGGACAGTGCCGGGATAAGGCGTGGTGCGTCGAAGGTAACGGCAGCAGAGGAAAAAAGTTTAGGGTACTAGGGGAGGGTAGAGAAAATCAAGGAGCTGAAGCTGTTGTTTTGCGAATTTTGCACTAATGCTTTAGGTTTCGAATTTTCTCCCATTTTCTTTGTATAATGGTTATAGTGCAAGTGTTATGATAGTGATTAACAACCAAAATTTATGATTAAACCTTATCAAAATAGAATTTATAGAGTTTTAAATCTGCTTGGATGCAATCAGATCTAAATACTAGTCTAAATCTGAAACAACTCTTGAGATGTTGATCTTGCCCCTGACTTTATGGGAAATTACAATTTAGCACAATACATCCTGGAATTGTCAAATCAGCCCTAAACTTTAGGAAATTGCCAGATTTTACCTGAATTTTATAAAATTGTCTGATTTGCCTTAGATTTTCCCCAAAACTACCAATTTTGGCCAAAACTTCCTAAAAACCTTTAATTCACATCCAAACTCTTCATTTTTTCTAAACTAACCCCCAAAACCTCTAGGACCCCTGATTAGTACCTAAAGTAAATTAATTCCTATTTTGATCCAATGACCATCCTAAATTTCTAAATATGTATAGCATAAATAATAATGTAACATAAATGTGACTAGACCAAACCAACTAACCCTAAAAATGACAAAAATGACTAAAATGTCCTAACAATTTAACAAACTGTCCCCCCAAAATGCTCTTACACTATTTTTTTTCTAACCTAGAACTAAATAAAAATTAGTACCAGGACAAAATTAGGTGTCAACACTAACAGCTAGGTTAAAAAATATATCTTTCTTTTCAAGTTGAAATTCTAGAATTTTTGTGGTTAAATTAATTGGTGAGTTTGATATTTCTACTAAGATTTCAATGTAAAAAACTTAAGGTCTTGAAATGATGAACTTGTTTATATCTATTGCTATTTCAATTCTACTAACCTTTTTACCTAAATGCTATAGGTAAAGATTTGTATAATTATTATGTTTGATGATACTTTTAAGATCTTTCTTCCTACCAAGTTGGCTGCATTTTCTTGGTTTAAGGTTTTAAAGGGAAAGACTTTATCTTGGTTTAAGGTTTTAAAGGGAAAGACTTTATGTTTATAGTTAAAAGAACTGTGGTTAAAGGAAAATGGATTGGTGCTAATTCTTGACCATCTTTTCTTGTAAGTGTATTAGGTCTCCTTTAAGGTATTAATGGTAGTTTCTTCGCTTAGGGCAAGTATAAAGATAAACCACTAAAAGAAATTTAGATTTTTCTGAGTCATTCTAATCCTTTTATATGTAAGTTTTTTAATGGTCTTCCTTTTCTCTTTGGTATATGTGTTAGACCAATGTCTTTTGATTTCATTGCTTTCAGACTAGAAATCTTCATCTAGATTTTTATGACCTATTATGAATGGATTTATTAGGACATTGAGCTAAAAGTCCAAAAACTTAAGGATCTTATGGATACAAATCTAACATCTTTTTATTGTTTAGATATTTATCCTTTTTCATACTTTATAGTAATAGAATCAACTTTGCGTATTAGATGAGACACTTGTTCTACAAAAACTCTAATCCTTCCAACTATTTTTCCATGCCTTGGATCTGAGTAGTTTGAAAATAAGGCTCTATGAAGTCTATAAGCAATTCTTAAGAGAGTTTTTCTAGGCTCCAATTTTGAGAAGTCAACTTTTGTGACCCTATCTTTGTTAAACCATATTTCGACCTCACCATTCTTATATTCAACAAATCTTTCTAGTTCTTGAGGTTTTAAAAGTTTTACTAGTTTTTCATTCTAAAATATTTATCTACTAGGGAGAGGGATATCACTCTAGTTAATTGACTTTTTGAATGACCACACGGGTTTTCTTAGTGTTGGCTTTCAACGGGATATTCTATCATCTTATATGGAACGTTATTATTTTTGGTTCAATGTGTGTGATCAAGAATTTGTAGTGGGTCCTTTATACTAATACCAAATTGTATTAACCTTGGAGTATATCAAAACCAATGTTATGATGTTTGGAATCTAAACTTTCAAGACATGATGATCTTTAAAAAAATAAAATAAAATCAAGATACCATCAAAAAGAATATATTATGTCTACAATCATTAAGAACAAAGCCATAAAGTTATTCAAACAATTTCTAGTTAATGAATTCAAAGTAATTTGAACCAATCCAATATGCATGTAGTTGTAATGGTTAGGTAGATGATTTTTCATCTTGTATTTAGATAATAACTCAAACTTATAACGTTCCTCAAATAGAGTTATAATTTTCCCAATAATCTTTATGGCATAAGTGAACTTCAAATCAAAGTTATCATTTTTATACGTGTCATACTTTGAGAATATTTTAGTTTTCTAATCTTTTCTCTATACCTCTAATTATCACAACTTCAGAATCTTTTTACATTTCCATTCCGTAAAGTTTTTTCTCCACATTATTTCTTTGAAGCATACTTGAGGCAAACTTCTAAAAGTTTCAATCATTAGTAACTATAATTAGTACTAAGACGTTAATATACTATCTATCAATGGTATTACTCTAACTTACTACCCTTTTAGCTCAATAGTGAGCCTTACAGTGAGTACACCACTTCGGCAATAGTCTAGCAAAACCTCCGTAGTAATATTTAATTACTTGTAAGGGAAAGTTTCAAAAAGCCCCCTATGATTTAACGCAACCTACAATTACCTTAGTGAGCCTTACAGTGAGTACACCACTTCGGCAATAGTCTAGTAAAACCTTCATAGTAATACTTAATTACTTGTAAGGGAAAGTTTCAAAAAGCACCGTATGATTTGACGCAACCTACAATTGCCCTAGTATGTTGAGAAACCTACATTTACCCCTCTAACCCAAGCTTCAACCTCTCAGTTGGTCCCACGCCATGTTAAACTTGTGGAGTCGATAATGCCCTTGGAATCACAATATAAGTGGCATTCTTAAACAAAGAGCTTTAATCTTTAATCTTTTGCTTCCAGTGATGTCAAAGAATAGAGGGGGCTAAACGAGTTTGTGGCAGAGAAGTATAATAAGACTAAATTGCTAACAAATTCTACATCAACAAAGTAAAATCTGGTAACCCTATATCCTGATTCACCCTACCCATGTTTTCAATTTAGGGTTTGGGTACTGATAGGGATGGATTGAATGATAAAGGATGTTTTCAACTTATATGTCTCATTATTGTTAAACTTTGTTGCTTTTGTTGATTCCTTATTTTTCATGTTGCAACTAAAGATGGGAAGAAGTTATTAGGATGATGGTTATTATGGGTAAGCTTGTAGTAACATTGTGTTCTATCATATTGGTTCTTGCTAAAACAATTAAGTGATAAAGACAAAGGTGAAAAGACAAAGAAATAAGCCAAATCTTTTACTGCATTTTTATAGATTCAATTTCAGTATAAGGGAAACTAGGATCTTTTTGCAATGATTTGAGTTTAAAAAAAATTTCAAAGTTTTTATTCATAAAGCTAACTACTATGCTTTTCAAGTTCCTGCACCTTTATTTTGAGTAATTCTATTTATTTTTGTAAATCATCTTTGTTCTTAAAACTTGTGTTAGTCCAGTTTTGAGTAATAGGAGCTTTAGACAACTTGAGCTCCAAATAGTGATATAATTGCGTTAATTAAGCTTTAGAAGTTTGTTTTACATTTTTATGTAAATGAATTACTATTGGTTTTGTTTATTAGTGAACAATAAAGAAAAAACAAAGGATTTGAAGCCTTGAACTATAATCGCTATACAAATGTCTATGAACAGTGTTAATCATTCAGAGTTAAAGGTCAACTATAAGAGAACAAAATGTGTGGTTGTGGGTGTAAAGCTGCTGTTAGGATTTCTGAAGCAGAGAGAAATCCAAACAAATTGTATTATGTTCATGCCAAGAAAAAAAAATATGGATTTTGGTACTAGTATTTGTCGATGAACATGATGAAAATAGGGGGACAAAGGCGCTTCAATTGAAAAAGTTTGGCCAGAAACAAAGTTATAGGTGAAGGATTTGTTGGACTTATAGTTGTAGAGCAAAGTAAACTTATAGTTTTAGTTAACAAATTTTTTGTAAAAGTAGATAGGCTTGAAGTTGTCATACTAAGAACAAAGGAATAGGTAACTAAGTGCTTATTGGTTTTTAGATTTCCCCTTGTTATTCTGGTTAAAATGTTGTTGATGTCATTGAATAGTATAAGGTTCAGGAGTTCATTTTGGCAGACGCTATTTTGATGTGGCTAATGAGGGAATGGATCGGGTCTAAGGCAAAACTCTATTTTAACAATGGAGCTTGGATTATGCTCTATGTCAAGTAAGGACCATTTCCTTAATTTTGCATAAACCTATATATATAAACCATCATTTTCATCATTCACCCTCCTCCCAGCTCTATATAGCTGCATTTTCGATTGATTGCTTTGACGACAAAGCAAAACTCATGTCTAGTTCTGTTTTTAGGTGTGAATCAAGTTTTTTGGAAATATATTTTGTATTAGCATTTGAGTTCTTTGTTGGCCTAACACATTGATGCTTACCACTTATTGTCTTTACCATGAATTTTTTCATGTTGGGAAGCCTCGATGCAAGAACTTGCCAATTGTATCCATCCCCCATGCATTTTGCCTTTACCCTATATGACTCATTTTTCATTCTTTTAATCTCAAAGCTCTCAACAAAATAATCCCTCAACACATCCCTAAAATGAGTCACACCTCAAAACACTTGGTACCTCTAAAAAAAATTCTCTCTTGTTCATTTCTCTTAAATGGCTTCGCAATAGTTTTTAAGTAATTGTCAAACCCCTTGCCTTTCTTCTTCACAAATTCCTTTATCTACTTATCAGTGGAGTATCCATCATGCGATGAATCTTTCTCGCAGTCACTTAGCTCGTGGACATTGTTATCTCCTTCCATCACAACATTACCATCAATATCATCATCAAAACTTGTATTCTTTGTAGCCTTTTACCTTTGTAGACTTATCATCATCATTATCATCTAAAAAGGTAAATATTTCACCACTTAGATATAGCCCATCATCAACTTGAAAACTCTCATTCTCGTCATCATTTATACCACTTGTTTCTTTCAAAGATTTCCTGCCTGCCAACCCTTTTTTTTTCACCCATACTATTACCCCACTCTGCCTATTCCTGTACTTCTCTTTCTCTCCCACTCTCTCTCTCTCCCTCTCTCTTTTTCATTCGATCTATTATACAATTTATGGTTTTTTCTTTCATTATGGTGATCGTCCATCATTATTTCATTTGATGGAACAAGAAAACCAATGGCTGCCTCATATATGTTTGCCTCAATCTCAATATCTACTCCTTTCATTGTCATAATTGCAACTTTAAAATCTCATGATTTTGATCCTTTATCTTAATCTACATTAATAATCTTTGAAAAATTTCACTTCTATATGTGAGGGCCTCTCTCTCTCTCTTTCATTCGATCTATGATACAGTTTATGGCTTTTTTTTCATCATGGCAATCATCCATCACTATTTCATTTGATGGAACAAAAAAAACAATTGTTGCCTCATATATGTTTGCCTCAATCTCAACATCTACTCCTTTCATTGTCATAATTGCAACTTTAAAATCTCATGATTTTGATCCTTTATCTTAATCTACATTAATAATCTCTGAAAAATCTCACTTCTACAGGTGAAGGCTTGCATTCATTGCAGTTGCTTCATGTGGAAACTCTTCTAACTTTAAAAATATAGCAATTTCCTCTATATCTCCGTAACCATTGAACATACTTGCTAATTATTTTCCCCCATGATATTCATCCCAAGACCAGTTTGTATAAAAATTTTTGCTAAACCAGGACAAAATTTTTCCTGAATCACATTCAGCATATGTACATACAACAATTGCTCAAATTCAAGTAACTTTTTCACAAACATAGGTGCCCTAACAACAACATCATTATCTTCATAATAAATAGATGTCATGTCGCATGCTTCCTTGGCTACAAAGCAAAAACAACACAAAAGAGAGAAAGTAAAATTTCCATAATTTGACAATGTGATTTTAAGCAACTCAAACTTAGTTCAAAGAATAGGGAAGACTCACACACAAAAGATCATTAAACAATACAAGCCAAGGTAACATATTATTTCACAATTATCAATTTTGCAAGATGACAACCAAAGAGTTCAGAAATTGATCTAACAAATAGAGGAAGTTCTAGCATTAACCCTTAAACCTCTGCAACCCCATTGAATCACATTCCATCAAAAGTTTTGAAGAACACAAACGTGGTCGTTTCTTCTCATGTTGTTGAAAGTCTTAAAGGTTTAATCAACATTTAAATTCTTCAACAACCTAATGAATTTTTTGGAGATTCTTGAACCCTATTAGAGTGGAGAATGAGAAATTAAAAGGATTTTTTCATTGAGTTGTTCTCTCACTTTTGCAATATTCATGTTTGCAAGAAAGCTTAGCACCTCGCTATATATAGGTTTTTATGTATTTCCCCTACTTAATAAATGGAAAGACTGACAGAGCTTAGGCCAAAAGGGGGGTGAGTATAGATTTCTTAACATACAAGGGGCAATTGTAGGTTGCATCAAACCAATGGGTTTTTTTTTTTAAAAAAACTTTCGTTACTTGTAAAATGAAATCCTTCAAAATTTGAGTAACTCTTAACTTAAAGAAACAATTGCAAAAAAAATAAACCTCAACAACCATCATGCAACAAAATATGGTGGCAGTCAAAACCCATAAATTTAAGTGAATATCCTTTTACAATTGGAATAGAAAATTTATGAATGCTTTAGGCTAAATTTAACATCTCAACATTTTAGGATCCAGCAAAAAAGAATGACAAGTTTTAGGAAAAAAAAATTAACTTCTTCAGCAGAGCAAATATAGAACGTAGCTTTTTTATTTAACAAAGAATTCATTACAATGGTTCAATAAATCGGCTATTACAAAATGCCTACCATGATGTCCTTTAATTACATCTATTTTGCAATATCTAAAAAGTTATCAATTTTTCAGATTCTAATTTAAATTTTTTTTCATATCATCTAGTAAATTTAAGGTGTCTAAATAATAGTCTTATTATCAATTTTTTTCCTATATAAATATAAAACAATCTATGTGCCCTTACTTTTTGGGGCAAATGTATAGGTGTGGGGGTAAATTGTAGTTTCGTCCAAATGTTAGGGGCCTGTTATAATAAGCAATGTAACACTATATTTGATTTGGGAGAAATATGAGATATTTTATGTGTATATATAGAGTTAAGTTCATAATATAAGCACATACTAGCTTTTATCATTTTCCTAAAAAATAGCCTCTATCGTATAACAGGTGTTTCTCACCTGTTCAAATTTGAGTCATTTCTAGGAAAAATAAATATTTGTTAAACTCCACTGGTTGTCCTTAAACTATATCCAACATTACTTATTTGTCTCTAAATTATTAAATGTTGCTTAATTGTCTAAACTATATCTAGTGTTGCTTTATCGTTCTGCTGTCTATCATGCTATTAAAGATTAATCAAAAAATGATGTCACATCAACAATCACGTTATTTTTCCATATCATATCAGCAACCATATCATTTTTCCATCTATCTTAACGGTTATAATGGACTTTAGGACTATTAAGCACACTAGATATAGTTTAGGGATAATTAAGCAATATTTGATAATTTATGGACAAATAAGCAACATTTGATATAATTTAGCGATGACTGGTGGAAGATTCCTAAATGGACAACAAACTTTTACATTTTTTTTTTTTTACTTCCAGCTGAACAAACTGTTTACAATTCTCATCCGCAAATCAAACTATCTCTTTGTACGTAATAAACCCCTGTGTGACTAAACTAAAAATTCTTCTGAACTCTGCTATCAAATTTACTCTTTAGCCCAAACCTAAAATGCACAAAGAAAATAGTAAGAAATTAGTGCCAAATATATATATATATTTTCAGTCTTGGCTAGTTTCTATGATAAATGTTTGCATTTCAACAAAAAAAAAATTAGTATTTGAAATAGTACCAATGGAGTGAATCTTGAAGAACCAATTCAATATTCATAAAACTTATAAGTTCAACACCTAAATTTTTAACTAAAAACTTACAATAGAAGTAATATAATGTAATTGATACTGGTGATTGTTTTGATCTTATCAGCTATCAGGATAAATTATATAGATAGTCCATAAAATTTAATTTTATTATTTTTTCAATTTGTTTTAATCTAAGTTAACTGATTTATTTTTAATTTTATATTTTTTTTATGTAAAACTATTTGATTTGAAAGCCAATGTTATGTGAATACAATAATCCATTTGAAAATAAAGTTTCATGATGTTATTAAATTTTTATGAATTTTTCTTTTTTAAGGCTTTAAATTAGAAAAAATCATAAAAATTAGTAAGGTTACGAAAAAATGTATTTTCAATGGGTTATTGCAACTAAATATTATTGGCTTTTAATTAAAATTAGTTTTAAGTAAAAAAGATGTAAGAATAAAAAAAAATTTATTTTATAGTCAATTGACCTAAGTTAAAACAAATTGGTTGTTAGTCTACAACTTATTAACTACTCCATCCATTTCACAAAAACTAACCATTTTACTATTCACAATAATTAATTTATGATTTTATTTATTTCAAAATTTATTACAAAAATATGAATATTTTATATAAAAATGAAACTTTAAAGATTCTAGTTTCTAAATATCATTTTTAAGAATTTTTTTAATACATATTAATATGGAATATTCAAGTTAAACTTTAGTAAAAAAAAGTAAAATGGTCAATTAATATGAAATGGAATGAGTATTTATTTTAGATATATACCTACTAAAAAATTTTCATTTCCACTAAACACTTATTAAAGATATTTTATTTTAGTCTCTCTTCTATTAAATTAGAGTAATTTATCTTACATAAATTCTTGAAATCATATCTAAACTGTTTGGTATTTATCTTCAAGTAAATTTAATCTATACAATAATTTTTTTTACAGTTAATAAAAAATTTAAATTATTAGCTTTTTCCTCTTTACAAACTATGTTTATTCCATCCAAAAGAGAAAAAGAATGATAGCTTAAACTGTTAATTAATTGTAAAAAATTACAGTTTTAATTTACTAAATTAAAATTTTTGAATTGTTTAAATTAAAGATTTTAAAAGTTAATATCAAATAATTACTCTAAGTTAATACATTTCATTTGATAATTGATAAAAAAGAAAAATATTTTAATATATTTAAAATTAAAACGTTGGAGACCAAAATAGAAACAAATGAAACATGCTCCAACTAATTACTATATATGGCTTGTCTCTAAAATTTTGAGAAATATTCGATTTATTACACTGGTGGCCTACTGGAAACATAGAAAGTTTGATGAGCATATTGGAAATTAAAGCATTTTAGTGGGGTACTGGTGACAAACATGCAAGTCTGATGGCCAAATGAGGTTTTCTCCTCATTAGGAATCTATACTTTTGAAAAAAAGGTCGATATGGGAATTAAGTTTCAGATCCACATTAGGGGTGTTATCCAACCGAGCTGAGCTCAAGGTGTTTGGGCTCGACTTCAACTCGTTTTAAATTTTGAGGTGTTTAGGTTCAGGCTCAGATTCGATAAGCTCGAGGAAATGGTACTCGA
This sequence comes from Aquilaria sinensis, assembly GCA_005392925.1. Lineage (NCBI taxonomy): Eukaryota > Viridiplantae > Streptophyta > Magnoliopsida > Malvales > Thymelaeaceae > Aquilaria > Aquilaria sinensis. The sequence continues at coordinate 277,301 of SMDT01002867.1, read as the reverse complement.
GTTTAGCTTGATATGGTGCTCAAGCTCGATTCGAAGTTCGGAAGGTTCAAAACGAGCTCGTTTCAGCCATGCTCGAGCTTAAGCTTAACTCAAAAAAAAAGAAAAAAAGAAAACAACAACAAAATTCATAATAGGAGCTGGAACTAGGTTCAATTACACAAATAATAATAAGATTGGATGGAAGCGAAAACATGCAAATAACCATTCACTACAAATCATTCACAGCAAGAATCGAAGGGAGTTATACCAATGGCCCCGGGATTCCAGATGAGATTGGCGATGAAAGGAGGTTGCTTCACAACGGTGGGCCGGAAGCTTAAGAGATTGGGGGACAATCGGTGGTCGTTGGTGTGAAATGGCTGAATGAAGTGAGAACCGCATTGCGAAGGAAATAATCGCTGTGCAATGCATGATTAAGAAAAAATCTGGCGGAGGAGCAACTCGTAACATGTGACAAAAGAGAAGTCCGATAGCAGAACAACAGATTGCACGACAAGGGAGATGTCCGGCAGACGAGCAACAGTCAGTGGTCAAAGTGCGAAAGGGGAGATTGTTGAAGTTCAACAATTGGTGGTCGGAGGCGAGCGCGACAATCAGGCGAAGGTGAGATCATTAATGTTAAGACTAAGAGTTGAGTGACAGACGCTTATGGGCTTCTTGCCCAATTCCACTTCTTATTATTAGGTTTTATTTCCTTTTAATTATTAAATAATAATAATAATAATAATAATAATATATTATTATTATTATTATTATTATTACTATTATCATGTAGGTTCAATAGGCTCGAAAACCTATCGAATCAAACATTAACATATTCGAGCTCTATTCGATAAGGATTTGAATAATAAAATTGACTCGAGCTCATATTCGATGTTTGAAAAGCTCGGTTCATTAAGCTAATTTCAAGCTTGAGCTCGAATAGTTTGATAAAAACTCGGTTCGATGACACCTCTAATCCACACACCACCTGTGGATTATTCTAGAAAAGTGGGTGCTTATTTTAATGATGACGATAAAAAGTTGGAATAGCCCATTTCACTTATAAAAAAATTATAAAAAAATATCTGAAATAAATATATTGAAAAGAATTACTAAAAGTTTAAAACTCCAAAGTAAATATTTGCTGTTTAAATATTTTTTGAAAGGGTAAATGACAAGCTTCATTCATAAACTAATACTCAAGTTATTTAATTGTCACCTAGCTAGAGGTGGGACCTGGGCCGGGTTGACCCGACCCTAACCGAGATCGGTTTGGAAGTCAACCCCGCCCACCCATCCCAACAAAAACCCGCTAAATATTGGGCTGAATATGGGTCTAAAGAGTAAAATGGTGCTTAAAACCTGACTTGACCTGCGGCCTGGACCAGCCCACCCTGAAAACCGCCTCGGGCAGAGCCTAGCCCAGGACCGCCCAGTCCAGGCTTAGGGCACAATGGCCAGAAATGGAAACCAGCAAAAAAATTTCAAAAAAAATGGTTAATTACAATATAGGTCATTTAACAGTTTTCTGCTACATTTTAGCCCCCAAAATCCCATTTTCACCCTCTCCCAACAACTAATTTTTGAGGACTTTTTGGTCCAAATATTTTTTGGCCCTCCCCTATAAATATCAATGTCATTTTCACTTTATCCTCACACTACCACTCAATCTTTTTTTTTCCTCTATTACATTCTTTCAAACATTTGAGCTTTTTTCTTAATCACTTTCAAATTTCTTGCTAATCTCCCCCCTAATATCTTCATAATCTCCTCTTAATTTTGCATTAATCACTACTATTAGTTCATGACTCATGGCTTGAAGAAGAAAAGGGCAAGGCGACAGAGTTCATCTTCCCGCACCATCGGCCTCCAAGGCTTGTTCCGTCATAGTTCTCGGCCCGCCGATAAAGGCATATTAATTGAATTGTTGTACAACGATGATGTCGGAATCGATATGATGAATTATGATTTGGGACTTGACGATCAATTATCAGATAATGAAGTTGAAGAATTGGATGCAATGGGGGCGGGGAATCCGTCAACACAACCGACACCGACTAGTCATGGACCCGCCATGGAGGAAACCCAGGGATAAGGTAAATCCTCAAGACTAACTGTTTGGGTTTGGGAGCATTATGAGCTTATACACGAAGGGGAGTTGAGGTACAGAAAATACAAACATTGCAGTAAAAAATTGGTGCATAAAAAGAATTTCAGTACTGGAATACTGAAGCGACATATTGAAAATCAACATCCTAACGTCGTCCCCAGTGCTGGCACTAGTTCTGGAGGATAAACACAACTTGGGTCTACAATCGCCGCCGGCGGGCCAAGTATTTTTTGTTTTAACCAACAATCTTGTAGAAAATGTATGGTAAATTAGATGATGCTTACCGAAAAACCTTTTTCACAAGCTAAAGATATGAATATAGAATCTTAGATAAAATCACAATTAAATTCTGTATTTTAAAAAATATCTAAGAAAACTACTAGGAAAGAAAATTTTAGATTATTTGAAGCTGGAAAGTCAAATTTGCAAGCCTATTTTTCTGCTCTTGATCATTGTGTGGCATTCACTTCTGATATGTGGGCATCACTTATAGGTCAATCATTTTATTGTGTTACTTCTCATTGCATTGATTTTGATTGAATTAAGCACAAATGAATTTTGTCATTTAGAGTCATTGAAACTAATCATAATGGTTATCACATATTTAATTGCATCTTAGAAACTTTACATGATTATTTTTGTGCTGATAAAGTCCTGTGTATTTCATTTGATAATGCTTCAAACAATGATGTTGCCGCTCGCCTTTTGAGTCAAACATTGAAACCACCTCTCAATGGTGTATTCTTTCACATTAGATGCATTTTTAATATTTTGAACATTTGTGCGCAAAAAGGTTTAGAAGTTCTCCAAAATGAAATTCTGCCTATTCGGAACTCATTGACGTATTTGAAATCAAGACCTGCTGTGTTTTGTGAATTTAAAAGCTTTTGTTTTGAAAATCAAAAAGATTTTTCTTGGAAACGGTTTAAATTGGATTACCCAACCTGCTGGTACTCAACATATTTGATGTTGCAAGATGCTTTCCCATATGCAAATTTGTTGACGCATTTCATGAACTTAGAAGTGGGTTGTGAATTTCTTACGACTAAAGTTTGGGAAAAATATTCTAAAACCAGTGAATTGCTAAAGTTTTTCTACGAGGCTACTAAATTTTTCTTTAGTGTTTGCTACCCAACCATTCATCAAGTTTTGCTTCATTTAGTGAACATTACATATGTTTTACATTAATTTAAAGATGATGAATTATTAAAATCAACTGTCGAAGCCATGCGGGCTAAGTGACTTCAATGTTTCAAAAACATTTTACCTATATTTTTAGTTGCTTCTTTGCTTAACTCATATGTCAAATTAACGGGCATAACAACATTACTTGAATGAATTTTTCATACTTATTTAAAAATGTCTTATATAAATGTTTTGGTTATATCTTCTACTGCTTCCGAGTACTTGTATTCTTTATACAAGTTATATTGTAAGCGACATTTAGATCAGGTAATACCCGAATCTCCTCAAACCAAGCCTCTAAAGAGATCAATCTTATTAAGATTCAACCCGGCCCTCCAAATGCTCAAATGACCCCAAACGATGACATTGGGATTAGCTGAGATCGATGACTATCTCAACACATCATTTGAGGCAAGCGACGTCGACATATTAGAGTGGTGGAAACAAAAGAGATCAAGGTTTCTAATCTTGTCAATAATCGCACAGGAGATTCTTGTCGTTCTAGTCTTCACCATATCATCAGAGACAGTATTTAGTGTAGGAAAACGGGTGATATTGGAGAAACGATCAAGATTGACACCCGAAGTGGTAGAAGTATGCGTGTGCAATCGAAATTGGGGCCTCGCATCACTCTGGCAGTAGGACAAAAAAAGTTCAGATGAGAAGGTAATATCTGATACTGAGACTTAAATTTTTTTTTTCAATCATACATATAGTTTGTATTTGATCTGATTATACTGTTAAGCACAGATCATAGGTTTCTATTTTTCATCATTTTTAGAACGTTTTACCATTTTAAAATGTAAGATCCGTTCCGATTATTTGTAAGTGATGTTTGGCTTTTTAACTTAATAAAACTTATACCAGAGGTTGTGTTTTTTTCTTAAAAATATTTATTACATATACAATTAATTATGTTTTTACTTTTTTTTGTACAAAAAAAAAGGTCAAACCCCCTCCCCCCTGGGACCAGCTCGGGACCGCCCCACCTGATACCAGGCCATTCCTAATCCTCCTCGACCTAGGCCCAGGCCTGGCTAGTCCCGTGTCAGGTCAGCCCGCATCCCCCCTCTACTCCCAACCACCTGTTTTTACACTCGCCGTTTCCTAACTATAAAATTACTGCAATTACGTCCAATCCTTATACCAGACCGTTAAGAAATGTTGGAAGTTTGGGGCAAAAATGTAAAATCAGTCTTAAAATTTAGTAAATCTTTTTTATTTGAGTCATAAAACTTTACTATTTCTAATTTAATCCCAATTGCTTGCCAGTTGCTTGACGTGGCCGTACATCGAGCAAAACGCAACAAATATCCTCAACTTGGAAACCGATTGCGCGATTGCGAAATTCTCAGCGACAAAACCAGCTAAAAAGATCCGAAATATATTTCAGAATCAAGGAAAATGGAAGGCAAAAAGAAACAAGGATTTCATTTTTTACAGACTCTAACTTTCCGAAAAACTTCCCCACTGAGGATGTATGTCCAACCTCAACAGCCGCCTGCGCCAACATTTTCCTATCAAGTTGTGCTCCACGTCCGCAGCGCTCTTACTTGATCGCTACTCGTCTCATTGGCCACTACCCACATCCACTAGCCCTTCGCCTTTTTCATGTCCTCCAAAATCCCAACATTTTCCCATTCAACGCTGTCATCAGAATCTTGGCCTAACAGGGCCTCTTCTTCAATGCCTTTTCCGCCTTCAAAGGCCTGAAACTGTTCTATATATCGCCAAATGACTTCACCTTTTCGTTCCTGATCAACGCTTGCTTCCGCTGCAACGAACTCACATATCTCAAACAGATCCACACCCATACGGTTAAATTGGGTTTTCTTTCTGATCTGATTATATGCAATTCTCTTCTTGCTGCTTATTGTAAGAGTCTTTTTTACTTGCATTGTGCGCGTCAGCTGTTCGATGAAATGGCTGACAGAGGTATGGTGACTAGTTGGACCAACCTTATTGCTGCTCAAGAGAACACCTGCAGTTTATGGACTGAACCCGAAACTGGGGGACCGTAAAAGCATGATGTCGCCTGGAACTGAACAGACGACGATCAGAAGTCTTGCGCCGATTCCACTTCTTCACACGACTACCACCACTCTGGATCTATGACGGGGAGATAATGATACGGTCAGCGAACAAACGAGTTAGAAGATGATCAGGAACAGAAAAAAAGGGGGGGTGGGGATTTTCTTTTTACAGAATTGGTAGTTTCGATCTGAAAAAATCAAATGATAAAGTTGCTTTTCCAACTGGAGAGAAGGGGCCTCACATGTTGAGTCTGAGGAAAAAGAAAAAGAAAAGGAGTCGATTTGAAAGTAATTGTAGTCTGGAACAGAAAAAAGTTTTAGGATTCAAATAGGAAAAATTATCAATTTTTAGGACCGATTGTGTACTTTTACCCCCAACTTCAATCCATTCTTAGCAGTTTGATATGATGATAGGATGTTATTGCAATAATTTCATAGTTAGAGGGTAATCAATGTAACAATTTATAGTTGTAAAATGATTAAGTAATATAATATTAGTTTAAGGATAATGGATATTATTTACCTTTTCTAAAAATTCTGTAATCCAGTTTGTAGAATTTTACTTATTACTCCATATATTTCAAAAAGGATAACAAGTAATTATTTGTTTTTGCTGCCTAAAAAAAATGTACTGTTTCTGTTTTTAAATTTTTTTTAACATATAATTTATCTTATCACTTTTTTTTTAAATTCTTTTTGTACAAAATCTACAAAACAAATCTCTTTTTCTTCTCTCAACACAATTTACTACTCCTTTCGTCAGAATTTCCTTGCAATAATCATTATTTTGATTAACTTCAAAATCTTTCAACACGTATATATTTATTGAATTTTTTACTGTCAAGTTACCATCATACTTTCATCTCAAGATTTACCCTAAAAATGCAATACCGTAATTTTCGAAAAACTATAATTTGGTTCCTATACTTTTACGAATTTTTCATTTTAATCCTTCTATTTTTTCAAAAATTGCAAAGTGAATGCAACTTTATTAAATTTTTCACGTGAGTTACTTAAAATTAGAAAAAAACAATTATAACGGGCTTAAATGAAACAGGTTGCACGCACTTAACTTTTCACATCCAGTTCCCATGCGTTTCGCCACTAAAGCATTAAGAAACGTTATGATGAGGTCCAAGACTTGTATCTTGTCTTCTTATCCCTAAAAAAAAAATGTTGTATAAGACCGGTTTAGTTGTTTTCTAAGTTCTGAAAAAGCTAAAATTTTAGTTTATTATTTAAAATGTTAATACATTTTCCCTTATATGCTTTTAAGCATGTTACTGAATAACAAAAAAAAATTTATATTCTAACCAACATTATAAATGAAGTGAAACGAAGAGAGGATTTAATTAGTACATTGAATCACGAGGAGCATCTGGCCACAAAAAGAGATCAATAAAGAGCATCCTTTTGTCTTTGCTTTTAGGGGTCGATCGCTATCTTTTCTTACGGAAAATAATAAAAATTTTGGAATTTCCTAGTTTATTATCCACAGCTTCCCAGATAAGGCTTCAAACGAATATTCGTGTCCTTGCCATTTGTTTTTCTTAAAAAGTTATTTTAGATCCCCAGATTTACTGTTTAAAAAACAAGTTTCGAAAGAAGGCAAGAATATTGCTTGGTCCCGTTCAGCAGGACTTGGTGAAAAAAAGTGAGTTTGCTCATGTGTGTGTGTGTACCGTGTGCCATGGGTCAATACAACTTCCGTAATTTATCTTTACTCTTTATTTCGTATTTTCTAATTATTAAAATTATTTTAAGCATAATTTACAAGATTACGATTAGTAATGAGATATTGATAATTTGAAAAGAATTATGAAAACATGAAGAGAAGGAAAAATTTAGAAATCATTTAGTTGCTTAAGTTGATAATATGGTATAAAAAAATTACATCAAACAATTTATTTGATAAAATATAGGTTTTGAGTGTGAATTTATATTTTAATTGTTAAATTCCGCACTCTTTACCTACGCAGCGAAAAAACAAAAAATACTAAAAAAGTGCATTTGGTTGAGATTTTTAAAAAAGAGTTGTAGTGATTATTCTCATAATAGTGATTATTTACTTAATTGTTTATCACGAATTGAAACTTTTCACTTTAGGAAGACTAAAACCATTCTTAAAATATTTTTTTTGAAAAATTATTTTTAATCAGTTTGAAATTAGTCAGTTACTCAAGTTGATAATATAATATAAAAATGAATATAAAAAAATATTTACAAAAAATAAAGCTTTTGAGTGTGAATTTATATTTTAATTGATAAATTCCATACTCTTTACCTATGTTGCAAAAAAAAAAAAAAAGAGAAAATGCTAAAAGGGTGCATTTGGTTGAGATTTAAAAAAAAAAAAAAAAAAGAGAAAATGCTAAAAGGGTGCATTTGGTTGAGATTTAAAAAAAAAATTTGTAGCTAAGTGGCCCAAAGTGTCAGAGAATGAGAATGAGAAAGCAGGAATAGCGGTAAGGGAGTGTCACTTTTTAAAACTTAATTAGGTAAAAGTGTTATAAAAAAATAAAAAAGAGTGGGTGTTGCAATTAAGAATAGGAGCATGAGCGTGAAAGTGTAAGAGCAGCATGTAAAATAGAAGGATTATGTCAGCTAGGTTGTTAGTCATTATTCTCGTGATAGTGACTACTTAAATTGAATATCACCGATTGTTTTCACTTGATAGAAGGTCAAAACCAATTTTAAAATATTTTTCTAAAGTTTTAATCAATTTGTTAGGCTAGATGAGGAAAAAAAATCATGAATATTAATTACTTTGTAAAATAAATACCATTCGACTGATTATTAGATAAATAAAATATTATTTTTCAAGTGATACTGGTTCTAGATTAAAAAAATTAAAAATGAAAATAAGGTGCATTTTAAAAATGAGAAGTAATGAGAATAAAGTAATAAAAATATAAATAAATTCATAAAAAAAGAGAAACTAACTTTTGAGTCATACATGGGCTTTTGGTCCTATTATATCTAAGCTAGCAGTTTTGTTGTTGGAGTATGGTGTTTGCAATTGAAATTAGGTGCTACTATTTAGGTGGTGGCTGGGCAATGATGGTCCTCCAAACAAATACCAGAGTCATCTTCTTCAGAATTGCTCATCTACCTTAATGGCTAAATTAATTCTTATCTTCGATTTTTAAATTTTGCAGCCAACCTTCATTTCCAAGCAATCATTATACTCACCGATTGTTTATAAGCATTCCACTGGATTACATCAATAGAGACAAGGGACTGTTACTGTCATTCTGTGCCTTACTACGATCATGGCTCATATATCTATCATTGTTGTTCCTAGAGGCACAGTCCAAGTTGCCAAGACTTGGCATATTCTGTTCTTCACTAGCTTTTCTCTTTTTGTTATTTTGATTAAGAGAAAACAAAAAAAAAACAAACAAACAAACTTTACTCCTTAAATATATTATGAGGGACTGGGAAAACATCAAAAAAGAAAAAAAAAAAGAAAATATCTAACATGTTACGACTCTCTCAAAAATAAATATTTGAATATAATGATATTGAGTTTCTTTTACAAATACAAGAAAACACAAAAGGCCCTAGGGATGACAATTGGGTGGGTTGGGTTGAGTTTGGGTCAGGTCATTCAAGTTCAGGTTTAATCTGGTTAGCATGTATTCGCGTCCAAGTTGAGTTCAGGTCGGGTTATTTGGGTTTGGGTTGATTTTGGGTTCAGGTTGGGTCAGACAGGGTTTATTTGGGTTTGGATCCAATCAGATCGGGTTATCGGGTCTTAGACTAAATTCAAATTGATTGTCAGGTTTACTCGGTTTACTGATACATAAGCCGAAATGGCTAAATTGATTCAATTTTTTGTTTAATTTTGATTAAAATTTAATTTAACTAGGTAGAAAAAATTATATAAAATTTATGAAGATATATTAATATATAATTTCTTCAATAAAATACTCTCTCTATGCCAAGTTCTTTATAACATTTACTATTTAAAAATTTAATTTTATAATTTTTTATTTTTAATATTTTAGTATATAAATGAAAAATTATTATATTATAAATAAAATAGACATATAGTTTCTAAATATATACTTTCTTAATTTTTTTTCTAACAAATAATTTCCCTCCGTCCCATTTTCTTTGCTCTATTTAACTTTTCTGACTAATTTGACTTGAATTTATTTATATTATTTTTTATTAAAACTTAAAAAAATATATTTAAAAACTATAAGTCTTGATTTATTATTCATGTATAAAATATTTGTATTTATATATTAAAATGTTGAAAATAAAAAAATATAGATTAATTGTTAAAACATGAATAGTGCAAAGAATTTAAGACAAAGGGAGTAATATGAATAAATTCAATTCAAATCATTCAAAAAAATCAAATATTTCAAAGAATATGGGACAGAATGAGTACTATAATTTCTAAAACATAATTGTTCTTATCTCTCTATCACCGTATCACTAATTGTTTCTCATAGCTTTCATTCGTTCGCTTTACAATATAAAATAGATCAATAGTGTTGACACCCAATTTCGTCTGACCCCTTTTTAAAAATAATAATTAAAAAAAATTTAATTAAAAATTAAAAAAATAATAATTAATTAATTATACAAAGAGAAAATTAAATTAAATAGTTTTGGGGAAGGGGCATTTTGTTAAGTTAATATCTATGTGTGTATATCCAAAGAAATTAAAATTCAAAAAAATTAAATTAATTATTATTATTAACTAATTAATTATTATTACTAAATTTTTTTTAATTAATTAGTTTAAAATATATATTTTTTTATAAGGGTTTAGTTAAAAATAATATATGTGTGTATGTATGTATGTAGGAATTACAAAAGAAAACTCAAAAAAAAAAAAAAAACAACATTGAAAAGTTTGGGGTAAAAATGACAAAATTAATAAGTTTTGGGAAAATTTGACAAAATATGAAAGTTCCAGGAGCATTTGGTAGTTTGTCACATGAATTTTGGGCCAGACCGACGGTTCTGGCCCAAATTGACAGAAAAAGACAAAATTGTCTCAATCAGAAGTTTTAGGAACATCCTCAAAGTCAAAAGAGACGGAAGGGACTGAAACTGTCATTTTACCAAATTAAGAGATAAGTTTGATTTTAATTATTTTTTTAATTATGAACAATCCAGCACTCCTTACCCTATAAATAGGGGTCCAAATCTGTAAAGAGAGGAGGATAAAAAAAAATTAAGATTAGAGCTCCATTTAAAAAAAGGGAAAAACTGTAGAAATAGTCCCTGGCCTCCTCCCCTTCACTCAGAAAAATCCTAAACTTCTGTTGAGACCACCCCCTTTCTCCGTCCACCTTCCGTTTTCTCTGCGCGTTTCGTCTCTCTCTCTCCTCCTCCGTCCCGCCGTCCGTTTCTTCCTCCCCAGCTTGCCACCCTGTCCTCTGTCGCCTTTTCTGCTCCGCCGTGCCTGCCCCCCCCCCTGTTGCGCCGTCGCCGCCTCACGCCGTCCTGCCGCGTCGCCATCGTCGCCGTCGTCTTGCTCCTCCTCTCCTCCCCTCTCTCTCGCCCCGTCATCCCTCTCGTCCTCCGTCACGCCCTCTCTCTCTACCCGTCGCCGCCGTCCCCTTCCCGGTACGCCGCCGCCGTCGCCTACTCGCCTGGCCGCCGTTCGCCTCGCCCCTGCACGCCGCCGGCGCCCAGCCAGTCGCGTCGCTCCTGTAACAGAAAATTCAAAATTTTATCTCTCTAGGTAAAATCCTGGTTTAATCCTTCATCTTTCCATGATTATTCCTTTTGGTCACTAACTTTTTTTTTTTTTCTGCAGAATTAACAATAATCTTTAACTTTTATTATTATTATTGTTATTATTATTATTATTATTATAAGTCACTAACCTTTTAATTTTTGCACAACTAACTTTACTAACTTTTATTACTATTATTATTATTATTAACAACTAACTTTTACTATTATTATTATTATTATTATTATTATTAACAACTAACTTTACTAACAATTAACTTTTATTATTATTATTAACGACTAATTACTAACAACTAACATTACTAACAACTAACTTTTATTATTATTATTATTATTATTATTATTATTATTATTCCATTCAAGTCACTAACCTTTTAATTTTTGCACAACTAATTACTAACAACTAACTTTTATTAATATTATTATTATTATTATTAACAACTAACATTACTAACAACTAACTTTTATTATTATTATTATTATTATTATTATCATTATTATTATTATTATTATTATTATTATTATTATTATAGTTCATGGAAGGTTATACCTCCTATTTATTTATTTTTTAAGTGGATGGCCAAAAAGTCCCATTTTATTTATTTATTTATTATCTTTTAATATTCCTTTGTTTACTTTATGTGTTTTCTCTTTATTTATTTGCATGTGTTATTTAATTTATGCACCTTTTTTTTAATGGATGTCCAAACCAAAAAAAAAAAAAGAAAACCTCCACTTTACTTTATTTATTTATTGTCATTTAATTTTCCTTTATTTATTTTATGCAAAATTTTATTTTCATGGTTGAACTTATTTCACTTATTTTACCTTTAGCCATAAAAAATAAATAAAATAAATAAGTAAATAATAACAAATTAAAAGAAGAGTTTTTGTGTGAATAATTAACCTTATTTTCCTTATTTTTTTAGGGTTAATCAAGAATTTTTTTACAAAGCCCCCATCCTTTATTATTTTGGAACATATTTTTATTTCTTTTAAAGTAACTAAAAGTTAACTTTTTATTCCTTTTATTAAAAATAAAAAAAATCATAACCAGAAAAAAAAAAAAATAAAAATCAATTTTTTTTAAATATATCTTTAAAATTTATGGATTAGATTAAAAATTGAGATTAAAAATAATAATAAAATAAAAAATTATAAAAAAATTATAATTAATTAAATAAACAAAAAAAAATTAAATTAAATTCCATATCTGAATGATCCAGCAGGATCCACGGTTTGGAAACAAAATTTATTTTTAAGTAAATAAAATAAAATATCCAAAAAAAAAATAACCAAATGATTCTACCAAAGAAATAAATTTATTTATTTATTTATTTATAGTTTTTAGACTTATGTTTAGACTTATATAATAATTTTTAATAAAATTAACATTAAAGTTATAAAAAATCCCAAAAAGTTTCACAAAAATTTAACAAATTAAGAATTAAGAATTTAAATTAAAATCCATGTCCGGGTGATCCGATAGGATTCATGGCTTGGAAAAAAATAAAATTTTTAAATTGAATAAAAATTAAATACCAAGATAAAAATCCATATTCGGATAATTCGACAGAATTTATGATATGGATTAAATAATTAATTAAAATATTTAAAAAATAAAACTAAAAATTTCATGTTCCGTATCCGGGTGATTCGATAGAATCCATGGTTCGGAAATATCAAATTTATTATAAAAAAATTATACAAATTAATTACCAAAATTTTGAAGATCCATATTAATTTAAAAATCCACATCTGGATGATTCAGTTAAAATTTCTGGTTTGAAAATTAACTGAATTTATTTAAAAGCAAGCAAAACAAAAATTAAAATCAACTAAGGTACCAATTTTGGGCGTTAAAATAGAGTTATTTTAACGTAACCATACTCCCGAACCCCCGAACTCTCGTAGACCATTTTTAGGTGTCCAATCGACCTAGGCGAAACCGATTGGTGGCGACTCCCGAAAACCCACACGTTGCCACAGCTTGGCGACTCCACTGGGGACCCTGGTTAGTGAGTCAAGCCTAAAAGTTGATTTATTTTGTTCTGTTTTGTTTATTTTTATGTGGATTTATATGTTATATTTACTTATTCTAAACATGCATAATGCATTCACAAAATGAAGCTCTATACCCGAGCTTCCTCAAATCGAACACAATTCTTTCTAAGCGGAATTGGTGTTGTTGTCCTTGTGAGGCCATGGTCTCCAAGCCTTCACCGGTTTCAAAGTAGCAAAGTAGTGTATTGCCTCCTGAGACGGTTAGTCTCTGCATGGGCCCACGAAAAGCTACGACTCGAATTAATCCTTTCCTTACATAAACCCTCGAGGGTAAGGAATTGGGCTGTCACTATAATTTAGTGATGGGATTCGGGAACTACCCTCGGCCTTTTTGATAAACCACCCTATGCATATAGAACTCCCCACTTAACCATAGAACTGACCATAGAATTCCTACCATTTACCAACGCTATAAGCATGTCATTGTTATGCTATTTTGTTGCTCTACACTTTTGTTTTCTTCGTGTCTTATATTTATGGCTTTAACTCGTTTTTCCATAATAGTTCATGAGTTGTTAATTGCTATTTAACTTGTTAATAACCTTATTTTTCTTTTGTTATACTTCTGTTTTGTGCAATTATTCTTCATGCATCAAAACCACGCATCAAACTATGCTAACTTTTTGGTCTTTCTAATAATAACTAGAAGTCTTAAAGTTCCACGATAGTAGATAATCAAACTCACTCATTGCATGCATACATTACATCAATCACATACATGTAGAGTCTAATAAAATAAATCTTACTTTAAAAAAGGTAAAATTGGACCTCAACACCGATATTCAACTCGGCTCCAAACAAGACTAATGGCAGAGCAAACCGAAGGTCGTCTCATAGATATGGAGTCCAAGATAGAAAGTATGGCCGAACAAATGAGACAATTGATGGAGCTAATCAAGGGGAAAGCAACTCAAGTTCCTATCAAAGAACCACAAGATCCTACTTATCCTCCGGGATTCACCCCACAACGAATCTCAGTTCAAGAAAATCTGTTTCAAGAACCAGGTCTGTCCGCTAGCGTTCACCTGAAACAAGACACTGTACATGAAGAGAACATGACATTACCAAAAGAAGAAGGAGAATCTCAAAAACTTGAAACAATAGAGAAGAGACTTCAGGCCATCGAAGGAGGCACTTTATTCGGATCTCTCTCAGTGGATGACCTCTGCTTAGTGCCAAATGTTGTAATCCTCTTAGACTTTAAGGTGCCAGATTTTGTGAAATATGATGGAACGAGTGATCCCATCACTCACATCACATTGTTTCTAAGAAGACTACAACCACTCACAAAAGACGAAAATGTGTGGATAGCATTTTTTCAAGAAAGCCTTACAAAGTCAGCACTACAGTGGTATCTAAGTCAAGGTCCAAGGAACATCAAAACATGGAATGACCTTGCTCAGGCCTTCATCAGCAATTACAAACATGTCATGGACCTGGCCCCGGATCGCCAAACTCTCCAGAATATGGAAAAGAAAAAACAAGAAACCTTCAAGGAATATGCCCAACGGTGGAGGGACTTAGCTGCACAAGTTCAGCCACCCATGACAGAAAGAGAAATGGTCACTTTGTTTGTCCAGACACTGAACTACCCATATTATGACAAACTCATTGGCAATTCGGCAACCAATTTTTCCGACGTAGTCATGTCTGGAGAAAGGATCGAGCATGGGATTAAGACTGGGAAGATTGCTGAGTCCTTTAGTGATCCTATGAAAAGAGGAGGACCATCCAGAAGAAAAGATGAAGAAATACAACAAATAGGACGAGGAAGAGGGATTCCCCTCGTGGGTACTGTGGCTACCGGGCCTCGCCTATCCTATTCTACCAATAGGCCCAATGATTATCCTCCCAACAGGCCTAATAATAGGCCCAACGATTATCCTCCCAATAGGCCCAGCAATTATCTTCTCAACAGGCCAAATCAGTTACGGCCACCTGTTCCGACTCCTCCAGTACCTACACAAAGACCAAGAGAAGTTTTTGCACCAATTCCTATGACTTACACTGAGTTGTATCCAAAACTCGTGGAAAGTAAACTTATCCGCCCAATTCCTACAAGGCCATTGGAACCCCCATATCCAAGGTGGTATGACCCCAACATAACTTGCCCATATCATGATGGCGCTGCAGGCCATGGCTTGGAAAATTGCATAGCATTGAAACGTATAGTCCAACAATTAATCGAGTCAAAGTGGTTGGACTTTTCCGATGAACCAAACGTCACTCACAACCCATTGCCGCCTCATCAAGCAAAACCAGTCAATATGATAGAAGAACACCGGCTGATAAAGAAGTCAGTCAACGATATCATAACCCCTCTTAAGCATGTATATTCATGCCTTGTGAAAGAAGGGATTATCATGGGAAAGCCTTCTTTTGGACATGAAGAAGTCGAGGATGAGGAGTGGTGTGACTTTCATGACAGTAAGAGTCATTCTATCCAGGAATGCTCAGAATTCCGTGAAAGTCTACAAAGACTCATAGACTCATCCCAACTCATCATTTTTATGTCAGATAAAGATGATGACGTGAATGTGATCATTAAAGAACAAGAAGTCAATGCTATGCCAAGACCACTAGTCATACCAATCTCAAAACCTGCTCTTAAGCCTTTAAGAATTCAAGTCCCGAAGCCATTCCCATACAAATCAGACAAAACTGTTCCATGGAGCTATGATTACACTTCTAACATCACATCAACTCCGTTAGAAGTTGGGAGTATGACTAGAAGTGGTCGGTGTTATTCTCCGGAGCAAATGAACAAACTCCAACAAGATAAGAACGTTACAGACCCAACAAGTAGACCTCTTGATACAAATACTTCCAAAGAGCAAGAGATGCCTCGAGCAGTAACAGATGAACAAGCGACTGAGTTTCTTAAACTCATAAAGCAAAGTGAATACAGCATCGTTAAGTAGTTGAATCGCCTGCCAGCAAAGATTTCCATACTTTCATTGCTCTTAAGCTCTGATGCTCATCGAGAAGCCCTCCTCAAAGTCTTGAATAAGGCCTATGTTGAGCAAGATATTTCCGTGAATAATTTTGACCACCTCGTCAACAACATCACGGCACAGAATCTCATCACATTCACTGACGATGAGATACCAGCAGAAGGAAGAGGTCACTCTAAGGCTCTACATATTTCGATTAAGTACAAAGATCGAATTATGGCTAGAGTTCTTATCGACAATGGGTCAGCTCTAAATGTAATGCCACTTGAAACCTTACACAAGCTTGGTATAGACCCATCATACCTCAACAACAGTCATATCATCGTTCGAGCATTTGATGGGATGAGGAGAGATGTTGTTGGAGAAATAGAGCTGCCAATAGGGATCGGCCCCTGTGTCTTCCACATCACATTCCAAGTTATGGATATTAACCATTCTTATACTTGTCTGTTGGGAAGACCATGGATCCATATGGCCGGGGGAATTCCCTCTTCATTACACCAAAAAATGAAATTCATCATTGAAGGAAAATTAATCACAGTCTTTGCTGAAGAAGACATTCTGCTATCTAGACCTGCGGATGCTCAATATGTCGAGGTCAATGAAGATGTACCTGATTGCTCTTTCAGGTCTTTTGAAATTGTTAATGCTACCTATGTCGGTGAATATGGAGAAGAACCCGTGCCTAGCATCTCCAAAACAAGTCGCATGATCGCCAAACTCATGATGAAAGGAGGATACTCACCGGGGTTAGGTCTGGGACAAGATTTACAAGGAATACCAGAGCCATTGAAAATCTCTGCAAATGAAGGGAAATACGGCCTAGGTTTCACACCGACAAGGCAAGACAAAATGAAGACGATAGCTGAAAAGAGAGAAAAGAGGATTGCACGATTAACAGGGCATCCTCTAGAGGAAAGAAATCTGGATATCCCTGACATCACTGAAACATTCGTGAGTGGTGGCTTGATTCCAAAAAATGACAATGAAGGCGCACTGACCATCAACATCAACAAGTCTTTTGAAAGTCTTTCGATTCAGGCAATAATCAGTGATTCACCTGAAGATGAGGAGCTCATTCAACCTTGTAGCCCACGGGATGTGCTGAACAATTGGGAGGCGATAGAACTGCCTGTTGTAATCGAGAGCTTTTCAAAGTAATTTAATAGTAAAAACCTCCTAAAGAAAGGTTCAATCAATAGGGTGTAGTCTTTGCTTAAGTGAACCTTTTAGTTATTGCTTTTCATTCCAATAAAGTTGTGATTTATGCACATTATAAATAAAGTACCAGTTTGCATCCATCTCATTCTTGCCATTTTCTCTTCTCTTTCTTTTCTCTCTGGTTAATGCAGACCTGAAACTCTCTTTGATGACAATGAAAGAATGAACTTTGATAATCCTGTAAACACTACCGACTCGGATGACGAAGATCTTCAAATATCTCCTGAGCTATTAAAAATGATCGAGCGAGATGAAAAAGAAAGAGCAACAAGTCAGGAACCAACTGAGGCATTCAACTTGGGAGACAGTCAGGATGTAAAAGAAGTCAAGATTGGCACTCTATTTCCTCCTGAAGAGAAAGAAGAATTAGTCCACTTATTGAAGGAATATGTGGATGTATTTGCTTGGTCATACCAAGATATGCCTGGTTTAAGCTCAGACATAGTACTACACAAAATACCCTTGAAGCCTGGGGCGAAGCCTGTCAGACAGAAGTTACGAAGATTAAAGCCGGATCTAATCTTAAGAGTAAAAGATGAAATTCGAAAGCTGTGGGATGCAGGATTCCTTGGGGTCGCTGAATATACAGAATGGGTGGTTAACATTGTTCCAGTCGAAAAGAAAGAAAGTGGGAAACTAAGAGTTTGTCAGGACTACCGGCCATTGAACGAAGCCAGTCCTAAAGATAACTTCCCACTTCCTCACATTGATACGCTGGTGGATAATACCGCAGGAAACTCCTACTTTTCCTTCATGGATGGCTTTTCTGGGTACAATCAAATCAAACTCGATCCAGATGATATGATAAAAACTGCTTTTGTTACCCTTTGGGGTACCTTCTACTATAAGGTGATGCCTTTTGGGTTAAAGAATGCTGGTGCTACATATCAAAGAGCCATGGTCGCCTTATTCCATGACATGATGCATAAAGAAATTGAAGTATATGTAGATGACATGATCGCCAAGACTTTCACCGCTGGGGGGCATCTAAAAGTGCTAAGAAAACTATTCGATAGACTTCGCAAGTATCAACTAAAATTGAATCCTGCCAAATGTACTTTTGGAGCCTCTTCAGGAAAGTTATTGGGCTTCATGGTAAGCAAGGATGGGATTCGAGTTGACCCGAGTAAAGTCAAAGCGATACAAGAAATGCAACCCCCGAAGACTCCAAAACAAGTAAGAAGTTTTCTAGGAAGAATCAACTTTATAGCAAGGTTCATATCACAATTGACGTCCAAGTGTGAACCTCTTTTCAAATCACTAAAGAAGAACAATCCGATCGAGTGGAATAACGAATGCCAAGAAGCATTCGAGAAAATCAAGCAATATCTATCAAATCCACCAGTCTTGATACCACCTCGATCTGGAGAACCGTTGATTCTATATTTATCCATACAGGATTCTTCATTAGGATCCGTATTGGGTCAACGTGATGAGACAGGCAAGAAAGAACATGCAATCTACTATTTGAGTAAAAAGCTTACCACATATGAAGCTAAATACTCAATAGTGGAAAAGTCCTGTTGCGCCATTGCATGGGTAGCACACCGACTACGACACTACATGCTCAATAACACCACATTGCTGATCTCCAAGACTGATCCCATTAAGTACATTTTTGAGAAACCCGCTTTATCAGGCAGGATTGCAAAATGGCAAATGCTGTTGTCTGAATACGACATACAGTACGTCACCCAAAAGGCTGTAAAAGGGAGTGTGATTGCTGAATATCTTGCTGATAGAGCATTGGATGATTATGAGCCAATGAGAATGGACTTTCCTGATGGAGATATAATGACAATTGAACAGGAAGTCTCTGAAGACAATGAAACATGGAAAATGGCATTCGATGGAGCGTCCAATGCTTTGGGACAAGGGATTGGAGCTATACTCATCTCTCCAAGCGGAGAGCAGTTCCCCCTCACAGCAAAAATTACATTTCCTTGTACCAACAATATAGTAGAGTATGAGGCATGTGCTATGGGACTCCAAATGGCACTAGAATTGAAAGTATGAGATCTCTGAGTTTATGGGGATTCCACATTAGTCATATGTCAAATCAATGGAGAATGGGAGACAAGGGATTCAAAATTGATCCCTTACCAAAAGCTTATACTAGACTTGTCTCGAAGATTTAACAGTATAAGTTTCCATCATCTTCCAAGGGAAGATAATCAAATCCCAGACGCTTTAGCTACTTTGGCTGCTATGTACAAGATAAGCGACCCCGAGCATACTCCTGTGTTCGAGATGAAAATAATAGATTCTCCAGCTTATTGCATGAGCATCGAAGAAGAATTGGATGGAAAGCCTTGGTATCACGATATCAAGAAATACCTCCAAGAACGAGTGTATCCACTAGAAGCAACAGAAAATGACAAGAAATTTCTACGAAGATTGTCAATGGGTTTTCTTTTAAACCTTGACATACTTTACAAGAAAACCCCAGACTCGATGCTACTTCGTTGTGTAGATACTCATGAAGCACGAAAGATCATGGAAGAAGTTCATTCTGGAATATGTGGAGCCCACACTAGTGGTCATACCATGGCAAGACAAATAATGAGGGCTGGTTACTATTGGCTCACATTGGAAAGTGATTGTATCAATCACGTGAGAAAATGTCACAAATGTCAAATATATGCCAACAAGATCCAAGCTCCACCTGCTCCTCTTAATGTAACAGCAATACCTTGGCCTTTTGCCATGTGGGGAATTGACGTCATTGGAGCCATTACCCCCAAAGCTTCCAATGGTCACAAATTCATCCTAGTGGCAATTGACTACTTCACTAAATGGGTAGAAGCTGTGTCTTATGCAAGTGTAACTCAAAAGGTGGTATGCCGGTTCATTAAGAAAGAAATCATTTGTCGCTATGGGCCGCCGGAATGTATCATCTCAGACAATGCCACGAACCTGAACAATGCAATGATGCAGACTTTGTGCCGGCAGTTCAAAATCAAACATCTCAATTCGGCACCTTATCGACCAATGATGAATGGTGCAGTAGAAGCGGCCAATAAAAATATCAAGAGAATTGTTGAAAAGATGATCGTCACTTACAAGGACTGGCATGAGATGTTACCTTTTGCACTACATGCTTATAGAACTTCTACCCGTACTTCTACTGGAGCAACACCTTTTTCCCTGGTATACGGTATGGAGGCTGTATTGCCCATCGAAGTCGAAATTCCTTCATTAAGGGTACTAATGGATACTCGATTAAGAGAAGCAGAATGGATCAAGGCTAGATACGAGCAATTAAACCTAATTGATGAAAGAAGAATGATAGCCCTCTGCCATGGGCAGCTTTATCAAAGGAGGATGATTCGCGCTTACAATAAAAAGGTTCGCCCACGACAATTTCACGAGGGTGACATAGTGCTCAAGAAAATTTTACCCATTCAGCATGATTCCAGAGGAAAATGGACACCAAATTATGACGGGCCATATGTTGTAAAGAAAGCATTTTCAGGAGGGGCACTAATTCTAACAGAAATGGATGGACGAGAGTTACCAAAGCCAGTAAATTCAGATTCAGTAAAGAAATACTTTGCATAATGAAGAAATTTTCGGACAGAAGGGAAGAAGTGGATACAGGGTTTCCAAGCTTGTTTGATCAAAGTTGTCAAAGAGAGCGTTCTTCCCTCAGATTTTCATTGTTCTTCATCTGTACCCAAGACTTTCATATTCTCTTACTCATAAATGAAAAGCCAATTCTCTCTAGCTCTTCTTCGAAATCTCACATTCAACTTTTATATTCCCTTTATCCAAAAATGAAAAGTCAATTCTCTCTAGCTCTTTTCCTTCAAATCTCACATTCCTACTAGCCTCAAGTGTGCAATAAATTGTGACTTTTGTAGAAAGGATAGTAATAATTAAAACTCAAAAAAAGCAAAGACCGTAGATTACTTTGATAAGCTTTATGAATTAAAACAGGTAAGATTGAGGCCCTGCTTTGCGAATGGCACAGAACATACGCTAACGAAGAAGAAGGAGTGACAAATCTTCGGGAGATAGCTTTGGTAGTTGCCTGGATGATCGCTTCAGAAGTCTTAGTATGTTCACGTCAACAAGAAAAAATCATACTCAAGAATATTTCAATAGGGACAACTATCCAGAGAGGCATAAAGTACGAAGCGAGCGAACATTAAGGAAATCGAGGCCAAAATTCAAGAACAAGTCAAGGAAAACTTCTTTGAAGGAGCTTTTGAAAAAACTTGGGCTTTTGAGGCAATGGACAAGAGCTGGGAAGCATAAAGAACAACAACAAAAGATAGTTCGAGAAGGCAATCACAAAGAGGATCCAGTAAAGCAAAGACATGAAGAACTAGATCCATGAAAAAAAAAAAAAAAAAACAAAAAAAAAAAAAATCAAAAAAAAAAAAAGAACCATCAGTTACACATGCTCTGCATTCATGCATTTCACATCATGCATGCATGGCCTTTGCATAACAGGGACCAAATGGGAAGCACATCCACGGCATGATTACAGCAGTATAAGCTGAGACCTCAATGACATCAGCTCTTTCCAGTCTATCACTGGATGCACAGCTAATACGCTGGACCAAGCCGCATCAAGAATTCAAGGATAAGGTAGACAATATTGTCAAAAGCAAAAGCTGGCAATTGATTCAATAATCGAGGCTACACCCAGAAGGACAGGATTGATGTCAGCTTAGCAGTATCCAAGATAAGAGATAGCTATGGTCAAGGATAAGGTAGACATCAAGAAATATTGTCGTTGACAATTTGTCAAAAGCTGGCAATGGATTCAATAATCGAGGCTAAGGACACGTCAGCTCAAGGAATATCAGATAAGAGATAGCCATGACGTCAAAAATATTGTCGTTGACAATTTGTCAAAAGCTGGCAATATCAAAGAGGCTTCAATAAGACAGGATCGATATCTCATGGACAAAGATCAAAATATTGTCAAAAATTGTCAAAAAGTAGGATCCATTTTTCCGGTTAAGTGGCGGATACGGTACTCCGTGACTCTCAAGTCGGTTCTCTCAGTTGCCCATAATAACTGATTCCTTCCTCCCTTCTTTCTTTTATTTCCTCCTAGAAAATGGATCCTACTCTTTCTGCCTTGCGAAAATATTTTCCTTCTCTCCCAATGAACATTCTTAAAAAGATCTACCGAGTTCGCTGTGAACGATTAAGAGTTTTGATGCACAAAGGAATCCCTGAAGATGTACGGTGGTTAATCGAAGCTAAGGTTCGTCTGGCAGGTGAAATCCCAGAGGCATTTGTGTCTCACATGCCTGGTATAGGCAAAAGCTCTTATGCCAAAAAGCGAAGAGCGAAAAGGTTACAAGTCTGCCATAAATGTGGTCGGTGGACTTGTAATACTAAATGTCGTTCTTTAGGAATGATCTCCGATAATCGAGAAGATAAAATACGATTCATCAAGAATGGCCTGAGTAAGGACTCATTGGATGATATCCAATTGACTCTTGAGACGCATTCTTGTGGATCTGTGCAACGTGAACTTCTTGGTTTATGGAGTATTTTTCATGAAGAACGAGACCGTTACAGTCCCGGGAATCTGACTTTAAACGACCCTGTTTGCCAGCTTGTAAGAAAACTGGATGGGAAGCAAATCCTCGACTCATAGAAGGCGTTAATGCCGTTACTGGACGTAAAACCAGTGGAAGATGTGAGCCACAGTCACAATCACTGTACATACAATTTGTCATATTTGGAAAATTTACATTTTCTTTTGACAATAATGTACTTGCTCCCGTAAGTGTAATCGACACGTTATCCTTTCATCACTATAAATGCGTGTTCTTCTTTCCGGTTAAGCAGCAGATACGGTACTCCGTGACTCTCAAAGTCGGTTATTTCAGTTTCCTACAATAACTGATTCCTTTCCCTCATCTCTCAAATTCTTCTCTCATCAATGGATTCTACTCTTTCTACCCTGCGAAAGTACTTTCCTTCTCTTCCAATAAATGTTCTTAAAAAGATCTACCATGCTAGATGTGAAAGAATCAGAGTTTTTATACGCAAAGGCGTTCCTGACAATGTGCAGTGGATAATTGAAGCTAAGGTCCGTTCGGCTGGTGAAGTTGCAGATGCATTTATGCCTCGTATGCCCGGCTTAGGTAAAAGCGCTTATGCCAAAAAGCGAAGAGCAAAGAGGCTAGATGTCTGTTATAAATGTGGACGATGGAATTGCAATACTAAATGCCGCTCTTTAGGATACATCTCCAAAAATCGTGAAGATAAAAGAAAATTCATTAAGAATGGCCTGCGTAAGGAATCTCTGGAGGATATCCGAGGGACTCTTGAAACGCATTCTTGTGGAATAGTACAACGCGAAATAGTCGATTTATGGAGGACTTACCATAAAGAACGAGACCGTTACAGTCCCGGGAATCTGACTTTAAACGACCCTGTTTGCCAGTTTGTAAGAAAACTGGATGGGAAGCAAATCCCCGACTCATAGAAGGCGTTGAAGCCGTTACTGGACGTAAAACCAGTGGAAGATGTGAGCCACAGTCACAATTACTGTACATATGAGCTGTCATTTTGAAATTTGTCTTTTCTTTTGACAATAATGTACTTGCTTCTGTAAGCGTAATAAACACGTTATCCTTTTATCGCTATAAATGCGTGTTCTTCTTTCTGGATACGGTACTCCGTGACTCACATAGTTAGTTATTTCCGTTTCCTACAATAACTAATTTCTTTCTTTCTTCTCTTAAATTCCTCCTTCATCAATGGAGTCTTCTCTTTCCGCCCTACGAAAGTATTTTCCTTCCCTCCCAATAAATGTTCTTAAAAAGATTTATCAAGCTAGATGTGAACGATTCAGAGTATTTATGCACAAAGGCATTCCTGATAATGTGCGGTGGCTAATCGAAGCTAAGGTTCGTTCGGCTGGTGAAGTTCCAGATGCATTCTTCCCCCGTATGCCCGGCTTTGGTAAAAGCGCTTATGCCAAAAAGAGAAGAGCAAGGAGGCTAGGCGTCTGTCATAATTGTGGATGGTGGATTTGCGGCACTAAATGTCGTTCTTCAGGGATGATCACCAAAAATCGTGAAGATAGAAGAAAATTCATTAAGAATGGCCTGCGTAAGGAATCTCTGGAGGATATCCGAGAGACTCTTGAAGCGCACTCTTTTGGAATGGTGCAATTTGAGATTGTTGGTTTATGGATGACTTTCCAAAAAGAACGAGATCGTTACAATATTGGGAATCTGACTTTAAACGACCCTGTTCGCCAGTTTGTAAGAAAACTGGAAGGGATGCAAATCGCCGATTCATAGAAGGCATTGAAGCCGTTACTGGACGTAAAGCCAGTGGAAGACGTGAACCAAAGTCACGACTACTGTACATGCTAGCTGTCACTTTTGAAAATTTTCCTTCTCTTCCAAAAATAATGTACCTATTCCTGACGTGAGCCACAGTCACGACTACTGTACATGCTAGCTGTCGCTTTTGAAAATTTTCTTTCTCTTCCAAAAAATAATGTACCTACTCCTGACGTGAGCCACAGTCACGATTACTGTGTATAGCTGTCATTTTGGAAATTTTCCTCCTCTTCCGAAAATAGTTATCTACTCTTTAAATGTAATTATTGCATTATCTTTTCACCTCTATAAATACATCATCTTTTCTTCATTTCTCACAAGGTTAAGGATAGGAATGGAGAAAACCTCAACTCGTAAATCCCGAAGTATTTGTGTATTTTCTGGGGCTTTTCCTGGAAAAGACGAAGAGTACTTAAAGGCAGCCAACCATTTGGGTAGAGTATTGGCTGAGCGTAAAATACATTTAGTTTATGGAGGAGGTAGTGTCGGATTAATGGGAGGCGTAGCATCAGCAGCATCTTTAGGAGGAAGTCAAGTTCTAGGCATTATCCCAGGACCTTTGAAGTTTGTTTCTGGGGGCACGATCGGAGAAGAGCTAGTGGTCAAAAATCTGCAAGAGCGTGTGCTACAAATGCTTTTAAATGCTGATGCTTTTATCGCTCTACCCGGTGGTTTTGGTATATTAGGAGAAGTCTTCCAAATTGCTTCCATGGCCCAACTTAATTTGCATAAGAAACCTATTGGGCTGTTGAATGTTAACAATTTCTTTACAGGTTTGATAGCTTTTATGGATTACGCTATGCAGAAGAATTTTATATCAAGAGCAGCACGAAGAATCCTAATATCTACAACAACTGTTGAAGAATTACTTGATAAAATGCAAGCTTTTGTTCCCGAACCAGATCCAGCAACGATTCAGATAGACTGGACACGACAGTCTTTCCCGACCAGTTCCATCCCATAATTGTCCTTTACCCGGCCTGTTGAAGCATTGTGGAAGAAGAAGCGATCCAATCCGTTCTTCTTGTCCTTTAGTTTTATTATCAGCATTTTCTTTCGTATTTTGGTTTTTCTTTTCAGGGAATTTCTTTCTTTTTTATCTTGTAGGATAATTTTGTTCATGCTGATATTAAAACCATAGGACAAAGCCTTTAGTTTGGAATGGCTGAGTAAGGAGTAATTTTGTTTACTCTTGAGACGCATCCTATTAGGTCCACTAGTCAGGACATTTTGGGGTAGCTAAGCTTCAACCTTATTTGGATGACATATCTCACAAGGGAATCTATATTTTCTGAGGAAAATATTAGATGGAATCTATATTTTCTGAGGAAAATATTAGATGAAACCTTGGATATTGATTCCAAACATCCGTTCCCTTTATATAATTTGTCAGTGTTATTGCTACGTCTCATCATTCAGATTCACTCGTTTTATGGAAATTTCAATTTCTGCACTTGCTTATTATGAAAATTTACACTTCCGAAGAAATTATTCCAACTTCAATTGCCTTCATACAAATTTTGCTTGAGGTACTAAGGAAAGCTCCTTAATCCCGAAAAGGAGAAAAGAGTTTTCCTCAATCAATCAATCAATCAATTTTTCTTCAACGATAGGAAAGTTCCTTATCGCCAGAGGTTCTAAGGAAAGGACCTTCAACCTCAAAATTCAATTTTTCTTCAACGATAGGAGAGTTCCTATCGTAGAGGTTCTAAGGAGAGTTCCTTAACCTCAAACTCAATCAATCAATTTTTCTTCAACGATAGGAGAGTTCCTATCGCAGAGGTTCTAAGGAAGGACCTTTAACCTCAAAATCAATCAATCAATTTTTCTTCAACGATAGGAGAGTTCCTATCGGAGAGGTTCTAAGAGGTTCTAAAGAAAGCTCCTTAACCTCAAACTCAATCAGTCAATCAATTAATTTTTCTTCAACGATAGGAGAGTTCCTATCGCAGAGGTTCTAAGGAAGGTTCCTTAACCTCAAACTCAATCAATCAATCAATTTTTCTTCAACGATAGGAGAGTTCCTATCGTCGAGGTTCTAAGGAGAGTTCCTTAAACCTCAAACAATCAATCAATCAATTTTTCTTCAACGATAGGAGAGTTCCTATCGCAGAGGTTCTAAGGAGAGTTCCTTAACCTCAAACTCAATAATCAATCAATTTTTCTTCAACGATAGGAGAGTTCCTATCGTCGAGGTTCTAAGGAGAGTTCCTTAAACTCAAACAATCAATCAATCAATCAATCAATTTTTCTTCAACGATAGGAGAGTTCCTATCGCAGAGGTTCTAAGGAGAGTTCCTTAACCTCAAACTCAATCAATCAATCAATTTTTTCTTCAACGATAGGAGAGTTCCTATCGTCAGAGGTTCTAAGGAGAGTTCCTTAACCTCAAACTCAATCAATCATTCAATTTTTCTTCAACGATAGGAGAGTTCCTATCGCAGAGGTTCTAAGGAGAGTTCCTTAACCTCAAACTCAATCAATCACAATTTTTCTTCAACGATAGGAGAGTTCCTATCGTCAGAGGTTCTAAGGAGAGTTCCTTAAACCTCAAACTCAATCAATCAATCAATTTTTCTTCAACGATAGGAGAGTTCCTATCGCAGAGGTTCTAAGGAGAGTTCCTTAACCTCAAAAAATCAATCAATCAATTTTTCTTCAACGATAGGAGAGTTCCTATCGTCGAGGTTCTAAGGAGAGTTCCTTAACCTCAAAAGGAGAGTTCAATCAATCAATCAATTTTTCTTCAACGATAGGAGAGTTCCTATCGCCGAGGTTCTAAGGAGAGTTCCTTAAACCTCAAACTTTCAATCAATCAATTTTTCTTCAACGATAGGAGAGTTCCTATCGTCGAGGTTCTAAGGAGAGTTCCTTAAACCTCAAACAATCAATCAATCAATTTTTCTTCAACGATAGGAGAGTTCCTATCGCAGAGGTTCTAAGGAAAGTTCCTTAACCTCAAACTCAATCAATCAATCAACTTTCTTCAACGATAGGAGAGTTCCTATCGTCGAGGTTCTAAGGAGAGTTCCTTAAACCTCAAACAATCAATCATCAATTTTTCTTTTTCAACGATAAGAGAGTTCCTATCGCAGAGGTTCTAAGGAGAGTTCCTTAACCTCAAACTTTCAACGATAGGAGAGTTCCTATCGTCGAGGTTCTAAGGAGAGTTCCTTAAACCTCAAACAATCAATTATCAATTTTTCTTCAACGATAAGAGAGTTCTTATCGCCGAGGTTCTAAGGAGAGTTCCTTAACCTCAAACTTTCAACGATAGGAGAGTTCCTATCGTCGAGGTTCTAAGGAGAGTTCCTTAAACCTCAAACAATCAATCATCAATTTTTCTTCAACGATAAGAGAGTTCTTATCGTCGAGGTTCTAAGGAGAGTTCCTTAACCTCAAACTTTCAACGATAGGAGAGTTCCTATCGTCGAGGTTCTAAGGAGAGTTCCTTAAACCTCAAACAATCAATTATCAATTTTTCTTCAACGATAAGAGAGTTCTTATCGCCGAGGTTCTAAGGAGAGTTCCTTAACCTCAAACTTTCAACGATAGGAGAGTTCCTATCGTCGAGGTTCTAAGGAGAGTTCCTTAAACCTCAAACAATCAATCATCAATTTTTCTTCAACGATAAGAGAGTTCTTATCGCCGAGGTTCTAAGGAGAGTTCCTTAACCTCAAACTCAACGATAGGAGAGTTCCTATCAACGATAAGGAGAGTAAACCTCAAACTATCAATCATCAGGTTTTCTCAAGATAAGAGAGTTCCTTATCGCTCGAAAATCAAGGAGAGTTCCTTAACCTCAAACTTCAACGATAGGAAAGTATCTATGCAACGAGTTCCTATCGTCGAGGTTCTAAGGAGAGTTCCTTAAACCTCAAACAATCAATCATCAATTTTTCTTCAACGATAGGAGAGTTCCTATCACAGAGGTTCTAAGGAGAGTTCCTTAACCTCAAACTTTCAACGATAGGAGAGTTCCTATCGCCGAGGTTCTAAGGAGAGTTCCTTAACCTCAAACCATCAATCAATCAATTTTTCTTCAACGATAAGAGAGTTCTTATCGCAGAGGTTCTAAGGTAGGGCCCTTAGCCTCAATTTCAATCCATCAATTTTTCTTCAACGATAGGAAAGTTCCTATCGCAGAGGTTCTAAGGTAGGGCCCTTAGCCTCAAAATCAATCAATCAATTTTTCTTCAACGATAGGAAGGTTCCTATCGCAGAGGTTCTAAGGTAGGGCCCTTAGCCTCAATTTCAATCAATCAATTTTTCTTCAACGATAGGAAGGTTCCTATCGCAGAGGTTCTAAGGTAGGGCCCTTAGCCTCAATTTCAATCAACCGATTTTGATTCAACGATAGGACAGCTCCTATCACCGAGGTTCTAAGGAGGATTCCTTAACCTCACGATTTAGGCGGCGAGAAGGTTCTCAATGCCTAGCTAAGTCGAACGAAATTTGGTAACGACTTTGCATACATCATGTCCCATGAGGCATGCAAAGGGGGGCAGCTGTTGACACCCAATTTCGTCCGACCCTTTTTTTTTTAAAAAATAATAATTAAAAAAATTAAATAAATAATAAAATAAAATAAATATTATAAAAAAAATTATTAATTATTATACAAAGAGAAAATTAAATTAAATAGTTTTGGGGAAGGGGCATTTTGTTAAGTTAATATCTATGTGTGTATATCCAAAAAAAAAATTAAAATTCAAAAAAAAATAATTAATTATTATTATTAACTAATTAATTATTATTACTAAAAAAAATTTTTAATTAGTTTAAAATATATTTTGTTTTATAAGGGTTTAGTTAAAAATAATATATGTGTGTATGTATGTATGTAGGAATTACAAAAGAAAACTAAAAAAAAAAAAACAAACAAAATTGAAAAGTTTGGGGTAAAAATGACAAAATTAAGAAGTTTTGGGAAAATTTGACAAAATATGAAAGTTCCAGGAGCATTTGGTAGTTTGTCACATGAATTTTGGGCCAGACCGACGGTTCTGGCCCAAATTGACAGAAAAAGAAAAAATTGTCTCAATCAGAAGTTTCAGGAACATCCCCAAAGTCAAAAGAGATGGAAAGGACTGAAACTGTCATTTTACCAAATTAAGAGATAAGTTTGATTTTAATTATTTTTTTAATTATGAACAGTCCAGCACTCCTTACTCTATAAATAGGGGTCCAAATCTGTAAAGAGAGGAGGAGAAAAAAAAAATTAAGATTAGAGCTCCATTTAAAAAAAGGGAAAAACTGTAGAAATAGTCCCTGGCCTCCTCCCCTTCACTCAGAAAAATCCTAAACTTCTGTTGAGACCACCCCCTTTCTCCGTCCACCTTCCGTTTTCTCTGCGCGTTTCGTCTCTCTCTCTCCTCCTCCGTCCCGCCGTCCGTTTCTTCCTCCCCAGCTTGCCACCCTGTCTTCTGTCGCCTTTTCTGCTCCGCCGTGCCTGCCCCCCCCCTGTTGCGCTGTCGCCGCCTCACGCCGTCCTGCCGCGTCGCCATCGTCTTGCTCCTCCTCTCCTCCCCTCTCTCTCGCCCCGTCATCCCTCCCGCCCTCCGTCACGCCCTCTCTCTCTACCCGTCGCCGCCGTCCCCTTCCCGGTACGCCGCCGCCGTCGCCTACTCGCTTGGCCGCCGTTCGCCTCGCCCCTGCACGCCGCCGGCCCCCAGCCAGTCATGTCGCTCCTGTAACAGAAAATTCAAAATTTTATCTCTCTAGGTAAAATCCTGGTTTAATCCTTCATCTTTCCATGATTATTCCTTTTGGTCACTAACTTTTTTTTTATTTCTGCAAAATTAACAATAATCTTTAACTTTTATTATTATTATTGTTATTATTATAAGTCACTAACCTTTTAATTTTTGCACAACTAACTTTACTAACTTTTATTACTATTATTATTATTATTATTATTATAACAACTAACTTTACTAACAACTAACTTTTATTATTATTATTATTATTATTATTAACAACTAACTTTACTAACAATTAACTTTTATTATTATTATTAACGACTAATTACTAACAACTAACATTACTAACAACTAACTTTTATTATTATTATTATCATTATTATCATTATTATTATTATTATTATTATTATTATAGTTCATGGAAGGTTATACCTCCTATTTATTTATTTTTTAAGTGGATGGCCAAAAAGCCCCATTTTATTTATTTATTTATTATCTTTTAATATTCCTTTGTTTACTTTATGTGTTTTCTCTTTATTTATTTGCATGTGTTATTTAATTTATGCACCTTTTTTTTAATGGATGTCCAAACCAAAAAAAAAAAAAAAAGAAAACCTCCACTTTACTTTATTTATTTATTGTCATTTAATTTTCCTTTATTTATTTTATGCAAAATTTTATTTTCATGGTTGAACTTATTTCACTTATTTTACCTTTAGCCATAAAAAATAAATAAAATAAATAAGTAAATAATAACAAATTAAAAGAAGAGTTTTTGTGTGAATAATTAACCTTATTTTCCTTATTTTTTTACGGTTAATCAAGAATTTTTTTACAAAGCCCCCATCCTTTATTATTTTGGAACATATTTTTATTTCTTTTAAAGTAACTAAAAGTTAACTTTTTATTCCTTTTGTTAAATAATTTCAAAAATAAAAATCAATTCTTTTTAAATATATCTTTAAAATTTATGGATTAGATTAAAAATTGAGATTAAAAATAATAATAAAATATTAAAAATTATAATTAATTAAATAAACAAAAAACTTAAATTAAATTTCATATCTGAATGATCCAGCAGGATCCACGGTTTGGAAACAAAATTTTATTTAAGTAAATAAAATAAAATATCCAAAAAAATAACCAAATGATTCTAGCAAAGAAATAAATTTATTTATTTATTTATTTCTTAGTATATTTTTAGACTTATGTTTAGACTTATATAATAATTTTTAATAAAATTAACATTAAAGTTATAAAAAACCCAAAAAGTTTCACAAAAATTTAACAAATTAAGAATTAAGTTTCTAAATTAAAATCCATGTCCGGGAGATCCGATAGGATTCATGGCTTGGAAAAAATAAAATAATTTTTAATTGAAATAAAAATTAAATACAAAGATAAAAATCCATATTCTGATAATTCGGCAGAATTTATGATATGGATTAAAATATTTAATTAAAATTTCATCAAATTCCGTGTCCGGGTGACTCGGCAGAGTCCATGGTTCAGAAATATCAAATTTATTAAAAAATTATACAAATTAATTACCGAAGATTTTGAAGAATCATATTAATTTAAAAATCCACATCCGACTAATTCAGTTAAATTTTCCAGTTTGAAAATTAACTGAATTTTATTTAAAAGCAAGCAAAACAAAATTAAAATCAACTAAGGTACCAATTTTTGGGCACTATAACAAAGTTGTTTTAGCGTAACCGTACTCCCGAACCCCCGTACTCTCGCAGACCATTTTTAGGTGTCCAATCGACCTGAGCGAAAATCGAGTGGTGATGACTCCCGAAAACGACCCGCACGTTGCCACAAATAGAATAGAAGAAATTTATTCACATATATTAAATCATAAATTTTCTAAAGTCTTTGCTAACCATATATTTTATATTAATTTAAGTTAAAATCAGGTCTTACCAGATTTAGTCATCGGGTCATTTCAGGTTTGGGTCAGGTCAGGTTTAGGCTCAGGTTTTCTTGAGTTTTACTTTGATCGGGTTCAGATTCCTGTCGGTTTAAGTATAGTCGATTTCGGTTTGTTGACTTTTCTAGTCAAATCGGGTCAGGTCGGGCTTGGGTTCATGTGAGTCAGGTTAGGTCTTCGGGTTAGGTCAAATTTTGTCATCCCTAAATGGCCCTTATAGCATTACAAATGGTCATGTAGGCCCTACACATCTAACACTCCAAATCCATTATAAACTATGATGGCTTTTGATGATGTTATTTTCTGAACACAAAAATCCACATGAAAAAAAATGAAAAATAAAAAGATAAAACATGAATAACACTCTTGTATATTGGGTTTGCCTTGATAAGGAAAGTCTAGGATATGTTGGCCTGAGGGCTCCAGGAGTAATCAACCCCATCATTGGGGATGCTTGTGATACAAGAGATATCTCCAAGATCGAAAATAACCTAATTGTGAAGAGACTAGTATATCAAAGGTATAATGATTAGTGAGGCGTGATCATCTTTACTTAAAAAAGGGGCATTCCAAGTCTATCAAAAGGGGTTGTCAGTTGCATAACCAATTAGGCAAAACATACAACACTTCTTCATATTTAAAATTTGTGAGATATCATATTGATTTAATTCTTAACATTTATATTTTGTGAGATATCATATTGATTTATGTGCTAGAGGGCATTCCCTTAGTAACCAACTATGGGGCTTTTAACCTTATCGTTTTTGCATGCACTTTCCTTCCACTTAAACACCACCTCGAGTTGTTTTTCTATCATTTTTTTTTGTTGTTTGTGGAAATGACATTATAGACATGCAGGTGCATACTTGATCTAAGGTGCCTGAGAAACCTAACAATGATGATCACAACATGCTAGCTAGCAACTACAACATTTGAGATAGCTCAATAGGAAAACATTGGGACACGTAGAGATGATGTGCAAAGGGTAAGGCCTTATTTTACTCACTAATGAACACTCGTCTTCCTAGAGAGTCTTATGTAAGTGCTGCAACAACACCTCTAGAAGCATCTAGAGAAGGGTATTAAAAATATGCTTCCAAGCTATAAGGAAAAGGATATAACCCTTCATGTTAACATCACTCATCATGCAAATTCAATGTAGTGAGGAGGATAGCTAGAGGCAAGATCGCAAAAAGGGCCTTGAAAATAAAGAGGACCATGAGCCAAATAAGATTCAATTAATGCTAAAAAAGGCTGAAGTGCATGATGAGTTGTTCAAAAATGCCCTAGACTTAGATAAACACTCATTGCTTGTATATATGAGCTCTGTGAAGACCTAGCACTTCATGGATAAGATTCAAATTACTAATGCTCCCCAAGGCTTCCACATGTTGAAACTAGATCCTTGAAATGGAACATTTGGACCGATCAAGCATCTATATTAGTATGTGGGAGCAATGAAGATAACTAGGGCAAAATGATGTTGTTATGCGCAAAGCCTTTACCTACACACACCATGGCTTAGTGCCCTCAGAAAAGAAAGGTTCGAGCTGCTGCAAGACCTAGCTTAGGCTTTTCTATGACAGTTCCAAGGTAACCACCTTGCCTCCAAGATGGCCACCCATCTACTAATGGTGCATCCACACCAAGGGAATTCATTCAAGGGTTATCCCTATCAATTTAATGCCCATGCAATCCAAATAAGTGACATGGGGCTACCTAGTAATTATTCAAACCTCTAATAAGTTTGTGCTTGATTACCATCAAGTGCTTAATGCTCTAGGGGCCTAAAGCCTTAAATTCTTGTAATTATGTGGATAAACAGGTACAAATTGGATGAAGCTAATGTCACATGATAGTGGAAGAAAGTTAACCAGTCAAAGGATCAAAGTGTCCTACTGTTCATATTTTGGGAACCGGATAAACTTGAGTCATTGTTCAAGAACTAAAATGCTTGAGTCAACATAATTCTATGGTGCAAAAGTAATATAGTCCTTAATAAAATGTAAAAAGACATTGAGCTTAAGATGTAAAAAGGTAAGGAATTCAAGGAGCAAAAGAGTTAAAAGCTTAGTCTTTTTGCCCATCAATTGGGCCCACTTATTAATTTGCATTATGCTAAAGTTCTTAATTCTTGTTAGTTTCAAAAAAAATTTATACCCATTATTTACTAAAATAAAAAAAAAATCATGTGTGAAGATATAAAAAGTATTAATGTTAACAAAAGAAATTAGGAAGACAGGTATTTATGATGCGTGATCCGCCAATGGGCAATAACGGGGCCCGTAAAGCATTTTCTCTTGCCAACTAATAAATCTTGGCACTATTTCAGATGTATTATGGAAATCGGGTTTGGAAAAAGTGGGTCATTACTCATTGCTATTTGCAGAGGAATCTAAGGCTGTCCGCTGCATAAAGAGTGGCCTCCGTTCACACATATGGAGAAAGTTACTATGGACAGAAGGGCAGGACATTCACCAGCCGACTCAACTCGTTGTAGCGATTAATTCACATCAATTTGATTTAATGGCCATGCAAGTTCAGATTCAGAGAAAAAAAATTGGTCATATATGCAGGCCGATTCAGGTTGGGATTATAAAACTCAGTATACTCAAATTGACCCTATTTCTATAAAATAGGATTTGGTTGAAAGTGTTTATATTTAGTTAGTTTATTTTACAGATTTCTGAGAAAAGGATGTGGGATTGAAGATTATTCGAAATCAAGGAGATTTTTATCATGTTATTTACCAGTTGCTGGGGCGAGTGGAGATTCGATTATAGAAGGAAGGAAAGCTGGAATTTCAAGACTCCCAGAACAAAGTTGTGGTATTTTAGCCATATATGTGACCTCTGATTAAGGTGATTCAAAGAGTTACAGTTGAATCAAAAGCACAAATGATATCAAACCTTTAATTTCTGTTGTATATTGGTCCCTAATCTTCATTTTGTTGCAATTTGGTACAAAATATTTATAATTCATTATATATTGATCCTTATCTCTAGGTAGCTATAGAAATTGGATTTATCAGATAATAACAATTGATAGTTTAAAGTGTTCATTAATTGTGAGAAAATTATATCACAGTTTGAGTTTATCAAAAGATAACTACAAAATAGCTTGAATTCATTACATCTCATAAATTATTGGTATTAACTTTTTAAATTTAAATTTAAATTTTTCGGTAATTTTTATGTCATAAATTCAAATTGTGGCATAATTTTTTAACAGTTAATGAATAATTTAAGGGTGAATGACACTCATCATCCCTAAACTAATAATATATTGCTTAATTGTCCCGTAATTATCAATTTTTACACCTATCGTCCTATAAATATAAAATTGTTGCAATAACATCTTAACGTTAGATCAGACTATTAAGTAGTGATAAAATTGGGGGACAGAAGTGCACAATCAATCCTAGAACTTAGTAAATTTTTCTATTTGAGTCTTAAAACATTTTTCTATTCATTCAAGTGGTAAGACATGATTTCATCTCCAATTTGGATTACTTGGACATAATTATAATTTCCAGAACCAGAGAATCCATAGAACAACGAAAAGAAAAAAAAAGAGAAACTAAAAAATGACAGACCATATATGAACATTTATGTTTTAATTTCTGAATTCAGAAGGAATTTCTTTCCCATTTTTTTTTTCACTTCTTCTTACTACTGCTGTTGCGGAGACATTACAAACAATCTGACAATAGAAAAACCAACACATCACACATGTACATCAAATCTCTCCTTGGAAACTCGAAACCGACCTTGTCCTTCTCCTTGTTCCCTATCCTTAGAGTTTTATGTTTTATGAATTTTCTTTTATTTGGGTGTCTTCCTTTATTCTTTCTTTCCCTTCTTAAGCCCTGATCTTGCATTCTTTGAAGGAAGGTACAATTCTTTCCAAAAATTGAAGCACCCAAAAGCTACTTTATCAATCACGTAAGAAAGAAGATACTTTTATGTTCTCTTAATCCCAGGGTTGATTCTACATTTTATCAATCGTTGCCAAGTTTACAGCTTGACTATTGATTTCGGAAGCACCTAGTTCATCATTTTCATGTATGAGTTAGAAAGCCAACTCTCTTTACTTGTCTTCATTTTGTAATTATGTCAAACACTTAGCTTGCGTTTCGCTCCTTGCTTCTTTTTTCTTCTAAAGATGATGGAGTGATAGGTTGTCTCCACGGGAAGTGTTGTGGGTGGTACCCATAAACCAAGATAGTTTCTGCATAAAAACGCAACTTGAAGGAAACTAATAAGTGCTGGTATAGAAAAGAAAAAATACATCATGTGTACATAGAAAAAAAAAAAAAAAGATATTGCAGAAAGGAGCAAATGAAAAACAAAAGATTTTTCCGTTATGTAATTGGATTACCTGTGTATATTTGAATTAGAAGTGAGTGCAAATAAAGTAGCCAAATAATGGATGAAAGCTTGGATCTGAAGCTTAGCTGCATGAATTGGCGATCTCACATTCCGGATTTGATTCCACCTTCGATCTGTTCCCATAAACTACCTTAGTTAAAGTTTTGCTGCCAAAAGAATCTGGTTATATTAAAAAAAGAAAAGAAAAGAAAAGAAAGGGATAGAAAAAAAGAAAAAAAAGAAAATGGATAGAAAAAAGAAAAAAAAATGAAAGGAGCTAGAATATAGAATAGAAAACAAAATTTAGGACTCAAATAAAAAAGTTTATTAAATTTTAGGTCTAATTGTACACTTCCCCTACTTTGGTTACTTCTTAATGGTCCACATAACAGTAGGACGTTATTGCAATAATTTTATAGTTAGAGGACGACTGGTGTAACAATTGGTAGTTGCGGGACGATTAAGCAATATGATATTAATTTAAAGACAATAGTGTCATTTATCTATAATTTAAACTATCAATTTTTCTTCTTTGTAAATTAAATTTCTTTGACTGCCCGGGATTAGGAACCAATACAAAAAAAAATTATAGAAATTTGGTACTAATTTACAATGAAATGAAATTGAAGTTGGAGAGCGATTTGCAATTGAAGTAAAAGGTTCAAGATCAAATGTGCTTTTCACCCAACCACAATTTATTAAAAATTGTAGAGGTTATCTAATATCCTTGGCCGGGTCAGTTTTTGTGAAACCCGATCATATCTGTCATCTTCTCTGTGAACAGCCCTACAAAAAAAGAGGAGGGAATTTACTTTAACTGCACCGAATCATTTATTTGTTGTGGTGTTTTCCTTATTCTTTTTAGAAAAATTGCATGTGTTTCAGAGTCCTAACTCCTAAGTTAGGTAATTCCCCATTTGCGGAGTACTCTCAAATTTAAAACACTTGTGATTTTGAATAAAGACAAAGCTAAAAAACAAATATATTACACTAATTGGTGGCCCTACCCAAATCATTCACCTTCTTTTTCTCAAATAAACCTCTGAGTGGGCCAAATTAGCCATACAACTTAACAAATAAATTAGTCCCATAACCTAAGTTTTTGCCACGATATGCTTGATTGAGGCTAGGGATCAAGTTCCCCTTCATCATTCCTCCCTAATATTTACACAATACCACAATATTGGGTTCGGTTGCCTATGAGTGTTGAGCAAATTACTATTTTCCTACCTCTATACTATAATTATAACTCCTTAGGTCCTACACTTTGCACCACTGATTCTGTATATTAAAAAAACACTTAAAACAACAACAGAAGTCCTCCCAATCTGTTTCATTTTATAAAAAAAACCTCATGTAGTACCACAATTTGTGAACAAGCTATTTTTCTCTCCAACCCACCATCAAAAATTAAAATGCAAACCCATCAATAACGGTCATTATTGGAGAAATTTTAATAATAGATATTTAAAAAAGCAATCATTTCAATTTCACAATTGATTAATTTAATAATCATCAGTAATTTATTGTCACCATCACTTGTAAGAACAGTCAGGCCGATTAGCTCCTGCCCCCACCATCATCATAAAGTTAAATTCTCAAAATTAGCAAAACCATTTTTGCATTATTGACGCCACTAAGATTGAACCATCACCTACACCTACTATGTCATGCATTGACAATACCTACACAGATTTGTCACCACCTCATCGAAATAGATTTATTTATTTTTTTGTGCTTAGCTCCAAAAACTCCTTAAAGTTATGTACCTTTAGCCGGCTAAAGTTCCCAACTCGTCCTCTATTGTCTCGTATCCGACTGAAAATTGACCCAAATTCCATTTTACCGAACAGGAAGCAAAGAATGAGTGACGCAAAACGTACTCATCATTGAATTACCCCTATTGCAATTTCTGAATAGATTTGCCTCCTATATTAAAAGGAGAAACCTCTTGGATATCATTGCGTGGTTAATTTAATGAAAAGTGGAAGATAGAAAGAAGTTTGATTGCTTCATGTGCTCACTTTCCGCTGAACCTTGATCACAAGCCGGACCTGTAAATACTTAACGAAGGTAAGCCAAGGACGCTGGGTCTATGTCCCGAGGGAACATTTAGATGCTTAAATGGTGAATGATCTGTGACAAACTAGAGAAACTTTTTTAACAGCAAAGTTCAGATTAACTGAACAATATATGCGACTATGTCTAACATGGATGAAATTGCCCATCTTCTGTACAAGCAATTTTTTAAACAACTACTCCCCCGTCTCGTTTTAATTGGCTCTTTTATTCGTTTTTAGCTAAAATTTGATATGAATATATTTATATTAATATATATTAAATAAATTCCTAAAAGTTGTATTTAGAAACTATAATAATTGAAGCTCTATTTTCGTATAAAAATTTATATTTTTATGATCAAATTTTTTTTTTTAAAAAATTATAAATTAATTACTATAAATAATAAAAAAAAATTTGTGAAATAGAAGTAATATACAATAGGCGAAATAAAATAAAAATAAAAACGAAAAAAGAAAAGGAAAAGGGAAGGGAAAGATATTAGACAGTGTAGGCAAATGAAGACACACCGACTAACCCGTCTGATTGGATGTGTCAATAATTTACAAACCTTTCTTTCTTGTATTCAGAGTCTCATCAAGTCACAGACAAAAACCAAGCAAGTTGATGATTTTTTTCACATCAGCTTGTTAACTTCGACAAAACTTACAATTATTTTTTTTAGATTTATCCTAATCAACAATTTACCTCATTTATATTTTAAAACATATATTTTGTCCCATGATATTATTTGATAATAACTTCAAAAATTATATTTAAACTATGTTACAGTCATCTTTCAGTAATTTTAATCTCTATAATATTTTTAAATAATTAACAGGTATTTTAAATTATTAATTTTTTTTATAAATATATTTTTCTCTTTGTAAATACATATCAATATTTTTTAAAAATCAGTTAGCTGTGAAAAAAATATTAAAAATCTTAAATTTATTGGAACATGGTTACTAGACAGTTTAAATTAGAATTTTGAAAGTTATTCCCTAAAACAGAAAAGAAAGCAAAAAGTAAAATTTAAGTTTTTAAAAATAGATCGGCAAAGTACAAGTTAGACCAAACGAGACAGGGTTAGTAATTTTCCCTAACCTCAACCCCTAAACATCCCAGAACATAGCATCGCCTAAATCTAGTGCAATGCTGCATGTTCTAAAATTTACACAACTTTGTTACCAGATACTGCGTTACATATTTACCGGACAGTTTAAATTTATGTAGGCCCACAAAATGCCGTATCGTATCGCTTTCTAGTTTCATCAATGCTTATGTTAAGCATTTTCCATTCCCAACAATGCCAATTGCCACCCAAAGCATAACCATCCATCAGCTGACACTAAAAATTGTGAAAAGTGAGCCCATATAAGGAATCATGTAAAAGAACAAAAGTTACTCATTGCTCATATATAGTTTTACAACGAAATGTTCAGTTTACAAGCGGAAGAATTTAGGGTGAAAGCAAGCCATACATGTTTAGTTACCAGCACATACAACAAACATGTATCTGCAGAAGTGTAAAACCCTTAAAAGCTAATGACTTTACGATTCAGATGGTGTCCGACGGGACCATGGTCATGATCGTGATCATGAAAAATGAGAGTCAATGTGCCGACCAAGCACAGCACTGAACCTACAAGAAGTTTGTCATACCTCTCCACCCAGTTGAATTTTAGCTGGCTGGCACCGTAGAAAGATAAAGCAACGAGCGAGGTCATCACTGTTATGGTACTGAAATTCAATATCAATGTGTCAGGATTCAAAATCGATAACAGTCCTCAAGTTCAATGCCATAAATTTTGAAACGACTGAGAAATTGGACCAAGTCTGGATGTGCTAAAAAAACAAGGACACATGCAGATGTGTTTGGATGCATCTGTGAAGCTACTGACATTGTAGGAGTGAACATGTGTTCTATGCACCTACAGGAACAATAATTTCACTCCCGAATCGGTACTTAACATTTTTCTCCTACAAAATGATACTACTTGCTAGTTCCAACCTAGCATCTCAATCTAACCCTCTTCTCTGACAAGTTAGGCATAACTTTCAGATCTAGTGGCACTGAAATATTAGTGCAGAAACAACAGACAAACGACACATAATGAGAATGTGCTTCTGGGAACTTGGGAACTGAACTCATCTGTAACAGGCTTGCTTCTTTTATGTCTTTTTTTTCCTCCTCACAAACAGAGGCACAGAGCAGAATATTAGTTTTTAAAAGAAGCCACAGGAATAGTTTTCTCTCTTTTATTTTGGAAGGTTCTACAGAATGTATTTGTGAGACTGCACATGAATATATTTGCATAGGCAGATAATTTTTGAGACCCAAAGACAAAAGCACATAACGAGAATGTGCTGCCTGGGACTTGGGAACTGAACTGATCATCACAGGCTTCCTTCAATATTTTCCCCTCATAAACAGAGAAGCAGAATATTAGTTTTTAAAGGATACCATAGAAAACAGTTTTCTTACTGATGCAGGACATCTGAAAGTTACCAAAATACCCTTCTTCCTTGAAAACTAACTAAATTACGCTAGACTCTTTCTAATAGCTTAGTAATGCACAGAATTAACCAAGAATAATAATTTAAAGTCCTAGACAAATCTAGAATCATTATAATATTGATTCATATACTTGTATTCTTCATCGCTTCCTCTTTTATTTAGGAAGGATAACAGAATGTAATCCATCAAATATGGCGATGAGGAATGAGGCCAGCTTGGCCGCAAGCTTATTTATGAGACTGCACATGTATCTCCTTGCACAGGCAGACAATTCTGGAAACCAAAATTTGGTGCTATAGAAATGAACTCCTAGCAATATTACAGCGAAGTTATAAACAAAATATCAATGGCTGCAGAGAAAAATTTGAAGATGGCTACAGATGTTCATTTTACGTAGCTAAACTAACATAAAACAGAACCAAAGTCACTGGCTCCTTACGCATGTCCAAGGGCAGATAGGATTTTAGAGCACAAACATTTCAAATATATAGCCCACAAAGCTCTCTTTATTAACTGACTGGTGACATAATCATAGCATGTACTTAAAATGAGACACTATAGTATCCAAACCTTCAGTAGTATAATGAGTATAGCATCATCTGCAGTAAACAATAAAGTGCCGAGAGAGAGAGAGAGAGAGTATTGTAGGATGGAGACAATCTCAGAAAGTATTGCACAACGGAGACAACGTAAGAGAAGCTTCCCTTAACAACTATGCCTTTCTTGCTTCTGTTGCATTGCAATCCGTTACTTTGATTTCCTGGCTAGTTCATTTTGATTTCAGAATGAACTAGCAAGGAACTCAATTCAATGCAAGAAAGTAACATGGCATATTATTCAATATATTCTAACTAGCTAGCTAATCAAAGTGATTTGGAAAAACTCCCAAAGCACTTTCCTGATAATACCTTATAAGTAGCACTACGATGGCCAGTACCATCATGTAAGATGAATTCCCAACAGCAAGAAACACTGGAAGTGTGGTCGCACAAGGGGACAATGCTGGAACAAGGACAAGCCCAGCTACAGCCATTTTCTCCATAGGTTGGTTGTGAGTATGACTATGGCCACCCTTTCCAGACACAAACAACAACACATAGCTACCACCAAGAATTATAAGCAAAAGTGAAGCAAGCTTATGAACAGTTTCTTCACCAGCAATCGTGTTCGCCATTGTGATTGCAGTTATACCAAGAAGTGAGGTGGATATTACATGCAAAACAGCTCCAAATGCAGCTACATGAAGGGAAAAGATAGTTTTAATATTTGGAATATCGATTTCAAAAGATATTTATCAACAAAAGATAAAGCCTATGCTTGTAAGCATCAAGGACCACAGCAAGAGGGTAGATAATTTTAACAGTATTTAAAGTAGCACTTAACTCACAATGACAAGCGTTAAACAGAAAATTTTTATATGCTTATGAAATAGGTACTCCAATCACATAACGTTAGCTATTACTTCGATTTCCTTCACAACCAAAACCCAAATCCCAGAACCAGCAGAAACCCGACTCTGCAACTAAGCCTCCACCCAACAAAACAGCCAATGCAATAACAAACACTCGAATTCCCATTTACATGGAACAACTAAGTCGAGCAATATAACCTCATAGATCTAGTGCTAAAGAGGAAGATTCTTACTGACGAAAAGGGTGCGAGAAAGGGTCCATTTCTGGGCTCGGCCGACGATGGAGAAAGGAAGCCAATGAGTAGGGATGAAGGAATGCAGCAGTGATACGGTGGCGATTCCTCCAATTGTGGACAGATCTTCGGCGCTGAAGCTCTCCATTTTCTGTTTCTACAGGAAACTTGAAGTTGAAGATGAAAAAAGAAAAAAAGAAAAAGCAGATTATGGATCTTCAATTACAGTTGATCAAGATATCGTCCCGGTTTCTACATGCACAGGAGGCTCAAGATTCGGTTCAGGCTTCTTAGAGATTGGAGAAGGAAAGGTGTATAGGAGAATTTTTTTTTTTTTTAAGAAAAAAACAGTAGGCTAAATTGGACATCATTCCTTTCTTAAAAAAGGTAAAATTACCAAAACCTTCCACTCAAGGCATAGGCAAACCTACATTTGTGTTCTCCTTTTTTCAAACACCTACAGTTATCCCTCTCCAAAACTTTGCCATCGTAACCTTCTTCCTTAGAATATTTGTTTAGGGTTTAGGAATTGGGTGAACAAAAGGTTAGGTGAATTTTGGTGGACAATGTTTAGGGTGAACAATGTTTACGGTTTAGGAATTGGGTGAGCATACAATGTTAGCTAGTGTAATTTTGAGATGAACAATGTGGTTCATGTATTAGGTCAAATGTAAAGGTGGGGATTGTTTGAAGCTATTATGTAATTGGCTAATTTCATGGTACTGAACATTTCCTTTGCGGAATGTTTATGTCTAGCGTGAATCATGGAGGAATTGAAGGAATTGATGGCATTCCATATGAGAACAAGAGGTGCAGTTATGGGCATCGAGCTGCGGTAAGGATTTCACAATTAAAGAAGAATTCTAACAAATTGTATTATTGTTGCCCTGAGAAAAAATGTGGATTTTGGGATTGGTGTGTGTCAATGAACAAGATGCAAATAGGGGAATAGAGAAGGGTGATTGGACAGAGTGCTAGAAGATTTGAAGCTACAGGGGATGGGTTTGGGTCTTCAAATGTAGTGCAAAATGAAAATATGATTTTGATGAACACTTTGTGTATAAAATTAGATAGGCTTGAAGCTGTGGTACTAAAAACAAGGGATTATGATATTGCAAT
Organism: Aquilaria sinensis; assembly: GCA_005392925.1. Lineage (NCBI taxonomy): Eukaryota > Viridiplantae > Streptophyta > Magnoliopsida > Malvales > Thymelaeaceae > Aquilaria > Aquilaria sinensis. The sequence goes on along the minus strand of SMDT01002867.1, from coordinate 233,350 downwards.
CTTATTTTTCATTGGATTTGCCCTTATTATTGTAATTGGGATTGTTTTGATGTTAATGAAGTAGTTTGTTGTTTAGGAATGGAAGTTGTAAACTAGTGTAGTGTAAGTTTGGTAGCGAACAAGTGACTAAAATATGAAAGTTTGGTACCATCATTTGTTTTGATGTCAACTACATGAAAGTTACGTATGAGTAGCCAAGACTCACTTTCAACACTTACAAATGAATTAATCTGTTTCCTTTAATATCACTTGCAACCTTCAGATTTCTTTGCTTTCGGTTTGGTTGGAAGAACCAATAATATTGGGATTCTTAACAAGACTCACTTTTTGTGTCCAAGAATAAATTTTAACCAGTGCACAAAGCATTTGTTTTCAGGAATATATTCCAAGAACATTTTTGCGAGTGGGGCATCAAGTTTCAGTCTTTGTTTTCTCTAAACCTGTAGTAAAAAGTCATGCATTTAAAAATAGCAGATGATACTTTTCAATTCACTTAATAAATTGTGTTGCATATGGAGTGCAACGATTCCAACCATATACACTAAATTCATGTACCAAGTTCCTAAGTCCACTATCCCTCTTCATGTACAGTAAATATAAACCCAAAAGTAAAGCCAAAATATACAACTTTGGTAAGTGGACAAAACATAATGCTAAAAGTAATGTCAAAATATACCACTTTAGTATGTGAGCAAAATATAAAGCCAAAAGTTGAACAAAAAACATCCACTTGAAGGAGCAACATTATTCCCTTAGCTCCTTGATCATGTGACACTTTTTTTCCCTCGTTTGCTGAAGATTGCCATGCCCTACTTGTATTTCCTTGATTCTAGAATAAAAAAAATAAGACTTGTTGGCGTTGATTGCATCCTAAAGCTATAATACAACAATTTTGATTGAACAATTTACCTTGTCAGCCGCTAGTAGCCTCGTGCATGTCCTAGAATTGTGCCCAAATTGTGAACAAATTGATCATTGAACAGTGCTAGATTTCCTTTTAGAGCATTCTTCCCCAACCTTTCTTCTTCTATGCTTCCTAGGTCTACCGGGTTGTCTTTTAAGTGGGGTAGGAAGAACATAATCATTTGAATCTTTAGATAAAAGGTTGACCACAAGCAAAGGATGGATAATCTCACCATATGCCTACAAGTATGTCTCAACATAATAAAAGTTATGACAATAATACTCTATCTTTTCCCTTGTGAACCTCAAGCATGAAGCCACATGCTTGCATGAAATCCCAGTTACAGCCTATTGGTGGCAAGAACAAATCTTGAGACTCAAGTTAACTGTTTCATTTTCGCATCCCATTATTACTTGGAACTCATCTCTTCTTGTTGGCAATGGATTGCAACTCCGCAATTCTTTAATGCACATATCCAACTCCTTCATTGCATAAGGAGTAAATCTTGAGGTCCATGAACATCAAGTTGCATATCTCTTATGAAATTTGGACATAACTTTCAGTCTGAGCTTCTCAAGCAAAGTAAGAATCGGAAGACATCTGATGTGACCAAGCCAATTACTGAAGGATTTGATCATATTGTTGGTAACATTTTCAACCTTGCAATAATCATAAAAACCAACCTTTGACCATGTAGCTGCAGGTTTTGAATTAATCCACTTCCAAGCTGCCCCACCCTTGTCTGCATCATGAATTGAGCATATGGAAGCATTGAGCTCCCATAGGTTGTATGCTTTTGCAGCCTTCCAAAATTCATGTCTTAGATGTAGCCTACCAAACTTAGCTATAAAGTTTGAATACAAGTGCTTGGCATAAAATCAGTGTCTTGATTGTGGGTATACCTTTGAGACAGCATCAATAAGGCCTTAAAAAAAAATATGTTAAATTGAGACTTGTAGTGGCACGAATGATTTAGAGAACTCAAATACCAAATTTAACCTACAAAATTACAATGTAATATAACTCTCATATATACCAAGTTCAAACACTTCTAACTTTGGACACCTAAAAAGAAATCCAGCATATCCACTTCTAATAAGCTTCTTTCACCATATACTAGATTCCTACAAATTTTTAAGACGATCAGAGGTCATTTGGGCTATTTTTGGTTTTTTGTTCCAAGCTGCCAATTTAATAGGTCCCCTGGACTTTTTAACAGGTAAATTGGGTTGAGTAACAAGCATGAAAAAAATTAGCACTTGACCCTTAAATGTTATGATACCAATTTGCCAGAAGAAATAATGCCTAAGGTCTATGACATTCATGAAAAATACAGCATAACAACATTAAAGCCCCACCAAAATTTGCAGGAAAATGCAACAAAAAGCATAATATAATGTAGTAATAAGGTATAATACACACACATTGACTCAATTTTGACTTTTTAGCAAACATTGGAATTTTTATATGAAATTTTATACAAAGGTAGCTTAAAATATATGTGATTTACTGGAACTTTTACATTTTCAAAATGAGACTTGTGGAAGAAGTATGAAGCGTCCAAAGTAGGCTGTTTTAAAAACACAAGTTGGAATATTTGGCTATATTAAAAACAGAGAAAAATGAACTTGTAGTTGTATTAACCATGAAAACCTAGTTAGAAACAATATCACTTGGAACATATTACTAATTTACCTTATGCTTGTCACTTATAAAAGTAAATGCCCCATCACTAATACTTCTTCATAGACTTTCCAAGAAAAATATATAGTTGTCATTACACTCCGACTCAACAATAGCAATAGCTAATGGAAATATTCCATTATTGCCATCCATGCCAATTGCGTACAAACATACACCATCATACAGACCCTTAAGAAAATACTCGTCTAATCCAATAAATGGTTGACATCCTCTTAAGAACCCCTTCAAATAAGCATCAAAGCATAGAAATATTCTCTTGAATTATGGATATTAAGCTCTTGGATCCAGTCCAAGGTAAAACTCAATTTTGACAATAGATCCTGGGTTATGCTCCATCACCACTAGTGACCATTTTCTCAGCTTTGCATAAGCCTCTACATGTAACCCTTCATTTTCATCCCTCGACCTTCTCCTCACTTTGTAAAGCTGTATATCCCCAACATTGACACCATAATCCTTTTCCAAGTGCTTTGCCATGAAAGCGAAACTCATGTCCGATTCAATTTTTAGGTATGCATCAAGTGTCTTAGAAAATCCATTTTGCATTGGCGTTTGAGTTCTTTGTTGCCCTAATGCATTGGTGATCACCAACTAATGTCTTTTCCATGAAAGTTTTCATGTTGAGAAGTCTAGAAGCAAGGATCTTCTAGCTACATCCTTCTTCCATACTTAGAGCCCTCACCTTATATGACCCATTTTTAACTTTTTTAATCTAATATCCCTCCTCAACAACATAGTCCTTCAATACTTCATGAATATGTTTCACATCCCTAAACACATGGAATTTCTCAAATACAATTTTCCCTTCTTTATTTCTCCTAAACTTTTTAGCAACAGTCTTGATGTGATCGTCAAACCATTTACCTTTCCTCTTGACAAGTTCTTTTGTCTGCTCATTAGTGGAATACCCATCATATGAAGAATCTCTACCATAGTCATTGAGTTCATGTCCATCCCCATCTCCTTTGACCTCAACACTAGTCTTAAAATCATCCTTAAAACTATTATTCCCCTGTTGGCCTTGCTCTTTATTCAACCACTTCACATCGTCATCATTGAAAATACAAATATTTCACCACTCATTTGCAGTCCTTCATTATCAAATTGACAACTTTCCTCCTCATGATCATTGACATCAGTTGTTATGTTACTATTCCCACTACCTTTGCCAATACCTCTATTTTTCCCACTCCTATTATTAGAACTGGCCACTGCCTTATTTATGTTTGCTCCTAACTCAGCTTTAACTCCTCATAATGTTAGAAAGGCAACTTAAAAATCTCTTGACATTTGGCCCTCTTCTTCATCTATACTAATTATCTCTTTTATCTCTGCCTTTTAAATATTACCCACATTTGTTGTAGCTTCTTCATAGTTCACAAATAACCCTTCAACTTGTAAAAACTCATCATATCTAATAAATATAAATATTTCCTCCACATCTTCATAGGCCTTGAAAATATCCACAATATTTACATCTCTTTTGGTATTCATACCACTTCCAGTTCATATGACTAACTTTGCTACGCCAGGATGAAATTTCTCCAAAATTACATTCACCATATGCACGTAGGAAAACTGATCAGGCTTCACTTACTTCTCTAAAAATGCAGGTGGCCAAAGAAGATCATCCTATTCTCTATATTATGATATATGGTGCCTCATGATTCCTACAGTATAAATGCATGGATATAAATGATTTAAGTCTCCAGAACATTGTGATTCAATAAATAACAAACACACTTCACTGAACAAAGCCATTTGATGCATTATAGCCATAAACATCACAACTCATATGACAAATTCTATAAAAAATTTTAGTTTTGTGACACAACAAAGACAAGATTTCACAAATTGTTTAACAAAATATTGCAATTTTGAAGTAAAACCTTATACCCATGCAACCCATGACACTCAATTCCATGACAAAATTGAAAACTTACCCTACTAGCTCGCCTTCAATCTTTTCAAATTTAAAGCTGCAACAACACTTCCTATTTTGCCTTTTATTTCCATCGCCTCGAAACCCTATGAGACCATTGTGCAATATGAACTAGCCACTACTTGATCATTGGTTTCTTCTATTTACCTAATGGGTTCTATCATTTGGAGGGACAATTAATGCCTTATAAAGAGGGCCTCTTCATCTTTTCATGTGTAGTAATTGGATAGGCTGACAGGGTTAATTGGGGGGGGGGGGAGGAAAGTGTAGATTTTGGGTTATAAAGGGGGTAAGTGTAGGTTATGGTATACCTTAGGTGGGTTTTTTTTTGTAAATTTGCCTATTATTAAGCAAAATAGACAACACCTTTATTTTCACATGGAGAGTTGTTTTTGTCCTGATTGATGGCAAGAAAGCGAGGCTGGCTGAGGAAAGAGGCGCCAACTCTATTGATTCCCAAGGAGCTATTTGAACAGCTTAAAAAAGTGATAAAGTATCACCGAAAGAGGATTTGGAGCAAGGGGGAACTATGCAATCAAAAAATGGGGGAGAGCAGATGTTAGATTAGGTTGCATAGGCTGAGAAGGAAGAACTTGTGAATAAAATCAAGCACAAAGAATGAAGCCTCAAATGGTTCAGAAATACTTTTCAATCAAATTTTAGATGAGAATCGACTTCTAGATAATGGTTTGAAGCTACAATATTTAACAGGACAAGGTAATGATGATCCAGTAGAAATTGAATCAAGTGATATCGAGGAAAAAATTAAATTTTGGGAAAACAGTTTAGTGGGATATATTATTGGTGGGTTAACAAGTTATACCCTGGTTAGAAAATTTGTTGAGAACAATTGGACTTTAGTGGAGATAGCGAAGCTAAAAATATTTTCTTATCCATCTTGTTGGTTCATATTTGGTTTTCCTCATCCAGTTGATTGTGATAATTTATTGAGCAAAAAAGTGTGGTACATGGGTGTTTGCCCATGGGTTCTCAAGTGCTAGACTATTGATGTCAATTTTCACAAAGAAAATGCTGCTAAAGTTTTGGTTTGGGTTCAAATCAAATGTCCAATCATCTTGTGGAACTCTAAAGCCCTGAGCAAGATAGTCAGTAGAATTCAAAAGCCAGTGGTTATTGACAAACTTACTACTATGAGAAATTGTATTTCATCTACTAAATCTTTGGTTGAACTAGACTTATCACAACCAATTGTGAAAGAAGCAAAAGTGAAACTCTTGAATGATGCACAAGTGGATTTTCACTTTAAGTATGAAAGATTGCCAAAGTTTTGTTCATCATGCATAGTGGTTAGTCATAGTTTGAAGAATTGTAAGAAAAAGCTTGAAGAGCATAAGCAAATATGGAATCTTAAACAGCAAGAACATATAGTTCAGGAAAAGGCCTTTGAGCTGCAACAGATTCAACAACTGGAGAGTATGGAAGAAAAAGCTGCTCATCCTCAGTTCACTCCCAAAAACATGCCAAGGCTAGATGTGAGATGATTGGATACAGAAAAGGTTATGTTAAACCTATCAAAATAGATTTTAGGCTCTAGGAGGGAAGGTGGATGGAAGAGGGGTTGAAAGTAAAAAATTGTCTTAATAACAATGAGCTACTATGAGAATAGTATCTGGGAAGAAGGCAATGGCGGATAAGGGGGAACCTTTGTTAAATTGGCAACTTGGAATGTGAAAGGTTGCAATAAACCTCTCAAAAGAGATTTTGAGATTTGCTACTGTAAACAAAATCTGGATTTTTGTTTTCTTAGAAAGTAGAATTAAAGAATCAAAATTTAAAGCCTTGGTCAGATGTTAGCAGGGGGAGTGGAATTATTTTAGTAATCATGCATCTCATTCAAACGGAAGGATAATCCTTCTCTAGAACCAACATTTTTTTATCCAAATTATTGGTTTAGAAGCTTAATGGATTACAGTTTGGATTCAGCCTAGTCATGTTGTCTTTTTTTTTTTTATTGCACATTTGTGTATGGTTTTAATTCATATCAAGAGAAGAAAAGCCTGTGGAGGGATTTAAAACAACTATATATCCAAGGCCCTTGGATTTTAATGGGGGACTTTAATGTGGTAAAGAAGCAATCAAAGAAGGATAGTTTTAATCCCGTCTCAAATTTTGAATTATGGATATAAATAGTTGCTTTGATGACCTTGGTCTTGAGGATCTACCTTATGCTAGCTTTTTGTATACCTTGTTTAATCAGCAAAAAGCTTGTAATGTTGTTTGGAGCAAGTTGGTTCGTGTTGTGGCTAATGTGGAATTGTTACAGGGGTTTCCCAATACCCAGGTGAATTTCTTCAGCCCTTATTGTCTAATCATTCTTCAATGATTGTGTTTATCCATGAAGAATTTAGTGGTAAAAAGGGGTAGTTTAGATTTCTATATCTTTGGTTGGAGGAACCTTTGTTTACTTAATGTGTTAAGAAAGGAATATGTCTAAAGGTAACAGGGTGCAAAATGTATCAACTGACAAAAAAACTTTAATTGATAAAGTAAGAACTGAAGAGTTTCCATAGGAAATGCTATGGTAATATTTAGATCAACGTTAGGAAGGCTCTGCTTATCTAACTAAGTTGCAAAGTAAGCTTCAGTAAGACAGATGCAATCAAACTCTGATCACAATAGAGAAGGAAGCTCAATTGACTTGGAGCAAGTATCTTAAAGCTGAAAAAAGTTACTATAGGCAAAAAGCTAAATTGAATTGCATACATGAGGCTGATGCAAAGACCAAATTTTTTCATGCAAAAATGATGTAAAGAAGAGTCAAGTTCAAAATATGGGAAGTGGAAGATTCCTCTGGTAATCTCAGGCGGGGACACGAGCAAGTTGTAGAAGCTTTCCTAGCCTATTATTAGGAGCTATTGGGGATCTAAACTGTGACTCAAGAGAACTTAAATATGGAACTAATTAGAAAAAATGAGTGTGTGCCAGAAAACTATCAATGGGACTTGATTAAGCCCATTTTCTTTGAAGAAGTGACAGAGGCAATGTGGTTTATTCCTTTGGACAATGCCCCTAGTCTAGATGGATTTATAGCTAGATTTTTTAGAGCTACATGGACTAAGTGGGCCCTCTTGTTTATGCAATAGTTGAGGAGTTTTTCAATTCACGTAAGCTCGTAAAATCAATACATGCTACTATTTTGCATCTTTTCCTTAAGAAAACTGATGCTTATAAGGTGGTTGACTATAGACCGATTGCTTATTGCAATCTGATTTACAGATGCCTTGCTAAAATTCTAGCCAATAGAATGAAAAAAAAGTCTTAGAAGTGATTATTAGTGCAGTGTAGGTAGCATTCATTCTTTGAAGATCTACAACTGAAAACATTCTTTTGAGAAGTGAGGTTCTGAATCACTATTTGAGAAAACATATCTCCCCCAGATCGATGATTTAATTAGACATAAGAAAAGCTTTTGATTTTGTTGATTGGCTTTTCCTTGAAGATTATTTAATAGCTATCAAATTTCCTAGATGATTTGTGGATCTGATTATGACTTGTGTTACATCTCCAATGTTTTCTATATGTGTAAACAGTTTAGTTTAGGTTTATTTAAAGGGAAGAAAAGGCTTCATCAAAGGGACCCATTGTCTCCGTACCTTTTTGTGATATGTGTGAAAATGTTATTGAGATATTTGAAAGATATTCATAAAGAAGAAGACTTCTATTCCCATCTGAAATGTCACCAACAGAAGATTACTCATTTGGCTTTTGCTGATGACCTTTTATTGGTATAAAAAAGTATTCTATGAAAACCTTGTAGAATTGTGTTCCAAAATTTACTGGTATATTTGGTCTAAATTCAAGCTAAGAGAAATCTAAAATATACTTTAGAGGTATGGATCTTTATCTGAAAAATGAAATCTTGAACAAGCATAATTTTCAAGAAGGTTACATCCCTTTCAAATATTTAGGAGTCCCAATCAATTCTGCTTAGCTTGAAAGCTAATATTATAATGAGTTGGTTGATAAAATTACTAGCAAAATTAATGCTTGGGGGGCTAAGCATTTATCTTTTGTTGGGAGATGGCAATTGGTCCAATCTGTGTTGCATAGCCTAATTGTGTTTTGCATGTTAGTTTTTATCTTGCCAAAAGGGGTTATTGAAAAGGTGGAGACTAAGTGCAGGAATTTTTTTTTTTTGAAAGGAGTAGCTAACTATGTTTTACATGTTCAGAAACATAGATATAATTTGATGAAACTAAAAGTTCCATTGACAGATTGGTATAAACTTTGCTAGGAGTCATATTCTACCCCTAAGTTCAACTTGATTTTCTAGCAAGCTATGCACGAGAGCCTTCTCACTCCTGCTTTGTTGAAGAAGTGGGAGATTTTTTTAGCAAATAGAAGCTACTTATGTAAGAACGTTGAAGAAACTATGGACCATTTATCTTTTGTTGGGAGATGGCAATTGGTCCAATCTGTGTTGCATAGCCTAACTGTGTTTTGCATGTTAGTTTTTATCTTGCCAAAAGGGGTTATTGAAAAGGTGAAGACTAAGTGCAGGAATTTTTTTTTTTGGGAAGGAGTAGCTAACTATGTTTTACATGTTCAGAAACATAGATATAATTTGATGAAACTAAAAGTTCCATCGACAGATTGGTATAAACTTTGCTAGGAGTCATATTCTACCCCTAAGTTCAACTTGATTCTCTAGCAAGCTATGCATGAGAGCCTTATCACTCCCGCTTTGTTGAAGAAGTGGGAGATTTTTTTAGCAAATAGAAGCTACTTATGTAAGAACGCTGAAGAAACTATGGAGCATTTATCTTTTGTTGGGAGATGGCAATTGGTCCAATCTGTGTTGCATAGCCTAACTGTGTTTTGCATGTTAGTTTTTATCTTGCCAAAAGGGGTTGTTGAAAAGGTGGAGACTAAGTGCAGGAATTTTTTTTTTTTTTGGAAGGAGTAGCTAACTATGTTTTACATGTTAAAAAACATAGATATAATTTGATGAAACTAAAAGTTCCATCGACAGATTGGTATAAACTTTGCTAGGAGTCATATTCTACCCCTAAGTTCAACTTGATTTTCTAGCAAGCTATGCACGAGAGCTTTCTCACTCCTGCTTTGTTGAAAAAGTGGGAGATTTTTTTAGCAAATAGAAGCTACTTATGTAAGAACGCTGAAGAAACTATGGAGCATTTATTCTTTTCTTCCTTTTTCTCAAAATAAGTTTGAAGCGATGTGGCTCGATGGTTACAGACCTCCTCTTTGCGTATAGCATCAAGAATTGGAAGGTGCTATTCTAGACTCTTAAAGGTAACCACATGATATGGAGAATTAAAAGAGCTGGCCTAACTACAGTATTGTACCACCTTTAGAAGGAAAGCAATTTAAGAAGCCATAATAAATCTCCTTGAAACATAGCTACTTTTGTTACTTGCATTGAAACACATATATGCATGAGGATTACTAGAATTCCTTTGCCCCGTTTGTTGGCATTTAGATGGTGCAAGCAGCTATTTTGTTTATAGAATTTTGAGAGGTCTCCTTAGGTATGCTTGGGCATATTTGTATTAAGGTTTTATTCTTAATGAAAATTTGCCTTTTCCTTTAAAAAAGAGGAGGCATCAAAATAGACACAACACCTTTACTTAAACTAACTATTTGTTGCATAATTGTCATGTAGACTTTTGTTAGATGTCCAACTGATAAATGAAAATTTATAATTAAAATTTACAAGATAATTTTTCTAAGCAATATTAATTGAAAATAAATTTTATGAAAATTTATTTCATATATCAAACTATTATGATAATCTCAAGCACTAATAAATTGAATAGTTAGTCACTACAATAGTAAGCACATTTCAAAAATTTAATAAGTAAATTACTTTTACAAAAAAAAATTATTCACAAAGTTATATATATATATATATATATATATTTGTACTTAGAAGCAAATAATAGGGAAAAGTAAGAGGATAATTTGTCCGTAGGTTGAATGCATTCACCTAAACTGCTTCAAAGACTGGCCAAGAGGCATTTTTTGATATAAAGACTAATTTGTTGCCATTGAACTGTTTGAGAAAAATGGCTGGAGCAACTCATGTTGATCTCCTTAATGTTACTAGTCAATGCAGATTATAGTTGCTACTTTGCAAGCAGAAGGATGTTGTCTGATGGTTGTTGCTTTCACCTAAACTAACAGAAGAGAAGTAAACTCCTAACTATTGGCACTAGAGATACCAACTTCCAACAGTTATTGTCCTCGGCCCATTAGAAAGATCTTGGTGGCAAGGAAAAATATCATTCTCACTAATATTTTATGCCTTAGAGAAGGGAAGTTCCATACGTTTCCTTTGAATTTGTCTTTTGGAAAGTTTAATATCTTTCCTCTTCCATTTATCGTTCCATATTTCATGACTAGCTACTCTTGAGCTTGAAATTGAAAGTAAGTTTGATCTATGACTTGGTTTGTATCCTTATTCAAGTATCAACTCACTTATCCTTGTTCAAGGTGATTAGATTACAAAACTTCTCATTTTTCTTGGTCACTTTGCATGAAAAGGACAATTTTTATGTTGATCAACATTCATCTTCAAGGGGGCAGTTTTGGAAGGTGTTTTATTGACTTCTTATGCTCTTGTATCTGGGACCTATGTTGGTAGATTTATTCTTATTCATGACTGCTTGATATGCTGAATCTTGGATATACCAAACAACCTTCTAGTGAGATTGGAAAAAAAAAATTGGGTTGTACACAATCTAATCTTTTATGCAAAGGGTTTCCACATTTGATGCAAACAAAATACCTTTTTACTCACCAAAAGGTCAATTAATGTCTAACATCCTTCTATGAAGGTACCCAAATTCCTGTTCGATTAGCTTGGAAAAGCATTGGAGTGTCAAATGAATCCAAAGTCGAAGTAGGATGTGAGCTTGATTCATGGGATGTCATTCTTAACTTATGGTGGGGTGCCTCAAGTTCTTGTTGTAAGGATCGTTGTAAGGATCAATTCCTACACTTTAACTCCTTCAATTTTTTCTGCAATGCTCTAACTTGGATTGAGTGATGCTCTTTAGCTCTTTCCAACTTTTGCAAAACATCTATGTACTAATTTTCCAAATCCTTAATGGTCATCTCAACCTCTTTTTCCTTTGCCACTTTTATTGAAATTCCTCCACTTGGGCTATAAGGCTAGTGATATTGGTTTCAAGTAAATCTAGTCGTGATTTATCAACTTGATTAGTAACAAACTACAAAGTAAGAGGAAAGCATTCCTTCACCACTTCGAAGATGGAAAGATGGCACAAAAGATATAGAGCTTGAAGTGCTTCCAAGTTTCTATTGTTGGTGCTCCACTGATAAAGGTATTCTTCATGAAAGAAAATTAATTCTTATGATAGGAGGCTCAAGTTGTTTAAAGCATCCCTCCACTAGAAACTTTTCTGAAAGATACTCTAACATCTTATCCTCATGTATGTTGGTAGAACTAAAATTAAGAGATTTCTTCCCTATCTTGATTATTGTTTTTAATAAGAAGAACTTGCCTTCTACTTACAACTTAGATACCTTTTTATAGCCTAAACATTGTAGAGGCAAATGGTAATTAGCACAATTGAGAGCTAGAGAATCAATAGCCAACTGAACACAAATCGCCAATCCTAAGAGATACTCTTTAACAAACCACCAGAAGATATGAAATGCAAATAAGGACACAAGAAAGAAATAAGAAGGGACACCTAGATAAAATGAATCGAACCGCCAAGAAATTGATAGCAAAAGCATTGTTCGAGAAAAAAAATTTCTAAACAAATGAAAGATTAGCAAAATGAACTACAACACAAAAGAATACCAAAGAGATAAGCACACTAACTATAAAGGAAACACTGCCAAAAAATGGGGAACAAAACTAGGACTTACAATGATCAATCGGTCGGTTTGGCTACCAACTAACTAAAATAGCTAAAATAAATCAGTTTTCTATTATGAAATCCATTAACTGAACCAACTAATTAAGCCATTAAAACTGAAAACAAACCAACCAAACAACATTTCGGTTGGTTTGATTTGTTAATCTGGCTTCTTCTTTTCTCTTTACCCAAATACCTTATAACTAATTAGATAGATTAAAAAAATGATTAAAATAATACATATCAAACCATCAAAGTTAAGATTATTCATATCAGACCATTAAAGCTTCCTGTTTATTGTAATATTACATATCGTTAATAAGACAAGAAACTAGTTGGCAAAGATTAACTAGCAACCAGTAAGTAAATCAATGCCAATAGTCATTCTTTCCCACACTTCAAAAATCAAGATGACAAATAGTGGTCTATAGCAAATCTTAAATGCATTGAGTAAACCTATTGACTGTAATAACTAAAAAATAACTCTCCAATCAACAGTAGCAATATAATCTATATTATATTTGAATGCAGCAACCGGCAACCAATTAGAGAAGCAAAAGCAACTCCAACAACAAAATTAGAAAAATCTACACTTTTAGCATCCTCCTTTATCTCATTTTAAATTTATAAAACATAATCACAATACTTAACAATAAAAAAAAATAGGTTGAAGATATATTGAATGGAATTGGCTACCTCATATATCAAGAATGATTTGATTCAATCTCAACTATGATAGCTCTAAAAAAATAGAAACCAGAAAAAAATTTAAGTTGAAAAAAAAATATTAGAAATTTAATTAAGAAGCTTTATATGTAAAATGATTACCTTCATCAAGTTTTTCATTTACTTGCAAGCCTTCTTAAATGTTAAGAAGATGGGGAGATCTCCTAATCCAATCTTGAGTAGGGGTGATTATTCTGTTTGTTCGGTGTAAATTGAACCGATTTAGTCGGTTTATTCAGTTTTCAGTTTTGGATGATAAGAAACCGAATTAACCAAATTAGTCTATAAAACTGAATTCAAACTGAACTGAAATATTTTGGTTTGGTTCGGTTCAAATCGAATTAACCGAAAAAATGGTAGTTAAATTTTCTAAGAGATGAAATGAGATAGAGATATTATTTTTCTTTTCAAATTCCATTCAATATAGAAGATTCATTGTCCATGGAAACAAAGAAAATAAGAATCCAAGGTAATTTGAGTTACTTGGTAGCATTATTGTTCATGAAACAAATAAAAAAAATTTGCTATAAAAAATTTCGGTTACCGAATTAACCGAATTCTAAAACCGAAACTGAACCAAAACCAAAATTTTTGTTATTCGGTTTCAACTGAAACTAAACCGAATTACCAAATTAACGAAACCAAATTTCAAAAATTATTTCAGTTTTCAGTTTTTTTGGTTTAAACCGAATACTGATCACCCCTAATCTTGAGCACATAAAAGTGCTTGGACCATTTTATGGTTTAACGAGCTCTAGAATACATCAAGAACTCTCCCTCTAGCGTTGAAAAATGATTATGAGGTAACAGTTGACATTGGGATAGCCAATACATCTTGTGCCGTTTAAGAAAGAACAGGAAAATGGCTACTATTAAATTCCACCAAATTAGAATATCAAAGGAAGCAGTATCATTCTCATAATCTACACCAAGGTACTTCTCTAACTCGAATTTCTTTTCGCCACTTCTACTCAAACTTTTTAAATTTCTTATATCTTTTTTTCAAGTGCTTTGGAAAAGTTGCTTGTGCACTATCACTCATTTCTTGAACTTTTGCACTAGACTCACCACTTTGAGATTTGGTTCATTTTATGATATTCATAGAACAACATGAAAATGCATTTATTACATTCTTCACCATCTTTTTCTTAGTTTCACTATCTATACCATGTAATTCAAAGAAAACAAATTGTACATACTCTAGCTTATAATGAGGATCAGGAACAACAACCACATAAATTAGTATATTCATTTTCTCAATGTTACCCTAATGCTTGTCATATTTTTCTTTTATCTTTTTTGACATTGAAGAAAAACTAACATAGGAATTCTTCTCCCACTTCTTCAAAAGGCAATCAACCTCTCTAATCTCATAGAAAAAAGTGTTCGATGTTACATATAATGATCCATAAATTCTTAAGGTAATAGCATAATTTTTTTCCAGAGAAATCACCAATCTTTTTACAGTTTCCCAATCTAGGTCAGTTGGAACTCCTGGATCTAGTTCTAACTCCATTAAAAATTTTGGATAATTGAGTTCATATCTAGAGGATGCTTTCACAAAATTTAAGATAGTATTTAACAAGTATGTAGAGTTCCATCAAGTGCAAAAATCTAAAAAAAACAAGCTTTTGCTATCAAGTTTTTCAAATACCACACATGATTTGAACTTAGCTATATGAGATGGAGAGTTTCTCACATATTTCATTACTACTCAAACTCTAGCAGTTGAATCACTTGCTTCTTTTAAACCATTAGTTGCAACTAAATTAATTACATGAGCAATGCATGTCATGTGAATATACTTGCCTAATAAGATATCAATTTTCCAGCTCACCAAAATTTTCTTCACGTAAGCAATTACAGTATAATTTGAACTTTTATTGTCAACAGTAATTATTAAAACTTTGTCTCTCTTCCAATGAAGCAAGTAGCTTTCAGTCATTTCACCAAGTTTAGACCTTTTATGGCTAGAATTTGGACAAAAAATAAGGATTTTTCTTTTATAAGTTCCAATCATTGTCAGCAAAAAAATGGGCAGTGACATACATATAATTAACCATCTACAATGAAGTCTATGTGTCAATGGTAAGGCAAACACACTGCCAACTATTTTTTAATCATTGCTAAAGCTTCTTTTTCTCTTCTAAATAAAGTTGAAAACAATCTCTAGTAACTGTGAATTAGTAGGGAATTTTAAATTTATGACATGCAAATGACACAAAATACTTAAATCCTTATTTCTCATCAAACTTAAAAGGGAGCTCATCAATAATAACCATCCATGTGAACTTATTCTTATGACATCTTGGTCAAATTTCCAAATAACAATTGTTCCTCCTTCCCTATTTGCTCCAATTGCCTTAGATAAAAAAATTAACAAAGCTTGTATTGCAGCAACATGTGCAGGATGATTTGGACATCTTTCCACATGTCTATTCAAATCCATTTTGCCATTACCCTTAGTATCACAATAATGTACAATAAGGCAGTAATTACATCAAGCTTTCATGTGACCAACTTTGTCAACATACCATGTAAAATGATCCTAAACATTGCTTCTCTTTTTCATTTAGGTGAAGATTTTGTTATTGCTGTTGCATCTATAGGCAATTTTGTGCTTCAACTAAAGCTATTGAAGAATTAAACAAACAAAAAAAAATTTAGTACAAGAAATCCAGTGGATTTGCAGTGGCATCTATAGGAAAAAAAAACCAAATACAAGTGTAATTGCATGTGACAAAATCCAAAGTCATAAATTGAATCAAGTAAATCTATTATAGATGCATTCACATTTTTATAACATTATGATTATAGGGTAAAATCCATTAGTGGTCCTTCAGCTTTTCATTTTCTCCCATAGTGGTCCCTCTACTCAACATATGGTATCATATAGTCTCCTACCCCATGATACATGTCCCACTCGAGTCCCTTTCATCAATTTTTTCAATATCTCTGATGGAAGTTGATGACATGGCACTTCTGGATCAATGTGGCATATTCTTAACATCATTCCTGGGCCCATAATGCCAAGTATCCTCAAATTTTTTGTGGGCTTATATGAGCAAGCTTCCATTTTAGTGGGAAAGAGCTAGAAATATGGTAGGAAGAAAAATTTAGGGAGAAATTTTATAAGGAGAAAAGAGGAAAGATGAAAGCAGGGAGGGTTACATTTGTAGGATGTTGAGCTCTTACATTTCCCATGTCCGTGTAAAAGTGAAAGACAAGTTGCTAAAATGCATGTGTGGCAATACTATAGAGCTGAAGATAGCTTGCATAGAAAAAAAATGCCAAAAGAAGGTTGTATAGTTTCAAGAACTATGGGGTAAGGATTTATGTTTTGGGTGAGTAATGTTTGTGTGAAGTAGGTGTTTCTAAATTTAAGGTTGTTTTGTTTTATTGCAGGGTAATGTTTTCTATCATTTTTTATAGTTGTATCATGATCCAACTTCTAAAAATTGTAGAGTTATGATCCAACATTTCTTGAAAAGAGTGGATGAAACTAAGAATGAATTGAACAAACTAAGGGCAAGATCTGATGAAGCTGAGATAGATCTCAAGGAGCTCATTAGTATGGTAGAAAAAAAAGACTCAGAGTTAAAGAAAGAACATGGGATGAAGAATAAAATGAAGAATACAATAGGTGAAACAGAGGAGGAAGTAAAGACACTTAGAAGAAGAAACAAGAAACTGAAGAGATGTTTGGTTGTTTCATTGGTGTTGTTTTTCTGCTACACATAAGGTGGATAGGAATGGAGTTAATTGAGGGAACTAGTGGTTGTGTAAAATTTTTTGGGGTTGTGATTTTAGGGTAAGGGAGTTGGTAGTGCTTTAAGTAGAGGGCTTTAAGTGTATATGGCTTTGGTTTGTGGGTTAAGGGGGGGTGTTATAGGGGGCCACAAGTGTGAATGATAAAAGCTTCAAACTCCTATATGTAATTTTACAACATTGAAATATTATTGCTTTCCTTATCAACAAGTTGTTTCTTTATATGAGTTATGTATATAAACATGCAAAGTAGAGGGTTATCAAAGACATATATCAAAACACTACTAGTCATGAGTATGTAAACTAACAAAACGTGTATATATACTTGCAAAGTTTGATTCCAACTTGGAACATACAAAATGAAGTTTGGTTTTACAATATCAATACTTGTGCTCCCTATATTGGCATACAAAATATGCCAAAAGGCCAAAAGAGGAATCTAAGTTAGTGTTCCAACTCAAACTTTCTACATGCAACATTCAAGATTCTACAAGACATCCGCATGAAGGCCACTCTTGTTCTGGATCTCCCTCGTCCTTTGCCCCTTCCTCTATCTCTTCCTCCTCTTCCATTAACTGATTGGGAACCAATCTCAACAAAGGCCTGAGATTGCCATGTCTTAACAAATGAAGATGTTTTTTTTCATATGAACTCTTCCTATTGTGGCAGAAGTTGTAACCCTTTCCTACACATTGGTCAACAAATGATCCATGTGCAAAAATTGTATGGAATTTATGGGAAACAAGCATATAAAAAATGTAAATGGGGAATGCTAAAAAGTCTGACCAGTTTTAGCATTCTAGCCATAAAGACATTACTTTCCATGGCTTGTAATGTTGGATATGACTCATCTATTTATTGTTGTGAACTTGGGCCCTGTTAGTAAGGAGTGAAAACTTATATTCACTAACTAAACTAGTTAATGTAAATTATACTAAAGACATAAAAGTTACAGGTTGTTTTTGCTTCCTAGGTTGCCTCTTTACTGAGTTGCTTTTCATGACAGCATGTGAACTAA
Source organism: Aquilaria sinensis (assembly GCA_005392925.1). Lineage (NCBI taxonomy): Eukaryota > Viridiplantae > Streptophyta > Magnoliopsida > Malvales > Thymelaeaceae > Aquilaria > Aquilaria sinensis. The sequence continues at coordinate 215,414 of SMDT01002867.1, read as the reverse complement.
AGGCTATCTTATCTTTGTAGGATATTTTGTTGTGCTTATTTTTCTTGCAAATTGGTCAATGAATAATCGTGTTGGTCTTCCTCATTTTAGAACAACTTTTAGGGTCACTTGGTTCCCTTTATTTTCTTAGCCCTACCTCTACGAACCATACCTTATTTTGGGGGCTTCACTTGATTAAACCCCATTTCCTCCATTATTCCAAACTTCTTATTTGGGTTATCACATTGGCATATGCTCCCTCTGTCCAAAATTCTTTGTAACATTCACTATTTAGTAACTAATCTATGATTTTTTTTATTCCAACACTTTAGTATATAAATGAAAAACCTTTATATATAAATGATAAATAAATACCTATGGTTTCTAAATATATTTTTTGAATTTTTTTCTAACAAACAATAATATGAATAAATTCAAGTGAAACTATTCAAAAAATTCAAATGTTTTTAAAAATATAAGACAGAGAGAGAATTTTCTTATTTGTCTTAACCAAATAACATTCATTAAAAAACTTTTCAATATTGCTGCAGTTCAAAGACAATGCTGAACTTTCATTGTTACATATTTTTTCAATCAATTGCCACTTCCTACAAGAACATTTTCTACCTTTTATATCCATAACCTATTGGCCTACTTGAGTCCTAACTTGATATGTTGAACAACCATACTCCATAAGCTAACAATTCTTAGCCTGGTCAATGTTTTTGTTCAAGGTTTTGGTAATTTTTGGACAAAGAAGAGATGTCCACTTACATTGAACCTATCTTTTTCTTGTTATCCTGACCATTATCTTACATCTAATAATCTCTAACATGGTCAATATAGGCTTATCTTTAGCTTCTAAAATGAACTTATTGAAGCATTCACACATATTATTCAATAATATATCACATTTAAAGAATTTCCTAAAACTATTTATACTCTAATAAAGCATTCATCCATTCCTAAGCATTAGCATCTAGAGCTTTTATTACCTTCATATTTTTTTTATTCACCTTCATATGAGCTCATTGCAGCTACCTATATCTTTTCCCTTAGTGCCTCCTTTGGATAGGATGATTAAAGTTTATATATAGATGTCTGGCACAAATTATAGACTCAGCTTCTAGAAAATTGTTCTTCAATAGTAAGAATCAAGCATTGTCAACACGAAAAAATTAGCCACAAGACAAATGAAATGCAATAAAGTACATAACTATAACTATACCTTCTGTTTATCAGACATAACATCCAAAATCTTAATTCCCCAATTCATAGTTCAGCAGCTAAGTGATATAAAAACCAACTTCATTAGTTATAAGACTCTGTCTTAACAACAGCATAGTCAATGAGCCACATGCAATCATTTGCATCGATTCCAACCACTGCCAGGAGTTGTCCCCATGCCTTGCTTTAAGGAAACAACCATATAAACTAATTATAGGTCTAGCCCCAAACAAGAAACCATTCTTACACCCTACCATGCAAATAAGAACCCTTTGGAATATTAGGTTGTCAAGACCTAACTTTAACTTTGTGCCATGGTTGGTCTTCTTTGATTCTTCACCATAATTTGGAAATTAATGTATTCTTCCTCTTCATTGCCTAAAAAAAAATTAATGCTAGAGCTTTTCCTCTTCCTGCCTTAAACCTAGATTTTTATGTTGAAGTTCCTTCTAATCAGATCAACAAGAGCTGAGAAAAGAATGTCAGGGTTTGACCTAATCACCCCAAAATATTCCTATACAATCTACTTATAGTTGGCAAACTTGTTTGTGACCTATCTTGGACATGTGTGCACAGGCTCCAACTTCCTAATCTGAACTCTTGGGCCATCTTGAACTTTTTTCCTACCAACATCAATGAAGACCCTATCTTGAAAACAACTTTGACCCTTTTCTTACCATTTTTATTAAAGTTAACTGATTGTCTATTTTTCATGGAGTAAACCCTTATTGCACTTTTTAGAGAATCAAAGATGGCAACACCATCTTTAGCTTGAACTTTGGATCCTTCGTGTCTGCATGCAGGTTTAATACATGGGCATTCTCAACATCATCATCACCATTAGATTCATGGACATCTGTAAATCTCCATCTGAAGTCTTCAATTCCTTTTCAACATTATTGATGGTATGCCCCATACACCTATTGCCATCACCCTCATGACCGACCTCTTTATCTTATGGACCCTCATCTGTTACACCATCCCTACTTTGCTAACCTGGAGCCCTATTGGTAGCTCCAATCATCCTCTCAAGTCCTTCATCAACCTTAACATGGACATTAATACAATCATCATCATTTTCTATCTCATTGTTTGTCTCCTTGAACTCTGGTTCATAGCTTTCACTACCAAACTCCTTATTTACTCTATAATCTTCATACTCATTATTGCAGATTCTGAACCATCATCCTCAACTTCATCACCCTTTACCACAAAGCCACCCAACTCATTTACGTCTCTTCCTTTACTAGCACCATCATGCACTTTTGCCTCCTACATCAAACCCTCACTAATTGTTTGTGTCTTCCTCCCACCCTTCTTTCTCACAATCTGTTCCCTCTTCATTTTTAGAATCCTTTTTGCAATCTTTGCCTTCTTCCACACCCTGCCCTCTGTCATCTTTAGTGTTAGGTCCCTCCTCAGTATGATCTATCTTTCTACCCCCTGTACCACATTGTCTATTAGAACATCTTCCCTAACATTACTACTAGTTCAATGATACTCCAAGGAAAACATAAATGCCTAATTGTATCACACATATCTTGATGTTTTTTGCTACCAATTATAGCATCAACATCTCCCCCTACTCCTTCCTTGATCACCATCATCTTCATTGTCTATTTTAACTAACTTAACCTTAGGAGGAGATAGTGTTGCTTTAATTACCTCCATGAATGCCTTCTCCTACTGAACCATCTTTTCAGGAGTCAGTGACACAATATACACTAATATTTTGTACTATTATGGTAGATTCATTACACCATATCGAACACATCCTTATCAGTCTTTAAGTCCCTTAGATTTCCTCAAGTGGTAACCTAAAGAAGGGTAGTACCCAGTAGTATTTCATATATCCACCATACCCTAATTGGTCAACCATCTGGTCCATATCCGCCATGCTAATCTTGTCCATATGACAAAGACAAAAAACATCCTCCATACCCCCATGTATGCCTTCTAAGGTAAGTGTGCAAAGTAACTACCATGATGGAATTTGATGTTGAACCAAGGATCACACTCCATCGTCTCATGTGCAAAATAAATAAATAAATCATACACATTTACACAACCCCCCAAAACATAAATACCTAACCTACCCATTATCCAAACAATAAATAACCAATATTTATCTCTTAGTCCTCTAACTCAACACAAGTAGTACCTTACTGTTAGTTAACCCTACAAGCAAACATCAATGGGCACACACGACACACTACATAAAACACTCCAAATCCATCATCTACGCTTATTTCACTAAAGAGATTAGTGACTTATTCGAAGTAAGCTCACTTACAATAGTACTAGTCACCTTCTTTTGGTTTTCTTAGTTGCCAGTCTATTCATTTCTTGCATATTTTCCTTTCTCTTCATTGTCTTCTAACTACCTTTGGTGCCCAAAAGATGGATTATACTTCAGAAGTTCTTAGCTTTTTTTGTTAAGGTTAATAGTTATCAATCCTTTCTCAAAGCTTTAGTAGAGGGAGCAAAGAGGATGAGAGGGAGGTAATTGAGGAATAAATGTGCTCAAATCTTTCATTTCTAGTTTGAAAAGGTTTAGAATGGTTTACAACTGATACCATGTCATTGTGAGCTTCAGAATGGTGTTAAGACTATGCCACCTTGACCTAGAAGTGCCATATCGTCAACTTTTATCCAAGATAATGAAAAATTTGATGAAAGGGACTTAGGTGGGATGCACATCAGAAGGAATGAGACTTTATGATGGCATAGATTAAGCAAATGAACCATTTTAGGGCAAAATGAAAAGCTAAGTGACCACTAATTGATTTTACCCCTATGATTATCTAATCAACACTTTTCTATGCACTTTTCTGGAAAAAGCTACTCTTATTTAAACAAGAAAATGAAGTAAAAAAGAAAAACAAAAGTCAAGTTAAAAAGCAACTTTGAAATACCCTACAAAAAAAAAATAGTAAAATCATAGTATGTGTATTACTTCAATTATTTACTCTACCTTACTTTCTTTGTTTATAAATTTTCATTCATCTTATTCTTTTTGGGCTTTAAGTAGGTTGCTGATATATTTGTAGATAGTAACCTGCAAAACACATTTAGAAAACCATACAAGAACTTGGAAGTACATTGGCAAAAAATTTGCAGCTTTTCTTTTCTTTTAGTAATAAGGCTATTCACAAGACTACTTCTACTTCCTTTTTCTCTTTTAAGAGCAACACATAAGGTCATTGTTCTTTTCCTTTCTAACTTCTTTATCTTTTCTAATTTAGTAGAGTACATAAACCTACTTAAAAAAGATATCAATTTGTATATTGTTTAACTATTGGTATTGTAGTTTAGTAACTAGTTAATTAGGCTAGTGACTTTAAGAAAATAAAAACTTAAATACATTAATGAATCCATTGGCATCTTTTAACTATGTACACTCATGAATCGATGTTGAAATCTCTAATTGATTTGCTATAGTTGATTCACTAACAAGAGAAGCAAGTCTTGTACACAACAAATGAAGGAGGTAGTTTACTTTCATTATCTAGAGCATTAAAGAAATATTTCAAAATCATTTTTTTGTATAGTCAACATACATAAATGCATTACATTTTGTTAAATTAACCTGGTGGCCCATGACCACTAAATTTAGTAGAAGCATCATATGGTGGACCACCACCCAAACGTACCCATTTTTTTTATTCATTTACCATGAAATGGTGAAGTGCAAGGACAACTAACATGAATAACAACAAACAAAAGTACAAAAAAATGGGCCTAAAGCCATTTTGGGCCCCTAAACTTGAATGATCCAGACATTTAACCCCCCAACTTGGACTCAGTATAACTTGCCCCTTTAACTTTTAAACTTTGGACACTTAAGCCCTTTTGAGCATCATGTGATGTTTTTTAAATTGACATCATTTGCTCAATTTCTTTCTTATTAAATACCCCTTAGAGTTTGTTTAAATAAGCACAACTCGAATCACATAGTGCAAAAGCAAGAGTAGAAGGTAGTTAGGAGATTTGGGCAAATTGGCATTTGGGTTCTCCCTATTTTGAAGCTAGTTCATGATTTGCGTGATTTTTTACCAATGTCTTCACAGTATTCATGAACTTTGTCTAAGGTGGGATTTCATGGTGGAGTGCCCGATTGTAAACATAAAATTAGGGCAAATTGGGGGACAACATAGCGGGATATAGAAAATTACTTGCATAGATTCTTCAAAATTATTATTATGGGATAAGTGGAGTTTGTTTTTGTGATGCAATAGATGATGCACAATTAAAATGATTTGCTTTCTAATTCGAACTGAGGGATAAGAATTTAGACGCTTTATTTTATTGCTACAGCTTATTCATTTTATAGGTTGCTTAAAGCTATTACTGCTGGAGTAGTGGGTACATCGCCTATGATTGGTTTGAGAGTTTTTATTCATTACTTGTGTATCTTTTTAGATTAAAATTTGTAGTGACTTGGTAAAATTAAGAACAACTAAGGAATTTTCATTAGAAATTCCAACATTGTTTCCTGGTGTCTAGTATTTTCACTGGCTAGTAGATAACAAAAAATAGTAAGGAGCAAAGCCTCAAGAAATGATAACAGCCCTTATGACAGCTTTACATTTCCATTCATTCCAAGGGACCCAATAATATTATTATTGACAAGATCTGTGATTTATGCAGCAAGACTCTTACTTGTGTCTCCATTGCTGATGCTAAATATTTTCTCTACACTGATAAGTGCATTCCACCTTGCATTATGTGTTTTATCTAAAACAACAATTGTCACTATTGTTAACAGAATAATTTCCCTACTTCTAATTAAAGAGGACTAGCCTTTAGCAAGTTCTTTTACGATTGAAGGTGCTTTTAACATTAAAGCTTAAGTAGGTCCACTCTTTTTTTGCCCTATTCATACCTATGTGTAATAGTTTTTGTTAGTACCACTACTAGTTACTTTGTTGCACATTATGAATTTTTCAAGTGTAATGATGGTAGGTTTTGTGACTACTTGCATTCAAACTAAGGCTTAGGCATTTCATAAAAACACAGGAGTAAGAGGGTATGTTGTCAATATATCCACATGTACAATTTGCTATTTAATTCCCATTTTCTCAAGAAGCTCGACATAGAAGGCTTTTTTATATACTTATTTTTAGTTAGAAATTAAGGGCACCAAGTAGGGGTAACTATCTAAGGAAAAAAAGATAACAAAGCTTTGAGCTATTAAGGGGGGCCTACAAGCAAAATACTATGGTCTAGCCATGGTAGCCTATTAACCTAATAAATGATAAATTATTGAAGTTTGACATCAAGCAATGTTATTAGTGTAAAGTACTTTAATCTTAGATAAGCTTTTTCTAATATGCAAGTGCAGGGAGTTTTTTGTATTGCTGTCTATTGTGAAATTTAATTTGGTTTTGTGGGGGGCCTATTGCTAGATTGTTGCTTATTATATTAGCAGGAGATGATTCTGTTTTGGTTTGATTATTTGTGTGGCCTTTCTCTAGGCCTGTGGCTTAATTGTTTTGATGAATGTTCATGACTGAAGTTGGAATTGTTGGACTAGTATTTTTTTATTGGGCTTTTTTTTTTACAGTCATGAAAGGATTGTAAATTTTGTTGAATGGATGATGAATTTTCAGAGGGAGTGAAGGTGGTGATTGTTGAATTTCAAATGAATGAGAAAGGATTCAAAAATGGAGTGCGGGCTTTAATGGTGCAAATTTCAAAACTATTGTATGCAAGGGGAGCAGCATCTGTGATGCTTGACAGCTTACAAATGCAACAACTAGAATTGTTGCTGCAAAAAATGTCTGAATTAAAAGTACGTGTAAGCGGTGGATGTTGTTTGTGTGTGGGTTTAGTGTGGGCATGTTTTACTAGATGTGTAGGTAGGAAGGCATCAACATAGGAATGAGAAATTTTTAGTGTGGTTGAGGTATTACGTGGCATGTTTTTTTGTAGGTTGTTTATCTATTGTGGCAATAATTGGTGTGTAATTTTTATTATATTTTGAAATGAGAAATGAAATGTTTCAAACTAGATTTCATTACTCATTTATTTAGAATTTCCACCCTTAGTAGCTGACTTGTATACCTTTGTTTCAAAAGTGAAGAAATCCAATATCATAACTCCCACTTTTCGTATGTGAAATAAACAAGCCTTTAGAATTCACACCCTTAGTAGCTCACTTGTATACCTTTGTTTCAAAAGTGAGGAATTCCAATATCACAACTCCCATTTTTTGTATGAGAAATAAACAAGCCAGTTCCACACTACAATAGTTTTAGTAGTATTATATCTAGCATTTGGTCATAAAATAGAAAAAAAATATAAACTTGCAGAAAATGATCATGAAATAGAATAAAAAATAGAAACCTGCAACATTCGGGCATGAAATAGAATAAAAAGTAGAAACCTGTAGCATTTAGCAGTATTTGTTGTAGTTGTTTTTCACATAGATAAAAACCTACATCAATTGAAGTAGTACTTTTTCACGTTACACAACCATAACTTCATCTGAATTTAGAAACTATAAACATAATCTAAACATAACATGGATCATAAACTAGCATAATTCTCAAATTCATAGCATAGAAACATAACTAAAACATAATTGGTCCACACTTAAGTAGGTCTATTACATTAACAAAACTGACTAAGGATTTCAAAATCTTTTGACTGATGGCAAAAGCTTACAAACTAGTAGAACCACTTGATGTATTTGAATTAACCTATTGGCATGAATACCCTCTATCAAAAAACATAATTTCATTTGATGGCCCAAGTTGATAAACCAGAAAGGTTATATATGAGTATATAAGTTGATACGAACTTATATATTTATAATTTGACTACATGTAAGGATTTTGGCTATAACAGCTTACATTTTGGGCAGTTTCTGATGTATATGGATTTTGACATACACTAAGTCTCTTGAATTGCTTCCTTTTCTAGGTTGATATGTGTGACATGCATGGAGCACAAATAGTTGACGCATGAATAGCACTTGAACCAGAGCTGTTTCTCTGTTCAGCACCCCGAACTTGTCTGGTTACACATATTTCTGTACTAGCAATTGGCTGTGTAGTTTGTCTTTGTGAAGAAGAACTTTGAGTGAGATATACACTTCTCTAGGTCTGAAGCACACAATGAAAGTTCAGATATTAAAAAACACTCAATAAAATTACATGACCATACAAAATTTAAATAAAATTACCTGTAACATTCATGATTTCTTTGCATGGCCAACTTCCTTGCATATTGAGCAATGCATCATTGTCTTGTGATATGATAGTTTCTTAGGACTCTTTACAGGCTCATTCTTTGATCTCTCCCTTTTTTGGAGTCTACTTGGCATTGGCCTAGCAAAAGGGGCCAACAATTCACCTTGACCACAATCTTCCCAAAATTCCATAAGCTTTGACCACATTTTGATGTCCACTCGCAGAATAGCTTATTTAGCACCAGTCTTCAATTTTTCCAAGTCGTCTAGTCATTTCTAAAGTGCATGCATGTTTAGTGCCTTGGCTACAACATAAAAAACTTTTTTCAATGCCTCACCACTATGCTTTGGATACCAATTTGTATATATATGTCTAGTACATAATATATGCTCAGTCCTTGGAAAAACACCTTCAACTGCATTGATCAGGCCCTGCAATTTGAAGAACATACTTTAGGTATCACTAAAAATGGTCCTCTGTAGTAAGAATGAGAATTAAAAGTTTAACTAAAATGAAAAAAAAATGATCAATCAAATAGAAAAAATAAGTTGAAGGCTTAATCTAAATCAAAAAAATAAGTATAACTAAAACTAAAAAAGCTTTACTGACTAATGAAACAGAAAAAAGTTGAAGGCTAAAACTAAAATGAAAAAGAAAAAAGACTAAACCTAAAATTGTATTGACTAAAACTAAAAACATGTACTCACTACAATGAAAAAATCTACATAATTTCATGAAACAATATGGATATGAAATATGGGTTTCACTGAATAATATATAAATGAAAGAAACATAACTTGTATATCATAAATACATGAATTTGTAACTGACAAATACATGAAAAAATACATACCTTTTGTTGATCTGAAATGAAACTCCAACCAGGGCCATCAATTGTTTCTTCGTTAACCTTTAAATTTTCCAAGAACTATTCCCAAAATGATGTAGAGTCTACCTCAATAATAGCCCACACTAAGGGAAGGATCTATTTATTTGTATCTTTTCCAACAACTGTGAGGATTTGACTTTTCACAAGCCCTTTTAAAAAGTTTCCATCCAAACCTAAGAATTTTCTATAGCCTTCCAAAAAACCTTTCCTTAGTGTAGTGAGACACACATAAAATCTTTTGAAATATGGAGGATAACTAGGACCTCTATGATTGACATCAATATCAATGTTGCGTTTTGGATTTGTAAAAACTCAAACCTTTGCATAGTCGTGCAGCTTTGTATACTCATGCCCAACATCCTTTTTCATCATTTCCTCACCTTCATTTTTTCTCTCTTGCACTGATTTGTTGTAATTGCTCTTTAACTATTTCTTGTATAAATATAATTTTTAATCCAGGGTGACCGACAATTAACGACTTAAATGTCTTTCCAATCTATGGACAATTTGCTCTTAAAACTTTGAACACCTTATGACATTCATGCATCTTGATACATTTTATAACCATGAAGTATTCTTTGTTTTCAAACTTCTCAACAACTTCAAAAAACAACCAAGGACAATTTTTTGGCTCACACTTTGCCTTTATTCTACCAGGCTCATTCTTGATGTACTTAAAGTCACGTCTTTCATCATGCTATATTTCTTTAAAGCCTTCCTGCATTGCCTACTATCATTGAAACTCTGTTCCATGAAAAAATGCACTTCATTTTCATTCTTAACATACATGCAGAATTTTATGGGTGTCATTGATAGAATTCTATTCCCATCATCACCACTACTTGAACTAAAACTTTTAACATCCGAGTTATCAAGATCAAATACAACATCACCACCACTAGTGTCTTCACCAAACCTTCAATCTGGCCGTTACTCTTTTTTATTTCCGACCACTTCAAACTACTTGCCCAAGCAAGCATCATTGGTTATAAAAGAAAAAGGATTACAAAACTCCATACTTTCTAAATTGCTTCATCTATTTCCTCATCCTCACCTATAAATGTTATCTAGTTCCCTATCACATTCTTCTCTCAAGTCTTCACCATTATCATCTGAATCATCATCAGTAACATTGGACTTTTTCCTTCAGTCTTCATAATGGAATGCATCTGGTTCTTTTTCTATTGTGCATGTGTTCCTTCAGCCACATTGTCAAAAAGTAGAGCATTATTTAAGCTAGGGTGAGTGTTATATGAAATTTCATTACTACCTATATCTCTCGCATGCTCAACCTATTCCACATAAACCTCCACATGCGAAAAGAGCATAATCTACCATGTCCATAACACATGCTTCATTAAATAACTCTTTTAGTCCTACATCAAGAATTAGTCTAGGGACTCCATAGAATATTTTCTAAACATCACTAAGAATGTAATCGAGTTCCTTCAATATGTCTTCAAACACCCGATATGAGGCCAAATCTTTATCAATTTTTTTCTCAATCACTTTATAGCCAACATATCTCACAACCGGTTGCCTCAACATTGTTCCATCATAATAAATTTTCATAGTAATATCATCCATCTATATAGCAACCCATCGACAACCATTAATTAAAGTAAACAAGACAATAAAATAGTAATTTTTGTAGGAACAATCCGAACACATAAGGGCACCACAAAAAAATAGTGGCCTAAAAAATAGGAACATCATCTAGCTACTATTATCAATACTCAAATAATTAATTCAAAGTGAACCAGGCATAAATAATTTTTTTATCTTTTCCTCCAAGAAATATGCTACTCAAGCATACCTAATGCACAAAGTAATTTCTATTCAATCTTTATCTCTTTCGTATTCTTGAATTGACAATCTATATGAATCTTTCTTTCTTTTCACATTCGTATGTTTAGAATGAACCACTTTTTTGCCAATACTCAGACTTGTCATTTCATTTTTTTCATCCTCTTTGTTTTCTTTCACAATGCACTCTTTGGCATAAACATGCCTGTCGTAAACCACAAGCAACAAACGCAGCAAATGGTGTTAAGATTAAAACCATCACATGATGCACTCATGAGGGAAAAGGGTAAAGTGTCCCAAGTTTAAATTAAGGCGCCAAGTTATTTCGAGTCCATGTTGGGGGGGAGGGGGGGTTAAGTGTTTGGGCCATTCAAGAGTCGGGGCCAAAATTTGCTTCTCAAAATTAAGGAGATATTTTGTCTTTTATTAACCAAATACCTTTTTGTTCTTGTTTGGAAAATATCTGATGTTCATTGTTTTCAAACTCCCAGGCCCATAAATCCCAACCTTGCAAAGTAGCAATATATGTAAACAAAATATCTATTAATATGGTTCAAGTTTAGTTCTTCTATATGAATAATTTAGAAAATATAAACAAGTCATCGTAGAAGCTATATAAGAAAGTAGTGAACTTTCACAAGAGATTTTGGTTACAAATTTAGAATCATGCAATTCATTTATTTGGCATTTCTCCATAGAAACTTCCATGACAATTTAGGATTACATTATTTGACTTGACTAGTCCTAAGACTCTAAGCAAGTAAATCTCATTACTTGAAGTATATAAGGGGTGATCAACCTCAGGCTAAAAGAGTTACTGGCCCACCCATATCTGTTATGGTTTCTTAATGAACAACAATAGAAACCACAGAGCATGAAGAAAAAGTCAATACAGGTATCTTTATCCACGATTCATGATAATTGGGACAAATCCCACAATTAGACCAAGAAGAATGGGTTTTGTCTCATTTGGAGGAGATAAGTGGAGTAGCCAAGACATAATAGAAGATAAAAGACAACTGATTGCATACCCATCCAATGGTGAGGAGGAAAATAGTGGTTTATATCATTAGAGTAAATCCTTAATTGGCACTCATAATAAACTAAAATTTACTATTCGGTCATTTTGGTTTTATTGAGGTTCAATAATAGCACCCAAAATCAAAGCATAAAACTGGTTATATAATTCAATTTTTGCCCAAACCAAGCCAAAAAAAATGAAAAACCAAACCAAATTGTATGAACCCAATTGGAGTATCTAGTTTTTTTTATTTTATCTGAATAGTGCTCACCCTTAACTAGGAATGAATGGGAAACAACACCTCAGAAATATGAATAGGACCAACAAACCAAAGAGGAAGACATAGGAAAAACTAGCAATAGTCTAAACATGGACAAATAAGGGAAATAAAGCCTGAAGAATGTGTGTGGCAAAAACAACAGAATTGAAGCCTGTCAAGGAGATTCACACACAGCCAAAACAAAGATGCACTAATAGAGAAAGTAAAAGACCAAGAAATCAAATGAAACAATACAACAAAGTTGAAACCATAAACCAATTAGATAGTATGCTAAGAATCTAGGCTAGACGATGGACCATATGCAAACAAAAAACAAACCAACAAAATGAAAAAAAAACCCAAAAAATCGAACACATATGATGGGAAAACACTAGATAGGGAATAATAAGAAAATAATTAGGGAAACTTTAGAAATTAGGATTCAACAAAAACTTAAAGGATTTAGAATAGGAGAAACATAAAGGGAATGAGAGAACATACCTGAATAGGTTAACTACAGGTGGTGGGAGATGATAGTTGGTGCCACCCACAACCATCGCTTGTTTCATTCAAGTCGCTTAATGACCTTTTGTTTATTGTATTGTGTTTTAACTATCCACATTTTTCAGTTCAATGGCTAATGGAAGTCTATAAAGGGAAAGACAATTCTACAACAAAAGGTTACTTTAAGAACAAATTTACTACATTTGTTCTTTTACAGCGATTATTCAACATGGTGCATACTACATAGTTTAGGAACAAACAATGCAATTATCCAAATTGTAAGTGGCTAGAAATATTTTCTTTGGCAAAGGACATTTTAGTGCTAGGTTTCAATCTTAAAAATTTTTATTGTTTTCAAAATCATCCCTAAAATTTTTAAGTGTTAATAGTTAGATCTAAATTTACTCATTGCTTATCAACAGTCAAAAAAATTATCCCACAATTTAAATTTATTAGAAGAAAACTTTTTAAAATTTTAAATTATAATTTAAAAATTTGATGTTAAACAGTCAGTATGATTTTCCCTTTTCTCTCAAGTTAACTACAAAACAGAAAGTTTTAAGACTAAGTTGTAAAGGTTTATGATTTTTAAAACTTTTTCATTTTCCTAAATTAGTCTTAAAACTTCTCATTTTGCAAAACAAGTCATAAAACTTATAATTGTAAACTTTCATTTGTTGCCAAATCAGTCCTAAACTTTTGTTTTAAGTGCAAAATACTGACATAGCAATTAACACTGTTATCTTGACTAGTGATGAGCATGAGTCAGGTTGGGTGGGGCTTTTGGTGAAACAAAACAAACCCAAAATAACTATGGTTGAAGAAAAATCTAGCCTAACCCAAGAATCGAGAACCTAAATGAATCATAACCATGAGCTCAAGTTTTTTTATTGTAGTTCTTCATTTTAGTTTGCATTGTATACGACTACAAAATTCATTAAGATTTTACCTAGAACAACAATTGAAAATAGAAAATAACTAGATCCATCATCATTCATTGTATTAAGAACTGTTTAGCATAGTTGACCATTACATCTGAGTTTAGGTACACATTAATTAGTACAATTTATAAGGTAGCACACTAAGTTAAAATATTCATTATGAAAACGATCATCATATGTTTTAAGTTATCAAAACACCCATAATAGTTTCAAATAAATTAATATACAGATAATTATAGGTAAAATGGACAAATTTGCTACTAAACTATAAGAGATAGAGTAATTTTGCCATTAAAGTTTTCTTGCAGGTAAATTTGCCATTAATCTTTTTGAAAGGTGCAAATTTACCATCAATGTTTTGTGTTTAGAGGAAATCTTCCATTGGCCATTAAAATTGCTTAATGTGGCAAATGTGAAAAAATGAAAAAAAATGCAAGTTTCAATTTCAAGTTTCCTTTCCTTAACACCCTAATCCCTAAGTGTTTGAATCTATCATTTTCACCATCATCTTTGCTCCAGCAAACCCTTGTGCCCTTCACCACCCTCCACATTTTCTACTATTGGCATTATTTCCACTCTTTTACACATCCTGACAACATTTCTAGGAATGCTTCTTAGAACAAACTTTGATCAAATAGGTTTTAATTTGTGTAGGTGAGACTAAATCTTAAGGTGTTACAATTCTAGAATAAAGGATCAATGGCTACAGCGGCAAAAACTTGGTTGGCAATAATGAGAAAGCTAGAAACAAGAGGCACAACACTGAGAATGTATGGTCAAACATAGTGTTTTGACTTATTTATGTGTTGTGAAATGTTTGGGTAGGCATGGGTTGTTAAAGAGCTATTCTATGAAATATTCTTTGAGCAAATGGAATATTTTTACCATTTAATGGCTGGTGGCAAAATTACCCATAACAAAAATGTTGATAGCAAATTTGCCTGTAAATAAAGTTTAGTGAGAAAATTACTCTATTCCCTATAGTTTAGTTACAAATTTGCCCCTTTTACTGATAAATATGTAATAGTATAAATTTTATAATATATACTAAAATAGACTAGGGCATTTCCTATGGTCAAAACAATAGTAAAAACAAATTTTCTATGAAAAAAATACATCACAAACAATCATAGGAAATGTTAGTTTTGCAAACAACAATCATCGTAGATTCAAGGTAATAATGTGACAATTAAGATCATTGCATATAGAATGATGATTGCATCAACTAGATGATGTTACTTTGGTTCCCCATGCACAATAAAAATAGTTGCTACCTATGACAATTGTCATGTCATAACATGCGACGACTAATATGGTCGTAGATTGCAAGAATAATAATCATTGCACAGTGTGATGATAATAATCTTTGTAAAAGATGGCCATACTACCGCTATTTAACCTTTTTAATTATATTATTTTTAAATGATTATATTGTTTTTTGAATTATTGAATTATATTTATTTTTAAGATTAAATTATACATTTGAAAATAAATATAAATGGAAAATAAATAATTAAAAATATTAATTTAAAATATCAATTATATACAAAAATGTGTTGCATAATTACAAAGTTATAAAAAAAATTAAAACCGTTATCTATGAGGTCACTATTGTGGTAAGGCTAACCAACTTTTCCAAGTTGTCTTATCCTCATCTTCTTTGCCTGATAAGGATCCATTTTGTAATCCGAGCGAAGTGGTGCTAGTTGGTATGTTGCCATGCAGTAATAGCTCATGGATAGTGGCGCTGACTGTAGTGTTTGTCTAATGATGGATTTGCTCTTGAACCTCAGTCTAGAAGTGGTTGAATTGATTTTTGACCTATGCATGTTGGTCAATGACATGTACATATTGGTTGTTGGCCATTTTTTGAGTTTAGCTGAGCAATCTTAGTTGACTAGTCATTAGTGTGTGAACACAAAATTATGTTGAGAGGTAAAAAGTGATTTTTAGTATTCAAAATTTTATTTATTTTATTAAAAAAGTAGTAATTAAGTAGTTGATAACAAAATTACTCATTGGGATCCAAAAGCATTAAGATCCGCAAGGTGAGGTGGAAGAGCCAGGATGTGGCCCTTCTTTAGAGGGCAAGCTACCTCACACCAGCGTTGGGGTCAAACTGGAGACACTACTAGGGGTTGGGGTATTTATGCCTAAGCCACCCCATGTATGTGTCCTGGAATCAATGGAGCAAAAAAAGAGAAGTCACTGGCCCAAGCCTTTCCACCACATTATTTCATTTACAATAATTTATAGTCCACTAGAAAATGAAATAATTATGCATAATTATTGTGAAATAGATAAAATTATTGAAGTTCTTACTATATAGTACAAGTGATCTCGCTAGGAATGGAGCCCATACTATGCTTCAAAATAACCCTCAATGAGTTCATAGTGTGCTCTTTTCCACCATGTTTTTTCATTTATAACAATTTATAGTTCATTAGAAAATGAAATAATTATGCATAATTATTGTGAAATAAATGAAATTATAGAAGTTTTAATCATCCAATCCCAGTGCATCTTATTGGGAATGGAGCCCATATTATGCTTCTAGATAGCTTTCAATGGGTTCGCCATGTGCTTGACATTCTTCCTAACTATGGACCACCTCCTCCAAGAGTCCTTCAACTAGAAGTCACAGAGCTGGTGCCACTAGTGGGTGTCGTACCCAAGGGTACAAGTGACTGTAGGAGACTATAGCTAGGGTTTAAACTGTAATTTGAGAGCTTCAATGTCACCTCCTTCCTTCAATGACAAACTTGGTTTTGGATGGAACTCGAGTGGTAGTCAAACACCTAAGCGACGGATGTTGGCAAAGTCCGTGGGGTCATACTAACAATGCTCCTAAAATTATATCAAGTTAATTAAACATCAATGAAAATGACAATTTGACATTTATGTGTGAGAATTAAAGAAAAATTTAAAATTTTTATAAATTGATGGATTGGTGTTTAACTTGTACTCAGGTCATGTGCTCCTCGTGTCGGCCATATGGCATCTCTGTCATTTGCGGGCCAAGGTCTATCCTATAGCCTTCAGTGAAGGGAAGTGAGGGCCTGCTGCACAGACTCACTTGTCAGAATGTTGCAATATGAAAAAAATAATGAATTAGTTTGAAGTTGATTTGAATTAGCTGATGTTAAAAATAATGTTAAAAAAAGGTATACTTACTCGCATAGGATGATCATCAGATGCGCATCTAGTGGAGGTGACAGTATGTCAACAAACTATAGCCCCACGCATGAAGTAGGCCTCTAGTTGCTGGTAAGCCATTTGGAGTTTGCTCGTCATTGAAGGATGGCCCAACAAATGTCTCCTACGAGAAAACCTAAGCATAAGGCTGGTGTTATAGCATAGCTCCATTCTATCATACTAGACTATAGTCTAGGACCTACCCGTCAGTTTGTTTAGTGGTGACCCAGCCAAGAATGATATGTCTAGATGGTCATTGCTTGCGTGTCCGCATATGACTGTGATGACCCTTGCCTCTTAAATGTGTGGGGCATAAAGGCATTGCACCAGGGTGGGTGGCCATTGACTAGGCACCATCAACTGGGTGGAGGGACCAATCATAGTAGGTGGTATATCGGATGTCTAACCACATAAAAGGTGACCACTAGGCCGAGGACATTGCATTTCCTGATTTGGATCAAGTGTGACCCATTTAACCTAGTGTCCTGTGTCTAGTACACCTCATCCTAAATTTTGTGACTTTTAGACGAAATGTCAATTTAATGATTTTTATTATAATTATGTCCTTATTTTTTGTACTTTTTAATGACTTTCATTACAAGTATTTTCCATGAGTTTTTGAAATTGTATGAATATCACCTCTTACTTTAATAAGTTACAATTTTTGTCAAGTCCCTAAATATTAAATTACTTGTAATTCAGTGCTACACTTTTTTATTGTTGTCAATTAAGTCCCTAAATATTACTCCCTCCGTCCCAAAATTTTTACTCAATTTGACTTTTTGTTGTATTTTGACTTGATTTTTCTTTCATATTATTGTTTGTTAGAAAAAATTAAAAAAATATATTTAGAAACTACATGTCTTGATTTATCATTTGTATATAAATATTTTTTATTTATATA
This sequence comes from Aquilaria sinensis, assembly GCA_005392925.1. Classification (NCBI taxonomy): domain Eukaryota; kingdom Viridiplantae; phylum Streptophyta; class Magnoliopsida; order Malvales; family Thymelaeaceae; genus Aquilaria; species Aquilaria sinensis. The sequence goes on along the minus strand of SMDT01002867.1, from coordinate 197,493 downwards.
TTAAAATTTTGAAAATAAAAAATCCTAGATTAATTGCTGAAAACAAATGGAGCAAAGATTTTGGGATAGAGGGAGTATAATACTTACAATTTATTGCAACACTTTTTAATTGTTGTTAATTAAGTCGCTGAATATTACTCTTTCTACCTATATTTATTGAACTATTTGCTTTGACACAGAGATTAAGAAAGTGGATAAAGTCAATATGTTGTTTCCACTTTTACCTTTTACTTTTTTTATATAAACCAAGAAAGTTAGAAAAAGTGAATATTGAAATGCTAGTTGGAAGAGTAGTATGGTAAAGTAATTTACAAAATATGAAAATGTTACAAAGATTTGGGATTACCTAAAATAGAATTGTTGCAATAGTTTTAGGACTGAGAGAGTAAAAATAACACTTTTTTTGTCATTCAATCCCTAAATATTAAAATACTTACAATTTTGTCTTATGTTTTTAATTTTTTACCCATTATGTCGCTAAATATTAAAACACTACACTTTTTCATTTTTTTTTCAATGAAGTCCTCGTCCTTTGCTATTAATAGGCTTACAATTATTTCCTTTAGTTTTTATTTTTTTTAAAAAATTTTTGGATGGAGGTGGATTAAATATGAACAATTAAGAGTTGGTTAGTATGTCAAATTCAACATGAGTATATGATATTACAATCATCAAAGTCAAGTATGCCAAACCTCAATTCAACAAACTCATAAGCTCTGGGTGTTGTGAAAAGTAAAAATGGGTGTATGATTAACAAAGAAGAATTCAAATCAATGCATGGAATCATTAGGAACGAGAGGGTCTCTTGTTGTTTGCCAAGAGACAACAATTAACTTTGCAAGATATACATCTCCAAGCTAGTGTTTCTTCCATATGTTATAGAAGTCAGGGATGACATACTACCGGTCAAATGAGGTAGTGGTAGCAACAAATTTTCTGAGGTTATAGAGGATCTTGATTTAATTTAGCATACTTATAATTGACTTTCTTGTGTAACTTTATTACTCTGTACCCTTCATCTTTATTATTATTTTTGTTGGTTTTATTGGCTCAAATTGAAAAAGCTTAAGTATTTTTATTTTGTTTAAGATTTGGTTTTAGTTTTCCCATTTTTTTAGGATTTAATTTTTCTATTTTGTTGTAATGTGGGTTTAGGTGAGGCCTATAAAAAGGCTTGTTGTGTTAGATTTTTTAGTATGAGAGAAAAATCAATTGTTTTGAAGATGTAAAATATGAGGGTTTTAGGATCGAGAAAAAGTCTAGAGGCTAGAGAGGGGTGGAATATGAAGTCTTTTATGATTCTCATATTTTATAATTGTGTGAAGATAAGATTATGGAGCTATTTATAGTGCATAAGGGATCCATAGCTCAGCATGAGCACTAAGGGCATGCCCCTACAATAATCTCTATATTTTTGTTTAAGTGGAATTTTCTCATCTACGGGTTCGTTAAGAGCCAAACTACATTAAATTTATGTGTCCTTGCTTGATTATGTTTCTTGTTTCACTACACATGATGGGTGTTTGGGGAATTTTTTTCCTAACAAGTGGTATTAGTAATTGTTTAGTACTAGCATTTTGGTGCATATGGCTCAATACTTGACATAGTGGAGTGTTGGAATTGGTGAAGGCATGACGTTGATGATGATTTGAAGTGTGAAGATGATTCATGGTATGGTGAAATCTAGGGAATCAACCTAGGTGGATCGGTTTGTTCTTTTGTGTTATAATGAAGTGTTGCGTGTTTGCAGTATGGTAGAGCCTTAAGAATTCTTCTTAAGGATGTTTGGTAGTAGTGTGGCACCGACAGCTCGGTACAAATTTGAATATTGAAGATTCTGTTCATTTCTATTAATGTTCGTGATATTGGTGTTTGAAGTCATGTTTGTGTTCTTTGTAGTTTTTTTTATTCATTGTTGTGTTGATGGCGTTCTTGTCTATGACCATGATCGTGTGTTTGTGATGTTTATGTTCATGGTGAAAAATTTGAGCCAAGGTAGAGATTGTTGAGTTTGTTACCTTAAATCCAAGGAGCTTAAGTGTTTTTATTTTGTTTATGGTTTGGTTTTAGTTTTTCTATTTGTTTAGGATTTTGCTTTCCCATTTTGTTGGGGTTGGGGTTTGGGTTTGAGTGTGGCTTATATAAAGGCTTGTTAAGTTAGTGTTTTGAGTGTGAGAGAAAAACTAATTGTTATGAAGCAAGATGTGTAAGTTTTAGGAGGGAAGAAAGGTTCGGAGGTCAGAGAAGGCTAGGATGAGAAGTCTTTTGTGATTCTCATAACTTGTAGTTGTATGAGGATAAAATTATGAAGCTATCAGTAGTGTGTAGGAATTTATAGGCCAACATTAGCACTAATGGCATAATTATACTATAATCTCTATATTTTATGTGAGTGAATTTCTCTCATCTGTGGACGTAGGCTAGTTAAGAATTGGACCACATTTAATTTATGTGCACTTGGTTGACTATGTTTATTGTTCCGCTATGCATGATAGGTGACTATGAAATTTTTTCCCAACATTTTGAAAAATAATTCAAATCTGAGGACAAGTGCTCATTTGGTTGCATTTCCATGGAATTCACTAAATTATGTTCCTTTATTGAGTTCTTTTCTATCCAACAAATACTTTAATTCTAAGAATTAAAGCAACAGTAAATTGTCATTCACAAGAGTAATTCTAAAAGAATCCATTGCCATGTGGTACACAAAGTAAAACAAAATAACCACACGAATCTATTGCCTCGCCTTTGCTACAAAAAGTAAACGGATGCCAAAATAAATCCTTTAGTAGCCATTTGTGTAAAACTCATCAAGTCACAACCTCATGAAAAAGTAATCATCAAGAAATGGTCCCAATAATTTAGATAAATTAGTAGACCCAAAGTTTTTTCTTGAAATTAGAGATATAAAAATATAGGACTTAGAAATTGGAAGACCTAGTGAACATCGTCATAAACAAATCAACTATCAGACATGGTCTTGATCATGTCAGAGTCATCTGAGAATCAGATGTATTAGGAACAGTTAGATGAGAATGAACATTGCAAGTTATAACGAAGTAATAGGTGATCAACAAGTCCATATACCTACTTCAATGATGTTGAGGCAAGATACTCTTAAATACTTCCCATAGGCTATCCCTAAGTCTATGTTGTTTGATGTAACAAAATGCAAGGTCTCATTTCAAGATTGTTAAATCCACTCAAAAGTTTCTAACTTTAAAAGAGATATGATACAAGTATACTGGAGTCATGGACATCAGTGTGTCTGCAACTCATTTGAAAAGTGTTCACGATTTATATGCTCTAAAAAAAACCCTTGTAATGGCCCTGTTTGCATTAGCTTCTGTGGTTTCTTGTCTACTGTTAATAAGTTATCCAAAACTATAAAGTTAAACATAAATGTTACTCCCAAATAGGGCCAACAACACGTGAATTGTTGCACTAAAAAAGAGCCAAAAAGGTAAACTAAGTTCGAGTAAATATAGAATATGTTGTGTGATTGGGAAAATTATGAGCTGAAGGGTCTTTGCAAGCTTGTGAATATGTGTGAGAGTATTACATTAGAATATTTGTAAGAATATGATGTTCTGTATGAATTTGTGAAAAAGCTCAGTGATATGATTAAATCTAGTAAATTTCTGAACATGCAAGCTAACAATGAAATATGAACAAGTAAATAGAGCTAATGTAAGTTTGTCTGTTGGAGGGAATTCGGAAACTTGTGCCTTATTAGACTAAGATTATGGTATTACAAACTTAAGTTTAATAAGAAAGAACAAGTTAGTAGAGCATTAAGGTGAATAAACTACTAACTGAAAATACTAACAATGACCCCTCATGCCTAGAATTAGGTTTTGAATTAGGGGACAATTGGTAAGTAAGCGTGTGTTAGTGCGCTTACTAATATGCTAGAACTGTTACAGAGATTCAATTGTCTCATCTTGTTTACCTCTCAAATGTGCATGTTGTTTTATGTATCTTATTCTTGCAGAAAAGCTCGCTTGTCACATGATGAATTCTTGGTAGTCTTTTTATGAACTGTTAGTGATATATTTCTGTGATATCCTCAAGTATATGGTTGTTTCAAGGATAATAAATGGGCTTTGTGTAGTAGTCTAACTGTAATTTGTTGAAGTATAAGTTTTGTAGGACAATCATCTTTTCGATGTTTAGTAGTTTTAATTTGAATAGGTAAGTAGAGAACCCCCTTCCTAGCCGTGCATGTTACATTTCAAAGCTACATGTTTCCTTTACCCAAACTAGCAAAGCTTTTGAGATTCAATTAATTAAAATGGGTTTAGCATCTTAAATATTAGATCTGTTTTGTTAATGAGTACGTTCAACTTAGTTTACCGATGCTTTTGGTTTGCCAATTGAAGTGGATTCTCTTTCTTGCATTCAAGGTACAACAGATCTAGGCAGTTTGCCTTGGAATCTTACAAAATGTGCTTGTCTTATGATTCCACATTTCTTTTTGACTAGTTTAATAAAGTCATGGAAGATACTTTTTATTGTCTTGGTTCTTGTGGTTACATCATCAAACCTCAGGCTTTGTAGATGGTGGTATTACATGTATATATAGAGTATAAACTAATAAACTGAAAACTAAGTTGTTTTTATTAACTTATAACCATACCAATTAATTACACCTTGTCAACCATTATAATCTTGTGAAACAAAAGGCACATTCATTTACATGAAAAAAAAATAAATGTTGAACCACACACAACAACTAGAATCTACAGGATTGAGTTTGAGATACGTACTCCCATTGTAGTGATGAACTCCAACCTTTGCCAACATTGCATAATACTCTATCTCTGACTTCCTCATTGGAGGGCAGTTGTTGGCAATAATAACCAGCTTTGTTGAAAGCAAAATAGAAAAAAACTCCAATGAATCACTGAATGACAACCATAGTGACCATAATACAAAAGCAACACGACAACAAGGAAGGTACAATCTCACAGAGATAAAGAAAGAAGGAAAGGAAAAAAAAAAGAATAGAAACAAATCTGTCTCATGATAACAAAAAAGGGTAATTATACATTTAGAACAACAACTAAGCAGTCACATGCAAGAAATTAGACAAAACTAATGTGAAAATAAAATATTTTGCATCATCCAACTTGCCATTCATAGCACATAATTAAGAAATTGAAAGACCTAAGTGCAAGACAGTTAAACTGTGGCAATTGGTTAGCCAATTGTCTTGATTAGATCTTGGGTGGTTTCCCAGAATTGTCAGAGGGAAGAGTTTTATAGCAAAATGTAGAAGATCCTACTTGGCTGCTACAATTTTTTTCTTTGGAAGAGGCAAAACAATGGGATATTTACTTAATCTATAGCTAGGAAACTAGGTGAGATTGTCTAGCAAGTAAAGCATTTAGTAGATTTTAGGATTGATTTTATGCTTTGATAGTTGTTGCTTAGATTTACTATTACTTTGTTTTCTATTACTTGTATTGCCCAATTTTGCTGTGCAGCACAAGCATAGGTAATGCTTTTTTACTCTTTGATTTTCAATCAGGTTTTGAGATTTTCTTGGTTGGCCCCTGACTCTTTTGTATGTCTTTTTTTTTTCTTATCAATAAAATTTGTCCCCAAGGGAACTTCCCTAAAAAAGGGGTTAAACTATTGTTCATAAAACTAGGAGTTGAATCATAGAATTTTAAAATAGTAAACTATGAATTTAATAACAAAAGTCATTTGTACTAGGATCATTTCGCCATAGAATTGTATTGTACAACTTGGTGCATTGATAGAACTAGAAGCATACGGTATATTCCTATAATAATGTAGAAAACCAAAGTTTGGTTCCTCAAACTAGATGTTTAGCTTGTTTTATTATAGCTATATTACCCTATTCTTTTAAGGGTAAATCCTGGTACCTAGATGGGAAAAACGATGATCATATTGAAGAATAAATTCTTACAGTATTAAATGCTGCACTATGATTCTCCTTATCAACATGTGTCTTGTTTCACACTTTTGATTCATTAAAGACCTAAATGAAAAAGTAGAATCCAGTGTTGACCAACCTTTAGTTAAACATTAAACCCTTAATCTTCGTCAGTAATGAATTTTGATTACCCTAGTACATTGGCAATTCCAAACCTCCCTTAGCATATATTAACTAAAAAAGTGAACTTAAATAACATTTCAGCACAAAAATCAATAGAAACATATCAATGCCTAATAATACAAACTTATCAGATAGGGACACAGGAGCAACACAAAAAAAAAAAAAAACCTTTAAAGCTTCTCAATGTTTTGAGGATGGTCTTGTAGCCCAGTGTGTACCTTCCACCCTTCATGCAAGAGCCAACCTATTGTTGATGCTCTCATGGGTCTTCTTTTGTGATCACTAGAAAACCTAAAAAACCAAAGGATTATAAGACCATTCATAGCCCAATTGAGGGAGATATAGAGTTACCGTCCTCTTGGCACCCACCATGGTAGGTGAGCTTGAAGGACGAACAAAGAAAAGGAGAGTAGCTGAACTACGCCGTATGCTTATTCCTTACTGCACAAGTACAAATTGAGAGGTCAAACTTTCTTAAATTGCTCATGCTAGTAGGGTTTTTTGAATGCAAAAAGAGATCCCTTTCTTAATTGTTCTTCAAAATCAGGTAATAGTGGTACTTAAATGAGGTTCAAGTGGTACGAACTTTAGGTTACTTGATTTTGGTACAATGGAACCAAGATCAGATTAAGTGGTACAAAGATCAGGTTCAAATGGTACTAAAATCAGATGTAGGAGGTATTTGAATTAGGTCCAGGTGGTATCCAAATCAGGTTAAAGTGGTGCCTAGATTAAGTGCAAGTAGTACCAAAATCAGGTTGTAAGAACCTAAATCAGGTTCAAGTGATACCGATTTTAGGTTACCTGTTTTAGGTACCACTTGAACTTGATTTTAGTACCACATAACCTGATTTTTGTACCACTTAGCCTAATTTCGGTATCAAAGTACCAATTTTAGGTTACTTGATTTTGGTATCATTGAACCTAATTTTGGTACCAAGATGAGGTTAGTGGTACCAAGATCAAGTTCAAGTGGTACCAAAATCAAGTTAAGGAGGTATCTGAACCATATTCAGGTGTTACCTAAGCTAAATTAGGTTTAAGCGATACCAATTTTAGCTTACTTGATTCTAGTAACACTTGGACCTTTAGTACAACTTAAACATGATTATGGTACCACTTGAATTTGATTTTGATACCACTTAACCTAATTTTGGTACTACGTAACCTAATTTTAGGACAATGGTACTAGGATCAAGTTTGGCGATGTCAAAATCAGGTTTAGGTGGTACCTGAATCAAGTCAAAGTGGTATCTAAATTAAAGCAAGTGGTACCGAAATTAGGTCTTATTGGTTCCTAAATCAGGGTCAAGTGTTACTGATTTTAGGTTGCCTAGTTTTGGTACCATTTAAACTTATTTTTATATCATGATACCAAGATCAAGTTAAGTGGTACCAAGATCAAGCTCAAGTAGTACCAAAATTATGTTCAGAAGGTACATGAATCAGGTTAACTAGTACCAAAATTAGGTGCAAGTGGTACCAAGATCATTTTGAAGGGATACCAAAATCAAGTTTAAGTGGTACTGGTATCAAAATCAGGTTAGGTGGTACTTAAATTAGTCTCAATGTGACCACTTGAACTTGTTCAAATGTAGGTTCAAGTGACACTAAAATCAAGTATAGTGGTACCCACAACAAGTTGAATCGGTTCAAGTAGTTCTAAAGTAGGTTCAAGTGGTACCAAAATCAGGTTTAGTCACACCAAAATCAGCCTTGTTGTACCAAAATTGGTTTAAGTGGTAGCAAATTAGGTTCAAGTGTTACTTAGATCAGGCTGAGTGGTACCAAAATCAAGTAAAGTGGTATCAAAATTAGGTTCAAATGGTGCCGAATCAAGTTTAAGTGGAACCTATATTAAGTTAAGTTGTACCAAAATTAAGTTCAAGTGGCACATGATTAAGGTTATAATGATACCGAATTAAGGTTGAGTGGCATTATATTTAGGTTTAAGTGGTATGAATTTCTGATTAAATGATACCAGATTGAGGTTAAGTAGTATCCTTTATTTAAGTTGTAGTGGCACTATAATTAAGTTGATTTGGTATCAATTTCAATTTATAGTGGTACCAGATTGAGATTTAGTTGTATCAAACTGAGATAAAGTAGTATTAGATTTTGGTTGTAGTGGTACTACAATTAAGTTGAATTGGTACCGATTTCAAGTTAAGTGGTACTAGATTTAGGTTTAAATGGCACTAGATTAAGATTGTGGCACTAGATTTAGATTAAGTGGTACTAGACTAAGGTTATAATGGTATCATAATCAGGTTAAATTGTTACCAATTCCAAGTTAGGTAGTACCAAATTGACGTTAGTTGGTACTAGATTAAGGTTAAGCTGTACCACAATATGGTTTAAGTGGTACTTGATTGAGGTTTTAGTGGTACCATATGCAAGTTAGGTGGAAGCAAATTAAGGTTTAAGTGCTATCAATTTTAGGTTAAGTGGTAAGAAAATCAAGTCAAGTAGTACGGGGTTAAGTTTCTATGGTATTAGATCTAGGTTGTATTGGTACAATAACCTGGTTGAATTGGTATTAGTTTTGGATAAGTGGTAACAAAATTGTGTAAGTGGTACAATATTAAGGTTAGGCGGTATTAGATTGAGGTTAAGTAGTACCACATAAGGTTTTAATGGTATGAGATTGAGGTTCTAGTGACACCAGATTCAGGTTAAGTGTTACCTGATTTTAGTTTAAGTAGTAATAATTTGAGGTTAAGTGGTACCATATTGAGATTTGGTGATATCAAATTCAAGTTAAAGTGGTAACAGGTTTAGGTTGTAGTGGTATGATAATGAGATTGAATTAGTACCAATTTAATGTCAAGGTACCAAAAATAGGTAAATATATTAAATTAGGATTAGGTGGTACCAGATTAAGTTTAAATGGTAGCATATTGAGGTTACGTGGTACTAGATTTAGGTTATAGTTGTATAGATTAAGGTTAGCAAGTACTAGATTGATGTATAATTGGAGTAGTTTTAGGTGAAGTGGTATTAGATTGAGATTAGGTGGTACTAGGTTAAGGTTAGCTGGTACCAAATACAGGTTTTATTGGTAGTAGTTTTATGTTAAGTGGTACCAAAATCAAGTGAAATTGTACTAAAATCAGGATAAGTGGTACCTAAATCAAGTTTAGGTGGCATAGAAATCAGGTTCAAGTGGTAGCAAAATTAGGTTAACTAGTACCATATTCAGCAACAGTTGATACCATATTTAGGTTGAAGTGATACTAGATTTAGGTTCAAGTTGTACTAAAATTAGGTTAAGTGGTACCAAAATCTGGATAAAGGGGTACACAAATCAGGTTTAAATAGTACCCAAATTATCTTCAAGTGGTAACAAAATTAGGTTAACATTATTGCAAAGTTAAGGTGATGTTAAATTTTTTGTAATTTAGTTTGTTAATTGATTGCTAGTAAGGTTTGATTCTTGAACTCAGATCCTAAGATAAGTGATGGTTAGCACAAGATTATGGAAGGGGTTGAGATAAAGGTATTAAATCTCATATCGGACATTGTACCATTTTTTCAGCAGTACAATTCAGTATCGATACCGTGTTGTATCATCTCAGGTGTACCTGTTATGTGTGTAGCAAATTATACATGCAATATATCAACATATTGAAAATTCAAATATTCAAATCTAATGTCAAGTCATACATAAGATGTAATAAGTTATCAATATAGAGAAAATAAATTAAAAAGCATAAGTAAACAACTCTTTAATTTAACATTTTTACCCAGTAATTCAACAAATAAATAAATGTAGTAGAGTCCCTTAAAAAAAAAACATAGAGGTGAATTATAAGCAAATTTTGAAAAATAAGAAGAATGCAATAGTTAAATATATGTGAAAAGTAAAATTTAATTATTTACAATTTGCTAAATATGGCCCCTCTTAGTTTAAAAATAAATTAAAATTTAATTTATAATTATGTATACATATGTATGTGTGTGTGTGTGTGTGTTTGCATATGTGTGACTAAAGTTTTATATCTTTATAGTTTAATACACCCCATTTATTGCTGGGCTAAAATGGCTCAGGAATTTTAACCATGTTAAATATAAAACAATTAGCTTCAGTTTTTATACCAAATAGGAGTTACTGGCATATTGTCTCTTGATCCCTCCTATTCTCTTGAGATTGAAAGTTCGATTCTTCTCGACAATATTTCAGGTTTTGTAACTAACCTTGATTTTTTAGAGAGGTGTGTACTGCCTAAATCAGTAAGACAATAAGACAACTATATCGGTCAGTGCACTTTGGTATAAATAATGAGACGAGACTTGTTGGTTCAGTTCCATTTGGGTGGTGGTACTGAGACATATCAACTGTAATAATGTATGCCATATGATGGTATATGTTATGTCATCCAAAGACCACACTCTTATGAATATGATTATGTTTTTACAATACGGGGGATCTTGCAGAAATTTTGCCCATCAACATCAAGAGTGAATCAACTCACATTTTTGTTTGGTAGTATGGCTGCTTAATATAGCTTTGGGTCAAATGAATTAGATTCAAGTTTACTCAGGTTATGCTAGTTGCTTGCTTTAGGTCGAGTTAATCGAGTTCATTGGTTCTTGGTGCATTAGGGTCAAGTGGTTTGTTAGGTTGGGTTAGGTTAACAGAAATCGTGGACACATCATTCTTGGTTTACTTCAGGTCATGTTATAACGTCTTTGGGTCATGAATTCAATTTTACATCAGGTTTTTCGTAGAAATAATAATGGTTGGTTCAATTTGGTTTTTTTTTATTTTGTTTGAGATTAATTTAAATCAAAGATTTTGGTTTTCGGTGGTGATTATTAAAAAAAGTATTTTTATTATACTATGTTGTTATCATACACAAATTTGTGGAAGCCAGCGTGGATAATGTGAACAACATCTATAACATATACTGTAACACAGTTTTGGTAAGGAAAGTTGACTTAAAACCAAATGCATCAAACCAATCTATTCATTTTATGTGATGTCTTAGTTTGATTTTGATATACGCAGAAGGGGGAGGATGTTGTTCTATAACATTTTAATGGCGATTTCTAAAATCAAACAGATCTTGCAAGTCATATAGGACTAAACACCTTTGATAGAAAGGTAGGAAATTCCACCCTTTCCAACATTTGGTCAGTAAACTTGATATTTTAGCCCATAATCAATTGCCTAAAATGAGATTTTTTTTTCAAATAAGTATCACAGCTTGTGGAAAATTAAGTATATGTTATTGTAACCTTAAGCAATTGATTCTAGAATCGTTAATTAAAAATTTATAAATTTTGCCACAACTTTGGTAATTCATTCACTTACAATAAGTATAATGCATCAATTAAAAATATCCAAAACACTACTAACATTTATATCCACCACAACTTTTAGGTTTTTTGGATGTTTGTGTGTCCTCATCGACACTAAGTGCTCATGAGCTCTTGACTCCATTTGGAATTTCAAAAATTCTAGGTCTATTTAGAGTGCTTTATATGCCTTTAGCTCTCACCTAGAGTCTTTAGTCATGCTTAGAAATTTTTTTCATACTTGTATGGCCTCTAGCGCATCATAGCACCTTAGGTGAAACACCTACATAGTTATCATACACTTGGGCATTCTATCTGTGACTTCTACTAGGGTATTACCCTAGTACTCTTGCAAGTCCTTGACTATTTGTAACATTGGCATATATCACGAGGTTTTTCTAATTCCATACTATACCGATATCAGAGTCAATCCAGTACAAGACAAGTTGGCATTCTCTCATTATGCATACTAATCTGTATTAGTCTGTATCGGTATCTCGATTTGTATTAGTTTGTATCAATTTCTAATCAATACGTGCTTTTAAAATAATGAAAAAAATAAAACAAAAAAAAAAAGAACTATGAGTTTCCTTACCTAAACGACTAAACCTAGTACATTCTTACAAATGGTTTGTGGCTTTGTGCGTTTGTGAGAGTGAGGAGAGAATTTGAGAGATGAATAAGCATTACTGCACCCACTCCATAGCCTCCACGGTCGTATTCTATTTTGTTTTACCATCGCCAGTAGACTAACTCCATCGCTTGAATGGAGCTTTACCACTACTCTTAAGGTTAGTTCCACCACCATAGGTTTAGTGTAATGGATTTGTATTTTAGGGAATTAGAAAATATTGAGATACTATTGAGTGAAAATTGAAATGACTGCAGTTCCCACTGAAAATTTATGCTATTGTGATGTTTGTCTTGTTTTCTTCTATTGTTTGAGTAGTTAGGTTAGTTCTGCCCCTTTTTTGTTTGGGTGCTTTAATTTTACTTCAGTCAGCATGAGAATTTCATGCTTGTTTGTTCTTCCCTTGATTGAAGAGTGACCTAATGCAAATAAAGGGTATCATAAGAAGATCTTTATTGGTGTCTATTTCAATAATCTAGAATCTTACACCAATTTGTTAATTAATTCTTGTATACATAGAACATGCCCTCAAGAAAGTTTTGCCTAAAGGAATGTAGCTATGAACCTTATAATGTGGCTTGGTGAACAATGTAGAAAGTATCACAAATCAAGAAGAATTAGATGGTCCACTATTTGAAATGGGATGGTTATTGGTGACTAGAAATTTGAGTTTCGTGTTTCTTATTGAAGTCAATTAAAAAAAAAAGCACTTTTAATTTTTACTTCTAAAACTGGTTTTAATTATTACAAATATTAAAGTAAAATTGGGACATTGTAATGAACTATAGAAGTTGGCTAAATATGTTGCTAGATTAGGATAACCCTTTTGCTCATTAAGGAAAATTGTTAATATAAGTAGGCTTTGAATGTAAATCATATCCGATACTGGAGTAAAAACTGGTAAAACTTAACTAAGAATGGTTGTTTTTTTTGTTTATATATTTCTAATAGCACTACATCGAGTTCTAAGAATACAAATTCTACTCCAAATTCAAGTTCTATGTAAAATGATGATCCTGCTTGGGATTATTATAAAAAAAGTAGAAGGAAGGAGAAACCAATGCATTTGCGTACACTGTAACAAGATTGTTAAAGGTGGAGGAATTACTAATTTTAAGGAGCATTTAGCTAGAGTTTCTGAAAAAGTTTCCAAGTGTCCTAAAGTATTTATGGATGTATAATGGAAAATGAAGCAACTGTTAGGTGATAGAAAATAAGAAACAGAGAGATGAAGGACAATAAATAAAGAGATAGGAGACCCACTAATATTTGACTTGGCTTATCTATCTTAGGGTTAAGAAGATAAAAAGGACATCATATTAAGCCAACCTAAAGTAGGGAATAAACAGTTAAATAGCACCCAAGATATGGTTGATTCTTCAATGAAAATGAAAGGATTCAAGAGTTTTTTTTCCTCAAGAGCAATTGCTATTGCCCAACCTACTATCAAAAGTGCATTAAAGTTTAAGGATGTTATGCGTCAAGCAAAGCTAAGTATGGATAGATGTGGTTTGATGCTAATGTTCTATTCAATATTGTGAACTCAAAATTTTATCAGCTAATGATTAATGCAATTGCAAGTATGGGAAGTGGTTTAAAAGATCTAATACATCTACAAGCTTAAAGGTATGCTTTTTAGAGGCTTTGTGAATGATGCTCAATAATATTTCTTTAATGTTAAATAATATAGAAAACTTATGGTTGTTCTATTATGGCTAATGGATTGGACAAACTGAAGGCAAAACCAATTATTAATTTTTTGGTTTATAGCCTAAAAGATACAATGTTTTTGAAATCTATTAATACTCCTTGATTTACAAAGGATGTTGTGACTTTATTTAAAATGTTTGATGATGTTCAATAAGTGGGTCCTAAAAATGTTGTGCAATTCATTATTGATAATGATTCATCATACAAATATGCTGAAAAAAATTGTAAGACAAGTATGGTACTTTCTTTTAAACTCCTTGTGTTGCACATTATGTTGACTTGATGCTAGAGAACTTTGTTAACTTGAATAGCTTCCTTTGCATTGATGAGTGTGTAAAAAATGATAAGAAAATTGTAAAATTCATTTATAACCACCATTGATTGTTTGCTTTATTGAGAAGAGAATATACATGTTGTAGAGATCTTTTTCTCCTTCACACTACAAGCTTTGCTACCAATTTCCTTAGCATACAATGTATTCTAATGTTCAAGAAAGCATTTATGCAAATTTTTAACTCCTACATGGATGAATTTAAGGTTTGCAAAAAACCAATGGAGGAAAGAATTTTTCATCAATTATGCTTAGGGATAAAGATTTTTGGATAATATGTCAACACATAATGAAAGTAAGTGAACCAGTTGTAAAGGCGTTTTGGTTGGTTGATATTGATGATAAGCCAAGTTTGGGCTATTTTTTTGAAGTCATGGATAGAGCAAAGAAGAAAGCTAGAAAAAGGTTCAACTTGAAGATTATAAGAATAATGTTGGTTAGTTTGGATCATTTATTGTTTTTCGTTTGAGACAAAAATTTAATTTGGGTATATATCATATTATTTTGTTTCTTTTGTTTATTATTTATTTGGTCACTTAGTTTGTTAATAGTTTAGATATTTTTGTTTATTTAGTTTCCTAATGACCAGTTGCATGGTAGAATTCATTTGGAAATGGAACAATGAAGTTATAATGCTTTACAATGCGACTACTTAGTCATTGCACAAGTACAATGAAATTTGAAAGGAATTTGAGTGTGTTTAAGTTCATTCATTCAAAGTGCCAAAATGGACTACAGGACAAATGACTAAATGATTTAGTTGATGTTCATTACGACTTCAAGCTTCAAAAGAAGTAACTTTTCAATATAGCTTTTCATCCAATTTTTTTATATTTTTTATAATAATTTTATACTCGTAGGATAATGAGTATGACTTCAAGATCTTTGGATCTCATAAGCCTTGATAATATTGATATAATGGATGATTAGGTCACTGTGGAATTGACATTGCTAAATGAGAATGTTGATGTTAATTGGGTTAGTGTGAAGAAGCCTCTTGGTAATTTAAGAACAGCTAACAACGAACTTGTGATGGAGGTTTCCCCTCTTGATGAAGAGGATGAGCCTGAGGCTGAGTCTCCAAATGTGTTAGCAGTTGTGCAACATGAATATGTTGAAGTTGATGGTTAAATCTTTTGTTTTTTTGTGTTGAAAACTTGAATTGGAAGTTAAGACATCTTAATATGTTAGTATGTTCTCTATGCTACTTAAGACCTTACAACTTTCAATATGTTGGTATATCACATGTGTTGGTATGTTGTATTAATGTGTGTGAATTTCATGTGTATAAAATTTATTATAAATTGGTACATTCGCGATGTAGCATTTATTTAATACCATTAAATGAGATCATACCATGTTGCTAAAAAGATAATACGATATTTGGTATGAGATTTAAAACCTTGATATTGATATTCCCTAGTAAGTAATCCTCTCTATCATTCCAATATAATCTAGTCTCACACACATACAAGAATCCTTTGGCCAAGGCATATCTGGCACCTACCAGTGTCAATATTGGGGTGCTATCTTAGCTCATTTATCTCACTCTTTGGAGTACTTCCCATGTCCACATAGTCTATGGACTTTACATTTTGCACATCAATAATTTACTCCTTATAGACAATCATAGTGTAATGCTCTTTAGCCACAATGCACAATCGTGCATACTCATCGTTTGCTTATCCATGCAAAAGTAAGTTTACTTGCTCACCCTTAGGCTGTGTTAGTGCAATGTATGTTGTGACTAGTGAATGACTTGGGTACCTCCTATTCTTACTTGCACCCAAGCCATTAGGCTGATCCATGGGTAAGCTTCGGAATCTTAGGCACTTTCCTGGTTTTTACTCACCCAGAGTTAGAACATTATATGACTTAGTGAGTGGCCGAATGTATCTCCCTTAGGATCACATGATCTTCAAGCCCATCTTAGGTCCCATTAGGTATCTTAGATCCTTTTCCGCATCTATACTCGCCTTATGGCCCTCAATTGGTAAACAAGTATGGCAATGCAAGCATAAAGGCTCTCAGATGCATTCTTTATGCCCATCATGGGATCTGCTGGGAACCCTTGGACTCTTAACAATTTTCTAAGGAAAAAAAGCAAGGGGACCACACTGCCACCATTGTGCACATCATGAAGTGGAGGTGAGCCCATGCCAATTTTGGAAATTGTAGCAACACTGTGCCTCTAGCCGCACTAGGGTACTCATGTAGCACAAAAATTGAAAGGTGGGAGAGGGGCCATTAGTAAGGCACTCCATGATTGTGGCAGATGCATAATGAGCCCTTGGAATGGCCTTAGCCCTACCATGTTAGTGCCACGGGACTACCACATGCACCATACTCCCCCGTACCCCACACCACACATGCAACACACACATGAAACGTCTTCACCTCGTGACCTCTATGTTTGTGGTAAGCACGTCTATAAAAATCCTACCAAGCCCCTTTTTACCATTCTTGCTTTTTTCTAGCTTTCTTTTTCACCCTAACCTTATGGAGGCCTTGTAGAATGCCCCTGTGCATTCTATGTCTACCTATTTTTTTCAAACCTTTTCAATGCAAATCAAGTATAGTACTTCAATTTTCTCCATTTTCATGTTTGATTTGGGAAATATGAACATATTTTTTGTTAGAATGAGGAGTGGTGCAAAATTATTGATGTTTGTGCGAGATGTGATTTAGTTAAGATTAGATCTTGGGTAATTTTCAATCTCAACCGTTCAAGAGGTTTATACATGATCTATACATTGAATTTTTTTGAGTATGAGAGGAATGCTTTTTTTTTTTTTGCAGTGGTTAAAGAAGGGGATTGATAAAAAATTTTCTTGTATTGCTGGGTGTAAAAGTATTAATTCATGGGATGAATATCATTTTGGTGGCACATTGAACATACATTGCTTTTGCTTTGCCATCTAGGTGGGAGCTTATTTCTTGTGGAACGTCATGACTTGAGCCTTTCATTCTAAACCACTTACACTGAAGATGAATTTGACTATGAGACACTTCCTTAACTTGCAAATCTTTTCAAATTTATTGCTAATTGAGAGCTTGGCTTTTGGTATTATGGACCTCCTAGTAGCAGGCACTCCCGAGGAAGGTAAAGTGTTTGAAATTAAGTTTGGAACCTAATTTCAAGTTTACATAGCAAGAATAGAGAAGTTTAGCAAAGTTCACTAAGTTCCGAGAAAGATAAAGCACTAAACGAAGTTTAGGGGCAAAATGATAATTTTACATCTTGAATAGCTGGAATAAGTCTCGAGTAGTTAAAATGAGTTTTTATAACTTAACTTTCAACCTTAACTCAAACTTGAAGAATAAACAAGAATTTAATCGAGAATGACTAGGTTACCAAAATGTGGGGGTTTATTTGTAACAAGCTTAATACTTTTGTGGCTTGGAGGTTAAGTGAGGGTTTAAGAAGGGGAAAGTGAGGCTATGGCTGCCATAATCTCGTTTCCAGCCTTCTCACTCTCATTTTGCTCTCAATTCAACCTTGAAATCAAGATTTCTTGGTGCCAAGAGGAGCCATCAAGGGTATATAAGCTAGGAGAAGCTCATTTCAAGTGTTAAAGCATGATTTTGGAGCTTGGAAGAGTGTTTTCTCCTATCCCCTGTTTTTAGAACGAGGTAACCAATGTGTTCTTGATTGAATTCATGTTAATTGCTTGGTTTGGAGCTTGGGTTTTGGTTAAAGAGTGAAGTTTTGGTGATTGGTGCCTTTGTTTTTTATTGGAACTTGTGTAGAACTTTGGTAAGCTTGGTTGATTGGAAAGGAGATTGATTCTTGCTTGTTACTTGGAGTTGAGGTAAGGGAGTTATGTTTTCAAGTTCAATTAATGCTATTATCTTGAGTTTGCTTGAAGGAATTAAGTGATTCTAGCAATAGCTTTAGTTAAAGGTTTTGGTTGAATTATGGTGGACTATGAAGTTTGGGAGGATTGGGTTGATGTTACGAGACATCATAGATTGGCTTGTGATAGTTGGTTATGTTCTATGCAATATGGTCTATGTGTATGTGAAATTTGGAGGCTTTCCAAGCATGTTTGATATGTGTAGGAAGTGTCCAAAGTTCATAGTAGCAAAATGCGCCAAATTCTACATAAACCCAGATTGGCGACGTGTCGCCAATTACAGGTCGAGGCCCACGACGCGTCACCAATCTAGGGAAAAAATTGGCCGAGCGTTACCAACTATGGCAACGCGTCACCAATCCAAGGGAAAAATGTGGCAGAACGTTACCAACTTTGGCGACGTGTCGCCACAGGCAAAGATGGCTGAAATTTCACATTTTGCTAGGATGATTGAGGTGAGACCTACGGGGGTTCTTAGAGTACCTTAGGGTCTAAGGATTCTGGGGGTACTCCGAGACTTCCAGAAGTTCCACAAGAGATAAGAGTTTCCTTGAGTTTTGTAAGGTTTTATGGTTGCTTGTGCAACAAGCAAGGAAACTAGGTTGCAAATGAACATAACTAAGTACCACTAGCTCAGGTGAAAGGTTTAGAACTCTTGGCGACCTAGTTGTGCTGTAGCCACGAGGTTGCAAGGTGAAACCTTGTTCATCTAGTCTATAAGGAGGTCTTATGGCCTAGTCTACGAAGTTCCACCATAATTCCCCTGCACAACGAATAAGGGAAGGCTACACGATTGCATCAGTAAGCTACGGCTTACTAGGAATGAGTCCAGAACTTGCTAGGCATAGAGTGATTCCCCGTGAGGAGGACTAGTTTGAGGAGAGGTCTTGAAGGCCTAGTTATATGTGCATATATCAGACCCTCATGCTATGTGAGCTCGCAGCAAGTTACATATGTTATAATATGTAGGGTCCTAGTAATTTTCTTGCTGGTACACTGAAGACCCTTACTGAGAATGTTATGTTCCACTCCCTAGTTGTGTTTTGTAGATACTTAAGTTGTTGGGCTGGGTAACCGCTGAGGGTTATCACGGTAGTAGCTTTTGTACAGGTATTGTACTTGAGAATCCTTATGATTCTAGTCTACATGAGTATACTTAGTTGGTTTGTTGGTCAAGTAACAGTACTAACTAGTGTCTTCTTTTGGCTGCAGAGCCTAGTAGCACTTGGGCAAGGGCTTTTGAGACTCGCCACTGGGATTTCCATCCAAGGTGGGAGTTCGTTCAAGAAGATCTCAGTTGAGGCTTGTATATACACAGTACTCTTAGTTGCCTCCATAGTCTATGTTATGAAGAGTCCTAGACTCTAGGGTTGCTCTTGGCTGAGGGCATTAATCTACTTTATGTATGAATGTTCTCACACAAATGTTGATTTTGTATGCTTTGGCTATTGTACTTAGTTTTTATGAAATTACTTGGCCAAGTTAATGCTTTATGTTTTATTAAGCCAAGTTAAAGCATGAAGAGCATGCATATTGCATATTCTAGGATAATCAACTAGTATCATGGGATTTAATCTGCGCACATATACAACTAGCCAATTGCAACCACCGTGAGACCCGCTCTCACAGGGCTTCCTGGGTAGAGGCCAGGGATGGCCGTGTCATTTGGTGCCACACTTGAGTGTATATTTGTTCTCAACATATTGTGCATTCAAATTATTGGCTATCCCCCCATTAATTTTGTCCTTGCTTGTTGTTATGTTCTCGAGGCATATAGTGATCATTTTTTATACTTTTCTTGCCAACTCTTGTACATATTTGATATTGATAAGCCTTTTCTTCTACTTGTATATGCTATTATAAATAGAGGCATGGAACCAATGTGTGAGCCCTATACTCCTAGGATGGGTTCCCATCAACACTTCGTCCCTAAGGAGGCTTAAGAGTTTTATGATGCAACTTTAAGGCTGGAGACCACAAATCAAGTTAGCTTTTAGTACACCAACATCAACAACAAATCCATAGTTGCCACCATTAGGTGAAGAGGATTATGGAAGCTTTGTGCCACCCTCAACTTTGGCTTACCGGCATTGCTGCAAGAATTCCGCTAATGTTAACGTGACAGAAGCACCTTCGCATTACTACATTTTGGTCATGGTGAGGGGAGGCCAAATCACCATCAATGAAGTGGTCATTAATGCTCATTTAGAGATAGTGAACACCACTAATGACATTCCCATAACCTTTCATGATGAAATGGTGACCATCTTGTGCAACAAAGATGTCCAGTGGCAAATTCTATGAGAGGGAGGTGCCCTCTTTTTTAGCTTCTCATTTGGTGCAGGACCTCCAAGCGTGGAATAAGTTTCTCAACCATAGCTTGGAGCTGACCACACTTTGTAAAGATGCCATAGATGAAAAAGCAGATTTTTTGTGTGCTACAGTTTTGGATGGGCCCATTAATGTAAGGTGGCCCATCACTTAGAGTATCATTAAGGTTGCCCATGATCCCATGCTAAATATGTGTTTCTACAATTCCTCATTAAGTTGATGGCTCAAAATGGGATCAATCACCCCAATGATCCGTGCAACTAGTGTATTCTTGATGGTATCTTAGTGGGTGACTTTGTGTAAGAGGGCAAGAGAGGTTGAGGGCGGCCAATGAATAGTGTCACCATTCATGCTTCGCTCGATGATCAAGAGAATGAAGATGGACTGCCAGGACCCAACATGGAAGCCAATTTCTCCTACCCACATCAAGGATGTTGGGGGGGTGAATTTTGTGATTTATAGCAAAGTTTGTTTAATATTGAACCAAAATTATTGGTTGATTTGAACATGATATTAATGTAAAAAAACATGCAAAAGCATCAGTTTTAAGCAAAATTTGTTTAACAAGATAACAAAAACTATTTGAAAATTTTATTGTTAAGCAAAAGTTTTAAGAAATAAATGAAAATTATTAAAAAAAAATTGAACAAAAAATTTTCATTAATGTTCACCTAGTTACAGTATACTTATTAGACAAAACATAAGTAATAAAATATAAAATTGTTCATGGAGAAATAGCAAATTTTTGACCCTTAAAAATAATGGAAGTGTTCCAATTTGTTGAATGTAGTTAAAATAAGATTTAAGACCATCGTGGGCCAAAATGTCCGAACATTATTCACAGGACAATTTCCTTCCCCATTTCTTGAGGACATTCCAGTACTGCTCGTATTTTTTAAAAATGTGCAATGAAATGGACAGAGGCATCAATTAATAGATGTAGCTCAACTGATACTTTTTCCAGAGAAGTCCACACTGGTTCTTCAGAAATTGGAAGCCACTGTATCACCATCTTAAGCACTAAATTTCCTTGTTCTATGATTTAAGCAATATTAACAATTGCTTGTTTAATAAATATTCCACCATCATTATCATTCTTTGCTCTCTTAACCTCAAATTCTGCATTTTAAAGCCTGATAATAGGATTTCAAGCAAATTCACTCATACCATTTCTCCAAAAATTGTAGCACCTTGCAAAGCTATTTTTCATAGTCTTCCAACTATTTTTGATCTTATCTTTAGTATATCTTCCTTAATTTTTTTCTCTTAATTTAATAAAAATATTGTCATAGGCTTGTGAGATAAAATTTTCATTTTGTTTGTTGCCTTTCTCTTATTGGTGCATTACAACATCCAGTAAAGCTTCATCCATTAAAGGTGTCCAAATCATTGGATTTCTTTTACCATAACCTTCAACACCATTGAAATTGTTCCTCTCCATTTTAGTGACATGATAAGAACAATTAATCAGAAAATTTAAAAAATTAACCAATGTCATAATACGGAAAAATAGGGCAATTTTAAATAATCAAGAGATGTTCTCTATTGTGGCAAACAATCATGTTCCTTATCCAGAAAAGAAATTAGAGAAGTCTATCTTAAAGTAAAATTGATACTAAGCATTTGAGGTATGACAACTATAATTAGTCAAGATGACACTAGCTAAACAATTTCCAATCAACTCTCCTCTATGTTCATCATCTTCGTCTGCTGTATAGGATAGCAACATGGACATCGATCTCTAATTCATTGGTCAACTTCTACTATAAGATCCTTATCTCGATCAACACCCAAAAAATAGTTGTGCAAAATACAACATGTTAAAACAATAAATTTATGTGTTTTAACCCTATAGATTGGTTATTTGATAATTGATATGATGGAGAATCTCTTTTTTAACACCCTAAAAGCATGTTTTGCTACATTTTGTAGATATACATGATGACGATTAGGGTTACTCGAGAACTCAATCAAGTGATATCAGACTCCTCCATAAGGTTTAATAAATTTAGCTATTTGCCCAAACCTAGCATCTACAACAAAATATTTTCCTAAAATAGAAGAATAAACCTCTTAGAAATTAAATTATTAATAAGTAATAATAACTTAAAAATTTAGAATTTGATAGTTTAATATATTACATTTACAAACATCAAGCTTGTATTCCTTAGATAGTGCATGCTTCAGAATTCTTAACTCAGATGTAGTATCTTCTCATCCAGAGAGAACATACGTAAAACTTCAAATCAAATGAATAAGCACATAGTACTTTCATTATCAGGTAAGATTCACTCCCACAATACTATGAAGAGACTCAAGAAGAAACTTTAGCATGAATATGTGTGTCATCAATTGCCCTAATGCAATCTTATTGTTTTATGGTTGGGAAAACTAAATGTCCAATCAATCGTTATTAGCAAAATGTGAAGAAAAATTGCAAGCAAAGAAAACGTTACCTTAAAATATAGGTAGAATTTATTGTTCTATTCAATTCTTGGAGGAGTGATAGATCCATTAGCTTGTCTGATGAAACTTTCCTCTAACTTTAAACTAGCTTTCAAAACTCAACGTAAATGATGACTTATTTCTCCAGAATGTTTGAACAAAAAATTCACCATGTTGCTTTGCATGATGAGTTAATGTAAGGGACCTCTTACTTTACATAGTATGGGTATTCCTAAGTTCTTCAATTAATCAGGATTTGGTGGTCCATCACTTAAATACAATTGGCTAAGTCGATACTCGTAATTCGTTAAAAATTCTCATTCTTATAATGGTTTAACCTAGATCATGATAATATGCACAATTTTACTTCGGTATGCAAAGAAATAAATTAAGAACAAAACATAATAAAGTTCACCATGGAATTTATAAAACATTTCAAAACAACACACCTAAGTCATAAAACATGCAACTTAAGCTTCAAGTATCAACCTCTTGTACATCAACACTTAACCTTTGTACATGTAAAATATTTCTAGTGTCTACAACACCAGTGAGTCTTTATTTCTTAGTCATACTAGATGCATTATTAGGCACACATGACTACCATGTATTTACAACAAGTTAAGATGAACAAAAATGTTCCCACTTGCCTTGAGCTAGCTAACTAAAATGACGGTAAAGTAATCACTTGCTTGCATGCCTTAGTCTTGAAACTATAGGCTAACAATCAACTTAGTTACCATCTTAAATAGTTTCATGCCAACTTTTTAGAACCAATTAAGATTCTAGAAATTTAATACCTATACCAAAAGACTTGCCAACAACCCTTCAGTGAGCTTTAGGCTCTCTTGAATCCAAGTTTACACATTTGTGACAATATAAAGGGCGGGACCTCATGAATTCTCAGTAAGGGATTGAATACCTACAAATAAAACTTAGGAATAGTATACATAACAAAATATATAAATACAACTTAATGCAAGCTTAAATGTTTTGAGGTTTTATCTAATGGCCACTAGAAAGGATTCTGTTGTGCGAACCCTACCCCGACTTAGACCTAACTACAAGAATAAATTCTTGCCTTAAACGTAAGTTATTCTTTCTTTCCCTTGATCACATTGTACAGAAGTTTACTTCACTTGGTGTCTCAACTTATTAAGCTAAAATAGCTTAATCAAGGTGCTTAAAAGTTTAGAACTGCTCTTCCTTATTCCTTTCTTAGCCATTAAACTACTTCTTTAGCCACCTCTTAACTCACCTAATAGATGCTTAAATCTCACCTTATAAGTGATTCTAAGGCCTATTCAAAGGTCTTACACATTTTAGGAAGGTTTAAGGAAGCTAACTGAAGCATCAGAATGTCAGCATGATGGCTCGAATGTCTGGCCTTAATGGCTTGGTGCCTCAGTTCCATAGGCCAGACTAGTCTGTCCAAGATCAACCTCCTGGTGTTGCAATGCCGCTTGGTGCCTAGGCTCCAATGCCTCACCTAGTAATGCCCTACAGCTGTTCTTCTTGCTTGTTTCTTGATCTTTCTCCTTTGTCTTGCCTTAAATCATTTTCAAATCACTTCTAATAAATTATATTTGATAAATGACACATAAAAGCATCCATTAAAAAGTTAAGAACACAAAAAATCCCATGCTAAAACCAATATCACAAGACATAAATCCAATATGCACACACAAACACAGAATCTTCAATCTTGCACCACAATGTAGCAAACTTGTTTTAGCCTAGCAAATTCATTGGTCATGAGTAAAAAACACATAATATGATCAAAATTTGAGCTAACAAGGCTTAGAACAAGCTCCTACAACTTGCCCATCTTTGTGCGAGACATTAAACCCTACTTGGACCAATCTTGCAAATAAGCCAAATTAACTTGAAATTCACCTTCAAAAGCAATAGTCTTAGCTTAGGGATTTGTTATCCAACCCACCCAAGCCTTCAACAACCCTCAATCATAAAAAATTCAAATCCTAGGTGAAGAAAAAGAACTCACCAAGGTGAAAAATGTGGCCACAAGCTTTTCCAAGCTCAAAAGAGCGACTTGCACTAAGAATCCCTTTTGTTTAAGCTTCCAATTTCAAGAAACAATTTGGAGAAGAGATGTGAGATTTCTTGGCTAGTAAATAGCATGGGAAGAGAAGGAAATATGGATAAAATTATCTCTTCCAAGCTTATCTCTTACCCCAACTCAAAAAAGATACACTAAGCCCCTTAAAAACTTAGCTTGTGCTAAATTGGTCCTGGTCTCACACACTTGTCTTATTTTCTACTTCCTATACATGTGATTGAACTAGGAATCATAAAATTAGTTTAAAATCTTTAATCCCTTAGTTCAGTTCCATTGATGGTGGAAAATTTAGGGTTTTCTCAGCACGATAGAATTTTCCCATTTTCAGCTAATTTTGCTCAAATGGCCATATTACTTATTCCATGCTACATTTATTGTGATAAAATGATAAATTTTTTGTGCAAATAAGATTTTTAATCTTGAAAATCACACTTACCTAATAAATCCTGGTTCAAGTCTAAGAGAGCTGTAATGGTTAATATGTGCAAGTCTTGGCTACTTGCTCGTTAACACCAGTATACCTTGTTGTTCGAAGACCACCTTTCGTACAGAGTAATTCACACAACTCTATGAAAGTCAAATGGCTCATCCTAACTATATCATAGCTTGAGGGCCCTAACAACTTATGCAAAACTTAAGCTCTCACCCTCTCTCTTCAAAATTAATGTTATTACTTCTTATTGACAACATATGTTTTTGTTTATTAGAGTAATATCAATAAACAATAAGCATTAACAGATATGTCATTCTGATTCGGCATGTTTGCACCCACCAAAGTATCACAAAGTTTGTTTCATTTCCATGATTATTCATCTAAATATAAAATAAAATTAATGATAGGTATACTAAGAAGTAAATACATGAACTAAAAAGCAAGGACTAGTAAACATATGTCAAGACATGCATTGGAATATGCTAAGCACTTTATCGCCATTCATAGTAAAAAATAAACCTGAGAAACACAAGTTCTATCAAGCACTCACCACAAGCGATCTCCAATTCAAAAACCACATATTTGTATACCAAATTTTTTGTTCAATTTGTATCAACCAAGTGAGTAGATAATTTCTAAACCCAAATAAAAAATCTAAAATTATTTAATAATTTAGCTGGTAAACCATGGAATTCCCTATGAGCTATTTGATGTGGTGGATAAGATAACAAAGGAACATTACAACAAATGCATGAAATAGAGGTTCAAGGAGCTGGTGGCAAACAAAGCTTTGGAGGGTGTTCAAATTAAGGTCAATAATATTGATAGAGAAAGCACTTTCTTCGTCTGCCAGCTCCTCCAATCCAATATCTTTAAATCCCACATCTTTTTGATCAATCCAAGTTACTAGCTATCTTTGATTATAATTATTGCTAGTTATTAATAAATTATCACCTTATTGGTTAATTATTTGACTAATGAATTAGTTAATCATCTCATGGCTTTGGTCCAAAATGCTAAAGTATATTTGCATGATTTTTCCCACCATCAATTTTTATTGATCAAATGTGTTTAACATATTGCAAACTACTTTTCCCCCATTCTACCAAATATCTTTGAAATCCCACATCTCTTTGATCAATACAGGTTACTAGCTATCTCTGATTATAATTATTACCAATTATTAATAAATTGTCACCCTATTGCTTAATTATTTGACTAATGAATTAGTTAATCATCTGATGACTTTGTTGTGAAATGCTAAAGTATATCTACATGATTTTTCCCACTATCAATTTTTGTTGATCAGATGTGTTTGACATATTGCAAACTACTTTTTCCTCCCTTATACCAAATATCTTTAAAATCCCATGCCTCTTTGATCAATACAGGTTATTAGCTATCTTTGATTATAATTATTACCAGTTATTAATAAATTATCAAACTATTGCTTAATTATTTGACCAATGAAATAGTTAATCATCTCATGGCTTTGTTGTGAAATGTTAAAGTATATTTGCATAATTTTTGCCATCATCAATTTTTGTAAATCAGACATGTTTGACATATTGCAACTACCTTTTCCTCTCTTCTACCAAATATCTTTGAAATCCCACACTTCTTTGATCAATACAAGTTACTAGCTATCTCTAATTATAATTATTACTAGTTATTAACAAATTATCACCTTGTTGCTTAATTATTTGACTAATGAATTAGTTAATCATCTCATGGTTTTGTTGTAAAATGCTAAAGTATATCTACATGATTTTTTCCACTATTAATTTTTGTTGATCAAACGTGTTTGGCATATTGCAAACTACCTTTTCCTTTATTCTACCAAATACTAAAAAACATCAAACATACATATACAGATTCATACTAAATACATAAATAAAAACTAGGAACAAAAGAAATAGTGCATACTTTGTATGCTTGTTGGTAGGAAACAGCCCAAATTCAGGGCCCAAAGCTAATAAAGAGCTCCTGTTGGGGCCCTAAATAGATTCACAAGGGAACTCTACCATGGATGGAAATTGTAGCCTATAATTACAGGATAAGCTATGAGATTCATATCCCAAGATGAATTCCTCAAAGCTCCCTTAGCTATATAAATGTTTCCAATCACTAATCCTACTATATAATGTTTTGGCTCTTCTTTCTCTCTTTTTCTTTCTCTCTACTACTCTTTGCTAAAAGTTTGATTTGAACATCGGAAGGTTTCCCCCGGGGGACACATCCTAGGGCCCTGATGCTGTCTTTGTGTGCAGGTCGATAGTCCGTGATACGCTAAGCTTCTAGGCTAGGCCCATACAATCTCATCAACTATGAAGTTGATGTCGTTCGTGGGAAACATAGTGAATACTTGGAGGTCACATTCGGAAAACCAAGAGCTATTAGAGAATGAGCAAGAGAGTCATCGCTTTGCTAAGTTTGTAAGCCCACAGGCAAAGAGGCACACCAAAGAGTTGACCTGGAGGATCTCATGGGGCTTTAGAGGAACCCATGTAATAGTAAGGGCC
This sequence comes from Aquilaria sinensis, assembly GCA_005392925.1. NCBI lineage: Eukaryota > Viridiplantae > Streptophyta > Magnoliopsida > Malvales > Thymelaeaceae > Aquilaria > Aquilaria sinensis. Next base: position 169,764 of record SMDT01002867.1, on the reverse strand, counting down.
TTGCACCTTTGGACAATGATAAGTTCCAAGCCTTGCAACATGTCCTGTTTGAGCAATTTTAGGCAACGGTGCAGCAATAAATCTGAAGAGGCTTACCAAGGGTTCCAGAGAAGGCCGCCAAAAGTCATCTGATGCTTGGGGAACCTTGCCCAACTCTTCGACAAGACTAGCTCATGAAGGTACGAGTCAATCAACAGCAGTCATCCTTAGACTGTTCAGATGGTCTTGGATGCAGTGATATCAATGCTTTCCTGCCAAGACTTGACCAGTTGCATCAGTGCATGCAGGTTCCTGAGCCCTCGAACGAGGGCCTCAACCTTGTCATTGAGGTGGAGTACATGTGGCTTTAACCTTTTATGGATGAGATAATTTTTACGGATAAGATAATGAATGCCCCTATCCTCGAGGGGTTTTGGATGCCTAAAATTGAGTTGTTCAATTGCTTAACTGATCCAGTTAACCATCTGCAAAGGTACATTACCTCAATGAGGCTTGAGCGGGCCTCTGATGTGCTTTTGTGTAAGGCCTTCAGCTTTATGCTAACAAGAGCCACTACCTCCAGGTTTAGGACCAACCAAAGGCGCTGCTTCACTTCATTTAATGATCTATCCCAAGTGTTCTTGAGACACATCTTACGAAGTCAACCGACCACAAAAACGGTAGCCCATTTGCTGAAAATTAGGCATGGTTGTGATAAACCCCAATGAGGCATCGTCCAGAGATTTAATGTTGAGGCTTTACATGTACAGGGGTTGTCTCTAGAGCTACACCTAGAAACCATTACCCAGGGACTGGCATGAGACTCAAGGTTGGCTTAGGATTCCATTAAAATCCTATAAAGGATATAGAGGAATTCTTTGACCAAGCCACGTGGTATATGCATGTTGAAGAACTTAATCGACCAACGGCCCCAAAGGACCAATCCAAGACCAAAAAAAATGGGTCCAAAAAAAGAGGGAGGGGCACCTCACGGTTAGAGTCTGTCCTTTCACTTTTAAGGGAGACAAGATCAAACATCTTGTATACTCTAGAAAAGATGAATCAGGTCCTTTAATGTCCTTCCATGATGCCTCCTTAGGGCAACAAGGACCTTTAGAAATATTGTAGATATCACAAGGACAAGGGCCATGACATCGAAGAATGTTGCCAGTTGAAAAAGCTGCTTGATGAAATGATCCAGGCAGAAAATATGAAGGAATTTTTGTTTAGACAGCCATCCATTTGTTGGAAGTAAAAAGAAAGGCCTTGTAGAAGGGATGATAAGGAAGACGATGATCAAGGTCAAAGGCTTGAGAGGCCACAATACCTAAGGGATCATGGAATCCTAGACCCCAGCTAGGGTGGTCCACATGAATATCAAAGGAGAGCCGTTGAACGACTCGAAAAAGACAAGGGTAGGAAATTGCTCAGCTGGAGGTAGCTGTTGGCAGGGCCCTAATGAGGGCTAACTAATCCCAAATAGTCATCCTACACTTGTATCCACCCATATTCAGGGCCCACATCGACAATTTTGATGCAAAAAGAGTCTACTTAGAGACTAGGGCAAATGTCAATGTTATCTTCACCAACTTGTCAAAAATAAATAAGGGTCAAGAAGTACTCTTTATCCTTTGTGATCGGACCCACCTTTGAGATAGGCAAGGAAATGGTCCTAACATTTGGGCCCGTTATGGTATCGCTCATGTTGGTAGGAAAAGACCATAAAGGGGAACTCACTTTGTGACTCCCACACTGCCGAATTTCTTGTCTTGGATGTCTCATCACCTTACAATGCCATACTTGGCAGACTAGCCCAGATGTAATTCCATATCCAGTCGAATGTCAAATGACTCATGGTGCTGTTTGTGACCCTTGTTGGGTACATCATTATCTTTTTCAACCAGGCCTTGGTACAGAGGGGCTATGTAGTGACCCTGTGAAAGCCTAACGAAGGTAAGCTTGCAGCAACGGAGGCTTAAAAGATGAAAAAGTGCCCATAAAGAATGAGGCTGGCACAGCCTTACCCAAAGACACCTATAGCTCATGAAGGTGCCCTAAGAAAGACGATAAAGATTGAAAATGACCTTTCACCTGGGGTAAGATAGTCATTTATTCAGTTCTTGAGAGCAAATATAGATGTGTTAGCATGGTCTCCCAGTGAGATGTCCAGGATAAACCAAAAAATAATTACTCATAGATTGCAAGTAGACCTCTTTGCCTAACCAGTACAATAGAAAAGGTGCAACATGACCCCGAAAGGTGAGACTTCATTAAAGAAGAAGTTAGGGGGCCACTGAAGGTTGGGATTATTCAGAAAGTATGATACGTTGAATGGCTCACCAATGTAGTAATAGTTAAAAAGGAAAATAGGGATTGGTGCATGTGCATCAACTATATAAACCTTAACAATGCCTACCTAAAAGATCTATACCCTTGCCAACTATAGACCAATTGGTTGACGCCATGTTGGAATTCAGAATATTGTCTTTCATGGACGCTTTCAGTGGCTACCACCAAATTCAAATACACCCAGAAGATGAAGAGAAAACAGTTTTCACAATAAGCAAGGTAGTTTATTGTTACCACCAAATGCCGTTTAGCCTGAAACACATCGGGGCTACCTAACAAAGCCCGATGAACCGAATCTTTGTTGATCATATAGGAAAAAATATGGAGGTCTATGTAGATGACATGATTAACAAAAGTTGGGCCATAAAACAGTACTTCGATGACATCTAGGAAACCTTCAAAAGAATGTGACAGTTCAATATGAAACTCAATTCTAATGAATGCATCTTCGATGTTGGCACTGGTAAATTCCTTGGCTACATGGGCTCCAAAAGAGGGATCGATGCAAACCTAGATAAGATCAAAGTCATCCTTATGATGGCCGATCATCAAAATGAAAGGGATGTTCAAAAACTATCTGGAAGGCTAATTGCACTTGGACAGTTTGTTTCACATTTTGGCAACCAATTTAAACCTTTCTTTCATATAGTAAAGGAAGAAGAGATCTTCAAATGGACAGATGAATGTTGTGCAGCTTTCCAACAAATAAAAGAATACCTCCAACACCCCATTACACTAAAACAACCCAAGTCTTGACGAGCACCTTGTGCTCTACTTGGCTGTCACCAAACGCTTAGCCAGTGCCATACTCATTAGGGAACATGGACTGAAATAGTCGCTAGTCTACTATGTCAGTCGGACCCTCCAAGTGGTTGAACCAAGATATCCTGTATTGCACAAAGTGGTCCTGGCCTTCATTATGGCTTCCAAAAAGCTACAATCGTACTTTTAGATGCACCACATAATTGTAACAACAAAGTTGCACTTATGTGATATTCTACAAAAACTAGATAAGTTCAGTAGACTTGCTAAATGGTGCATCAAGCTTAGGGAATACGATACCCACTAAGAGGCTTGATACGCTATAAAAGCATAGCCCCTTGTAGACTTTGTGGTTAAAACGACACTAATGGAAAAGACCTAGGAGGAGCAAATTGAAGGAAAACCCCTTTACGAAATGTATATCGATGGGGCCTCAGGACCCGATTACCAAGGAGCAGGTATCATATTTAAGGGTCCAGTCAACAGAATTATGTTTCACTTTCCCATAACAATGTTGTTGAATATAAAGCCCTTATTGTGGGGGTACAAATGGCTAGTCAGGTTGGGGTATAACGTATATAGATATTCAATGACTCTCAGTTAGTAGTAAACCAAATTACAAGAATGGCAGGAGAAAAAGAGCCTAGTCTTTGCAAATACCTTAACATGGCAAAGGATTTGATAAAGATGTTTGACTTCGTGTAGGTTCAAAAGATCCCGAGGACCGAGAATGTAAAGGCAAATGCCCTCTCGAAAAAATGAGAAAAGGCCGCAACAGAAGAGGTAATAGAACCCTTGGTCTACTTAATATACTTTATGGTCCTCAAAGATGATTAGAGGAAGCCAATCAGACTTTGCCTCAAGGCGGGGGCATTAAGTAGAACCCCCGATGAAAAAAGAAGGATTAGGATCCGAGTAGGATGATTTCTCATCATTGGAGATAAGCTATACAGACGAGGGTTTGCTTCCCCTCTGTAGTGATGCCTAACTTTAAGAGAGGTGCAACATGTTCTAAACAAACCCACCAACGAGATTGTGGGGCACATATTGGTGCCAATTCTTTGGTCCACAAAGCCTTATGCCAAGGCTATTTCTGGCCAACAATAAAAAAGGATGTTAGGGAGTTTGTCCAATGATGCCGTGACTGTCGGCTTAACTTAAGAATATAAAGGCTACCCTCCTCCAGTGCCTCCTTGGTTGCGGACCCCTAACCATTTGCTATGTGGGGGTTAGATCAAATTGAAACACTTCCTATGGCTCCGGGACAAGTCAAGTACTGCATTGTGGTAGTAGATTACTTCACCAAGTGGCTAGAGGTGGAGCCTTTAGCCTCTATTGTAGCCCCTCAAGTCATCAAATTCTTGTGGAAGAACATTATCTGTTAGTTTGAATGCCTATGGGCCATTGTTACTGGTAATGGCAAGTTGTTTGACAACCAACAAGTTCATTAATTCACAAAGGAAAAGGGCATCCACCCACTTCTACTTTGCCCTCGTTTCTCACCCACAATTTAATGGGTAAGTGTATGTAACTAACATCACCATCAAGGAAGGCCTAAAGAATAGACTAGGTGAAGCTAAGGGCAAATGGGTAGAGTACTTATCGAGTGTCCTATGGGACTATCGAATGATACCCTACAGGCCCACGGGAGAATCACCTTTTGTAATGGTCTATGGGACCGACGCCCTTATCACTGTGAAAATTTCTTGCCCCACCTTGTGAGCTCTATCTTACGATCCTAGTAAAAATGACAAATCACTTGAAGGGAGCCTTGATCTATTGGAAGAACTAAGGGAAGACACAAAGGTCTGCATGAGAGCTTCCAGATAGTGAACTGCCCTCATTAATGATTAAGGGATGAAACCAAATGATATACAAGTAGAAGGCCTAGCCCTCGTTATGGCAGACCTAATTGGGAGAAACTCGGGACATGGGGCACTAAGGTCAAATTAGGATGGACCCTACATGGTCACAAAGAAACTTGGAGAGAGAGTCTATGAATTGACTAGCTCAAAAAGGAAGAAGTTGCCCAAGAATTATCACTCAGATGATCTATCACCCTACTTAATCTTACTTTGCATAAATCACATTATTGCATGATGTACTATGCTACATTTTGAATTAAATAAAGGCACACCTCCCAAATGACTCTTGCTTTTACAAAATGAGATAGTTAATTGAGACTGCTCAAAAGCTTGGGTCCTTTCTAAAAAGCCTATGAAGGCTTTCCATTATAAGGGCTACTTGTTCACGCGAACACTGTGATGACCAAACTACCTCTTAATCTGTGAACATCAAACTAAAAGATTACTGCAAAAATAATTCACAAATATAATAGTGCAAATAGGGCATAACCATTGAGCAAAATAAACCTTTTATTAACTTTAAAAAATATTTCAATTACAAGAGGAAGGAAAGAATTCAAGGGGATACAAAAAGGTGGTTAGCTGCAAAGCCTCCTAAAACTTGTCAGGAAGAGGGCCCTTATTAAGGTCCATCACCAACGCATCCTTATCAAAGGTAGGAATCCTACCTTTCCTTTCCTTCGGCCAAGACTCGTAACTTGAGCCCAAATCCTTGTAAGCTGAAAGGAAAGAGATATCCAAGTTCGGATTAGCCTGCTTCACCTGAAAGCAGTAGGAAAGAAGGCCCTGCTTAAACTCCAAGAAGGTAGTCCTTTTAAGCCCCCTTTACACCTTCTGAGGAAACAAGCAGAGCTCATTTACTCGAGCATTGGCCTTGGTCTAAAGGCGCTGGCACTCTAAATGGCCATCGTGCCCAACAAAGCCAACTCGCTCGATATACTCTACGAGAGGCATTGTAGCGGTGACTCAGCTGGAGCTAGCTTTGCCTTAAACTATCCTTGAGCTCAATGGAGCATATTGATCTATTGGAAAAGTTTGTTCAATGGCATTGATCTTTGACTCTACTACCTTAAATTATGCCGGCAAGTGATTGGCCTCCATACGGGGCTTAGCTTCTTTCTCTCAAAACTACTTGAGAGCCTCATTCAGCCTTCCCACCTTTCCCTCGAGCTTTTTGACAAGGCCATCCTTCACTTCCTTGGCCTTTTTATCTAGGTTTAGGTCATTGGTATGGGTACTCTTGGCATTGGCTTCGTTGCTTATGTTGTTCTCCAAAGAGCAAACATTTTTGCGCAAAACCCTAAGTTGGGCTTCAAGGCCTTCTCACAGGCTACAAATCATTCCTCCATGGCATAGTTAATGATGGCCTCCTACCAAAACCAAATTTGTTAGAGCTAACTGACGAAAGCACTTCAAACACTAGGAAATGAACAAAAAGCATACCTGGAAAAGGCGATAGCCTATGTTGATCAAATAGGTAATTTCCACATGAGGAGGATGAGCAAGTAAGTGCCGATCCCTGATAATCTTCAACCCCCCAAGGATAGGTGAGTGATGTTGCTTTAATGCTCGAGGATCGATTCACCGATACCCACCACCCATTAGGGGTCAAAAACTTGGTCAAGCTTAACCTTCCTCAGAGCTAAGTCTTTTTTTTATGCTTGACCTTGCCAAGGGATCATATTACATAGTTGAAAGCACTAATCCAATTTCAGCTTAGGTGGTGCCCCTCAAGCAAAAAGAGCCTTCTTGGGAACAACCCCTCTAGAGCCTGAGCATGGGGGAGGCAAAGAAGTAGGCACCTCGTCTAACTGCCCCAAAGACGCCTTTTGTTTTTGAGACATATCCCCAGTAATTTTCTGCCTTTGTGACACCCCCGCAGCTTGTGCTTCTATAGTAGGGAGGGGCCCAAATGACGTTGCACGCTTCTTTGAAGCCGTTGGATGAAAATATCCACAGTTAGCATACAATAACCTCAAGTCTATAAAATCAGCGTGGAAAAAGTTGCCTAATGATGTCCTACCACTACCACCATCATGAGAGGCATTGCTTCTCTATAGGTCTGTAAGGTGCGACCTCTTATGGATCAGTTGGGCCTCTGGAGAAGACTTAGAAAGTTCGACCACATCGACTGGTGGTTTAGACGAAAGGGCACCCGTAGCATATACCACATTAGCAGGGAGAATGTTGATCTTTCAAGCATTCAGCAAGGCATTAGCATTGCCTATGTGCCTCTTCATGTACTTCTTTGCCTAACTGCTCATTTATGCAAAAGGTACAAAATCAAGATTAAGCACCAAGCCTTTGCATATAGAGCAAAGAAAACACAATCATCTGGAGTACAATTCTTTAGGTTTAGTGGGGTCCCCCTGAGGCCTTGGCAACAATCCCATAGGCTTCAACCAACCTCTTTTCCTAACCGTTCTCCTAGTTGCAAGGGTTATTCATGCTTGGGTAGGTCCACTGGGCTCTAATGATCCCCTCCCACCTTGGGGTGGTCTTATCAATCTCAGTATAATAAATGGGGAACAGCTCCATAAAATTGTTGTTCTCTACCACTCCTTCCAACTAGTTGATTAGGTCAAAGTATGAATGATGGTTCTCCATGCCATTGTATATTAGCAACAATTTGACCAGGGCATGTTGGGGCACATAAAAAAACTTAGAGGAAACCCCCAAGCTTGTTCCCTTAGCATGAAAAAGAAGAGCTCCTTCCACCTGCCAACAAGTCCTTGTAAGATACAATGTAAAAGATTTGTTCCCTTCTCAATTGATAGGGGCAATATGGGAGAAGCCAAAATCATTCTTCAAATCCAGCATGTAAAACCAACGAAAAACCTCTAGCATGGGCCACTCCCGCCAACATTTAGCAGATAATAAACCTATTGATGTTCATAAACGAGTTAGGCAGTAGCTATGATGGTGCAATCTGGTAGTGCTCACATATCTGCTCCACCAACGGATGGAGAGGCAAATGAAGCCCCACCTAGAGTTGGTCGGTGAAAATAGTGAGGATGCTTGTTCTTTTGTCACCACCGTTTAGGCGCCCATCCTTTAATGCCTAATCATGGCAGAGGGTGACCACTACGCTATTTGGACAGTAGTATCGGCAGAGATTCGTCGCTAGGGTGCCCTTGTTATGTTTTGTCATAACCTCTGTTGTTTTTTTTCGTAGACAACAAGGCAAGAGGTTTATAACAGTAGGAATAAAGAAAAGACGAGGAATTTAGATTGAATCCCACTGAATTGTTATTCATTGCAATGCTCTTTATATAGAGCTCAAAATATAACAGAAAATCAAGATATCTTCCTAGTATCAAGTCACATTTAACAAAATATCCTTAATATCAAGCAAGAAACAACTTCCTAAGGACTTGGTCTATTGGCCTAATATTTAGCGAATCTGTAACTGAATCAATTGAGGCACGTTTCCAACACTCTTCCTTGTCTCAGTAGATGCAGAGGCCTAAGTTCTCTCTTAACATTTCAAAACTAGCTTTTGGTAGAGCCTTGGTTAAGATATTAGCAACTTGATTCTCACTCTTGCAATAAACCAGTTTAATTTCTCCACCTTTTTGTACTTCTCTTAAGTGATATAGCTTGATCTTGAAGTGCTTAGGGCCAATTCGTTTGAGCTAAAGTCAACTAACTTTTTTTAACTTTTACATCTTTTTTACTTGAAACCAATTTTATTTGAAAGCCAATGTTATGTAGATACAATAATCAATTTGAAAATAAATTTTTAGGATGTTGTTAAATTTTTATGAATTTTTCTTTTTTAAGGCTTGAAACTAGAAAAATTCATAAAAATTTAGTAGAATTATAAAAATTATATTTTCAATTGATTATTGTAACTATATAATATTGAATTTTAATTAAAATTAGTTTCAAGTAAAAAAGATGTAAAAATAAAAATAAGTCTTTTTATAGTCAATTGACTAAAGTTAAAACGAATTAGGTGTTAGTCTTTCCATGAAAAAGGGTCATTTGAAATTGCGATTGCAGCTTGGTTATCTACATGAATCTGTGTTGGCTCATTTTACTCCATATGTAAATCTACAAGTAATTTTCTGAGCCAAATTGCTTGATTTACAGCAGTAGTGGATGCCACATATTTAGCCTCAGCAGTGCTTTGAGTCACCACATCTTGTTTCTTTGAACACCACGTAAACACTCCTGATCCAAAGTTGAAGCAGTAACCTGATGTGCTTCTCATGTCATCAACCGAACCTTCCCAATCACTATCAGAATATCCATGAAGCTTAATATCCTGAGAGTAAGAGTACTTAATACCATAATCTGCAGTGCCCTTAACATATCTCACAATCCGTTTGGCAGCTTGAAGATGCACTTCACTGGCACAGTGCATGAACCTTGAAAGTATGCTTACAGCAAACATAATATTAGGTCCGGTTGCAGTAAGATACATCAAGCAACCAATCAGGTTTCTGTATTTGCTTTCATCAACTTTTTCTGCTCCATCTTCTTTGCTAAAATTTTCCTTTTGATTCATGGGTGTGCTGGTGCTTTTGCAATCTTCCATGTGAACCTTTTTTAGTATTTCCCTTGCATACTTCTTTTGACTTATGAAGACTCCATCATGATCTTGGTTCACCTCCATACCGAAAAAATAGGACATCAGGCCAAGGTTAGTCATCTCAAATACTTTGAGCATTTCAGCTTTAAACTCCTTCACGAATTTCTCATTACTTCCTGTAACAAGGAGATCATCAACATAAACAGAAACTATAATTGAGTTAGCATTTGTTCCTTTTACATATAATGTAGCTTCACTTGGACTTTTAACAAATCCAAGACTTTGAAGGTGTTCATCAATCCTGCTGTACCAGGCCCTGGGAGCTTGTTTAAGACCATATAAAGCCTTCTTTAACAAGTAGACCTTCTCCTCCTGCCCCTTGACTTGAAATCCTTCAGGCTGCTCTACAGAAATCTCCTCTTGAATATAACCATTTAAAAAGGCAGATTTCACGTCCAGCTGATACGTCTTCCATCCCTTTTGGGCTGCCAAAGCAAGCAACATCCTAATTGTATCCAACTGTGACACTGGAGCAAAAGTTTCTAAGAAATCTACTCCAAACACTTGACAATACCCTTTCACCACTAATCTAGCTTTGTATTTATTTACAGAACCTTCAGCATTAAGTTTGGTCCTGTAAACCCATTTGACTCCAATGATCTTCTTGTTTTGAGACCTATCCACCAACTCCCAATGTCATTTTTTTCAATCATTCTGAGCTCCTCTTTCATTGCTTCAATCCATTTATCGTCCTTCTCTGCTTTTTTAAATTCTGCATGCTCAAAAATAGCAACATTACTTCTTTCATAAATGTCAGATAAAGACCTTGAACCTCTAACAGGAACATCATCTATGTCATTATCAGAGTGATGTGGAATTTCTGACTGCTGCTTCTTTACTGGCTCCTCCTAACTCCATTGCTTGTCCTCCTGAACTTGACATCTCTAGTTACTGGAATTTTTTTATTTTGTGGTTGAAAAATTCTATAGTCTTTGGAAGTACCGCTATATCCAATGAAAACTCCAGGTTCTGCCTTTTTATCAAGTTTGTCTCTTTTAACCTGGGGCACATGAGAAAAACAAACACAACCAAAAACCTTTAGATTCTATAAATCTGGTTTGTAACCAAACCAAACTTCAAATGGAGTTTTTTCTTGTAGAGCTCTGGTTGGCAGCCTATTCAGCGAAAAAACTGCAGTGTTTGCAGCCTCTGCCCACAGCTTCTTTGGCAAATCCTTCTCATGCAGCATACACCTTGTCATTTCCATGATACTTCAAATTTTTCTCTCATTAACCCCATTCTGTTGTGGCGTGTAAAGGGCTGTGAATTGGTGTTCAATGCCAGCTTCTTCGCAGAACTTGTAAAAAATGTCATTTTTGTATTCTTTCCCATTATTAGATCTTATCTTCTACATTCTGCAACCACTTTGATTTTCCACCAATGCTTTATATTTCCAAAAAGTATTAGCAACCTCAAATTTGAATTTGAGAAAATAAATCTAGAAAAATATGGTATAATCATCAATAAATGTTATGTAGTACTTACTACCATTTAAAGATGATGTTTTCTGAGGTCCTCCACCATCTGTGTGTACGAGTTGCAGCTTGTGTGTTGACTTCCATGTTGTTTGAGGGAAGGATTTTCTAGCTTGCTTGCCATATTGACAAGCCACACAATCAACTAGCTTGTTTTCTAGCAAAGGAACACCTTTCACCAAATTATGCTTCTGCATATATAGAAGTCCATCATGGTGGAAATGTTCGAGCCTTCTGTGCCATAATTCTGCATTACTTATGGTGCTTGAAAAAGCTATTTGCTCCTCCTCTAACAGATTTAAAGCAAAGCTTTTTGCTTTCATTTTTACCTTGAACACATCTCTGCCCTTCGAGTCTTTGATCAAGCACCATTTGTCTTCAAATATAACTTTGAAGCCTTTTTCAATCAATTGGCCAACACTAAGCAGGTTCTGGTCAATGTTAGGCACATATAGAACATTAGTAATATACTTCAAACCTGTTAAGGTTTCTATGGCCACAGTCCCTTTCCCTTTGATTGAAAGAAATTCACCATTTCCAATTTTCACATTGGAAATGATTGTTTTATCAAGCTCTTTTAAGAGCTCTTGGTCATCAGTCATGTGGTTTGTGCAGCCACTGTCAATCAACCAGGAATCGCCTGAGCTGTTGCTTGTTGCGAAGCATGTTGCGGCAAAAAGTTGCTCCTCTTCATGTTGCTCTGTAGAAGCCCTTGCCTCTTCGTGTTGTTGGGACTTGCAAATCAGCTCCATGTGTCCAATCTTACCACATTTTCTGCACTTGACAATAGGCCTCCACCAACATTTCCTTTATGGATGATTTGTCTTTTTGCAATGTGGGCAGACTGGATAGATCTCCTCCTTGTTCTTGTTGTTGATGTTGCCGACCGTTTTCTTTTTATTGTTGCTCTTCTTATCTTTACCTCCTCTGGAACTTTCTGCCTTTGCTTGAATAGCACCCTCCATCGATTCTTCTTTACTCTTGTGCCTATAATGAATTCACCAATTCTGCCAAGGGTACGCTTGTCAAGTCTTTAGATTCTTCTAGTGAAGAAATTTTAGACTCGTATTTTTCAGGCACAATTCGTTCATCAGAGAAGTCCTTACCAAGCAACCTCACCTTATTAACAATACCCAGCAACTTGTTAGAGTAGTCTTTGATGGTTTCTGTCTCCTTCATTTTCAGCATTTCAAACTCCCTGATCAAGTTGAGTACTTGCATACCTTTTGTTCTTTCATTGCCTTGGTATTCCTTTTTGAGGTAGTCCTATATATTCCTTGCTGACCCCAAGTTCATTATTCTTGTGAAGATAGTGCTCAAAACAGTAGAAAATAGGCAAGCTTTGGCTTTGGACTTCCTAGTCTTCCTCTCTTTGTGGTTCTTAAGCTGAGCCACCGTAGGATTCGCCAACAATGGGGGCACATCATAGTCTTCCTCTATAGCTTCCTAAAGATCCAATGCTTCAAGATAGACTGTCATTTTGACAGCCCAGACTTGATAGTTATCACCATAAAAAATTGGTGGTGCAATATGGGAGAAATTGGTTTCAGTTTCCATTCTTGAAGGTAGTTGTGTTTTTGTTTTGAGTTCTGATTTTCTCAACTCACAAGTCCCTCAAGAACAAGAAAGAGCTCTGATACCAATCTGTTTGTTTTTTTTTGTAGACAACAAGGCAAAAGGTTTATAATAGTAGGAATAAAGAAAGGAAGAGGAATTTAGATTGAATCCCACTGAATTGTTATTCGTTGCAATGCTCTTTATATAGAGCTCAAAATATAACAGAAAATCAAGATATCTTCCTAGTATCAAGTCACATTTAACAAAATATCCCTAATATTAAGCAAGAAACAACTTCCTAAAGACTTAGTCTATTGGCCTAATATTTAGCGAATCTGTAACTGAATCAACTGAGGCACGTCTCCAACAACCTCCTTCAACACCTCCACATTGGGGAAAACGGCATTCTTGATAAATTAACCCTGTCAGCAGCAGCCTTGGATGGTGATTTTGAAGAAGCTATCTAAAAAAACCATCATGTAACATATCAGGGTTGTCGCCAACATAATGGGGTGGCAGAGAAGTGGCCGATAAACTCAAAAATAACAAACCCAACCAGAAGTTCCTAGAGAAAACAAAAGCAAAACAAAAGCCCCATTATTGGAGGATAATAAAGGACAAAGATCCATTACTAGATTATGAGGGAGAAAGGTGACCTTTGCAAAAAAAGGAGAATTCCAACAAAAGCTCCCGTAATGGGCAAATAACAAGTAGGAAAGCAAACAAAGTAGTAGTAAAATAGCCAAACAATGAAAAAATGAGGTGAAAATCCTTATGGTATATATAAAGAAACCTATAATTGTTGGGTTTCCTCCCCGAAACTGCCATTGTAATAATGGCAATATTTTCCCCATTAGCAAAAGGACATGTGGCCATGAACAGCCGTCAAAGCGGTCATGCCTAGTCACTTCCTTAAGGTGCATTTAATAGGCATCACTTCATTTCTTCGCCAACTAGCACACTCACCACATGTCATAGCCACATAGGCATGATGGAAGAAAAAAAACCAAATGGTGATGTTTTCCCAGGTTCCTCAAGAAGTAGAAGGGTCATTGCACCAACCCCACTAAACGATGCCATTTGCGTTGTATTAGCTTTACAATAAAAATAGGGGTTTGCACCCTATTCTCACGAGCAGGAGTATGCATCCCTTCCAAAAAATGACAACATCCAAAAAAAAGTAGGACCCATAGCCCACATTTTCTTATGGAAGGACATATTGGTAGGAAATAGGCCCAACTTTAGGACCCATAGCTAATAAAGAGCTCTTGTTGGAGGCCCAAATAGACCCACAAGGGAACTTTACCAAGGATGGAAGTAGTATCCCATAATTACAAGAAAATCTACAGGATTCCTATCCTAAGATGAGTTCCTCAGAGCTCCCCCTAGCTATATAAAGCCCTCTAATCACAAATCCCATGGTATGACTTTTTGGCTTTTCTTTTTTTCTCTCTTTCTCTGCTACTCCTTGTCAGAAGTCTGACTTGAGCATGAGAGTGTTTCCCCCATGGACACATCCCATGGCCCTGATACTATCTTTGTGTGCAGGTCACCAGTCCGTGTCCACACGATCTTATTAACTATCACTTGTATTTTTCCGAGCAAATGTTGAAAATAAGTTCACTAGCAATAGCCCAAAAAAACCATAAAATAAACACAATATTTATGAAAAATTACAATGAGTACATGCTCAAACATCAAACCCTAAATAAGGTGCTTGAGACATTGAGAATGTTGGCATCATAATGAAGAAGTACATGGCCTTTTGTTAAATTAAGAACTAGTAAAACTTTTCACTAGCCATTTAAGAAATCAACTTACATGCATTAAAGGAAACTAAAATTTGTATGAGTTCAACAAAAGGCACTTAAGTACTAATAAAGGCTATTGATAATAATCATACGACATGGAAAAATTAAGAAGGAAAAAAATTCTTCTCGCTAACATCTACTCAACAAGCTTCATCAACAACTGTAGTGTGCATGAATTTCTCACAAAAAGTGCACCATTTGGATTTTTTTAACAAGATGAAATATTAGTAGTAAATGGAAAAAAAAAAAAAAGAACCAGTCCCACAAAACATCATAGCAGCCCTAATAGTTTAAAGCAAGCAATCCAAAACAAAAACTAGACCTATAAAAAATCAAGCTATCCATCTGCAGACAAGAATAACAGAAAAAACTAGGCTAACAGCTACATTAAGACATCATTAAAGGATGCATCAGTGCCCAAAGGGACCGTTAGAAATAATAAATCAAAGGTGATAGAGAAGATGCTAACCTAGAAAATGGCACATGCCACTGTTGCCACCACCGCTTCCCCTATTGTTTAACAAGATTGCTCTTGACTTCATGATCTCTAGTATCTTCAATTGCTCACTCTTATAAGAATATGATAAGGCAATTTTGAGAATGGAAACATATGCCAAATTTCATCTCTTCATTTTCTCTTGGTGTGTTCGTAGTTCACAACAAACCTTTTCTACTACACTAGCAAAAAATGTGGATACATCAAATCTCTCTATACTCAAACAAACATGTGAACTCACAAGCAAGTGCACCTATCATCAAAGTATAGTAGTTGCAAATACCAAGATCCATTTTCCTAAGGGATGAAGGTTGTCTACTGTACTCAATATCTACCTATTATCTAATCGTCAATTAAAGAGTTTATTTAACTAACTATTATGAATTAACCAAACTAAACTAAATTAATGTACTAAAAATAAACTACTAACTATCAACAAGTGGTGGAAAACAACTAGAATAATCAACAATAAGAAACCTCATAGTTAGAATCAAATCACCTTGGAAATTCCATTGTGCCTCTTTTACTTTGGTTTAACAGGATTGTGATTTACTTGGATTATGGAGTACTACCTAATGTAGAATAGGTCATTATTATTCCCATTACACTAACCCTATTCTTAATTCATTGATAGGGTGTCTAGGACTACCGCGCATTCTAAAATGTATTACAAGTCCTATGACTCACTATTAGGTTTCACCTTAGTCCAGAGGTATTATACCACACCTATTACTCCTGGTTATGATAATATCCATTTTATCCAACAGTGATCCACAACAAACATACTAGATACTAGCTGACGCATGTTCATCATCCCATATTGAATTAATAAGTTAGCTACTAATCAACACAGCAAAGAACATCGGATAAATCACAAGAAAAACACATAATCATATCTTCAAAAAAAGCAATCACAGCCACAAAATCATCCTAGGGTTCATCTACTCTAAGCATGAATGAGAAAAGTTTAGTTCATAATGTTGTAAAGTAAAGACAAAAGAGCCAAAAAAACTCAGAAAAGAATAATCCACGCCTAAATTTCTTCTCTCCCAAGAAATCTTTGATCCGGCGCTCGCAAAAAGGTGTCGATTATCATAAACCAAGAAATTTTCAATATATTTTATTTTATTTTTTGTCAACCATTTCTTGTCATGTGTTGAAAACTTTTCGAGCAAGTGTACACTACAAGAGCTTCTGTCTATACCCAAGCTAATACTCAACATAATCCAAGATGACCTTTTCATCATACTCATGCTCTTAGCATCTTTTTAAGTTGTGAACGACCCTTACCTCAGGAGAAAACCCCAACCTGCTTCAACATTAAAAATAATGGACTAGCATACTTTCATACTGTACTTTACTTTATCAACAATCAACCACAAATCCATCAACCAAACTTTCTATCAATCCAACATATAAACTCAAAACTTAGCATGTTTTGAACAATGTATTACACACAAAAACTTGATGCAAAAAGAGCTTCTTGAGACCATCTTCCACTAACTTGCTAACAATTGCAAAAACATTTTAAAAAATAGATTAAGCACTAAAAGTGAAAGATTAGGAATCACTTACTTGGTCTTCAAGTTAAGAACTCAAGACATTAAATTAACAATCACTCTCTAACAAGAATATGCTCAATAAAACGATTTAAAAATAATTAAGCTCCAAAAATTTAAAAATTTTTAGAAAAATCACCAAAAAGATAAATTCAAAAATAATCATAATAAATAAGGGTTAAAAATAAAACCCACTCCCCCACACTTAAATTATACATTGCCCTCAATGTATTAGTATAGAAAATAAAGTGGAAAAGAATGAATGGTAGAAACTGATACTGCACTTGAAAAGAAAAATCTCAATTGCTTGTCTCATAAGTCGGCGTGCTAAAAAATAGTGCCATAATGTGTGTTGACTCAGGCTTCCAATCAAAAAGTTTTGAAGGCTTCCAAAGAAAACAAAAAAGATGATCAACCACAAATATATGAAAAGAAACGTAAGCAAAATATGAACTAAAATGAAATAGTATGAAATAGAGCTAGAGCAACCAATGCTCTAATATAAAAAAAAAAAGTATGCAACAAAAATTAAATGGAAGTAAGTCTAGTAAGTCTATAGTATTAATGGAAATAGATAATGTCTTGATGTAAGTAGGGCAAGAGTGAGATCGACAGCGGCGTTGGCAAGGGCATCCTCTTTAACCTCACTCACAGTGTCACCACACTTTTGTGGGCATAGTGCGATGATCACTCGAAATGCCCCAGTTGGACAAATGATATGATGCACGATTAGAAGCTTAGTAATTAACTATAGAAAGGCCACAGGTAGAGCCAACTTGTGGATAGCTCTCGCAATGGCACTCATGATCATGGGACTTATGCTCATTGGTCGATTAGTGAAAATGGATTAGAAGAAACCTTTTTTTGGGACGATAAACATGGGATCAAAATACAGGCATGTAACTGACCATGTATAAAAGGGTAAATTTCTATTTTCAAGCTGTTTAGGTCAAACACGGTTATGTACACTGGTGTGTACATGACCGTATCACTTAAAATTGTTTTTAGACATGGTTGGCAACACGATCATGTTAAGTTCCTGAACTTAATTTGAGTGCAATTAATTTA
This sequence comes from Aquilaria sinensis, assembly GCA_005392925.1. Taxonomy (NCBI): domain Eukaryota; kingdom Viridiplantae; phylum Streptophyta; class Magnoliopsida; order Malvales; family Thymelaeaceae; genus Aquilaria; species Aquilaria sinensis. Next base: position 152,246 of record SMDT01002867.1, on the reverse strand, counting down.
TGAAACATGGTGTGTATACTTGGTCATGTTATAGACCATGTACTATGTAGATGGGCCATTCTACAGTTGTATATTGAAACATGTTTGGCTACTGGAAGTTGAAACCTTTTTCTGGAATAGGATAAACATCGGGTCAAATATAGGCATGTAACTGACCATGTATAAGAAACATGGCTTGGAACACGAGCATGTTACAACTCATGTTTGGGGTCTAAAGGCCAAGAATATTTTTGAATTTAGAAAAACAATATGGGGGAAAATGTAAGTGTGTTGCAAACTATGTTCGTGGAAACAGGTACACACATGGTCATATGTACAACCGTGTTTGTGCTTTAGAGATCAAAACTTAACCAACTTATAAAAGGAACATGTGTGCAGACATGGGTGTGTGTGAGACCGTGTTAAATAAACATGCTTTTAAACATGGTCATGTAAATGCATGTGTTTTAGTTCTGGAATTTTAAGGTTTTGAACAACATGGATAAGAGCATGGTCATGTATATGACCATGTTAAGAAACACACGTTGATACATGGTTGAGGCAAAGACCATGTTTGGCTACTATTGCTTAAATTAAAAATGTTTCATAAAAATCAATTTAATAAATCAAACATGGTTCTGTTAAAGACCATGTTAGTTAACACAGCCTTGAACACGAGTGTGTTCAAAGGTGTGTTTGGCTTCTGGACTTAGAAAAATTTTATGAACTTACCCAGAATCAAACTTAACCTTTTTCCCCGTTTTGAACATTAATTCTACCCAAAATGCTCTAGATTCCTGCATCACAATACATATTATAAGATCATAGGGTCATCCAAGAATAATTAACCTACCTTAATAGAAAGTAATTAATAAACCTAAGCAAAAGACTCAATGCTTGGGTTGCCTGCTAAGAAGTGCTTGGTTTAATGTCGCCAGCCCGACATCATAAATGCATTAATCAAAAGTTGGTTTGGGGAAGTTGAGCATGATATCCTCATGATTGATGTTAGGAATCTCACCTCCAAAATGCCGCTTAAGTCGGTAGCCATTCACTTTAAATGTTCTTTTCTGAGGATGCTAGATCTTTATAACGCTAAAAGGAAAATTTTTTATTATAACAAATGGTCTAAACCAGTGTGATTTTAGCTTACCTAGAAAAAGTCAGAGTTGAGCATTATAGATTAACACCCGATCTTTAGCTCGAAACTCTTTCCCTTGGTTTATCCTTACATCGTGCCAATTTTCACCTTCTCTTATAAATTCTTGAGTTTTCATAGCCAGCATTCCTCCACTCATCGAGTTCATTTAACTGCAACAAACATTTCTTAGATGCATGCTTAAAATCATAGTTAATATTCTTTATAGCCTAATAAGTTTTATGTTCTAACTCTACCGGAAGGTGGCATGCTTTCCCATAGACTAAATGATACAGGGTAGTTGCAATAAGTGTTTTATATGTCGTTCAATACACCCATAGCATATCATCTAACTTAAGAGACCAATCCTTCCTAGTCATAAAAACTACTTTTTCTAAAATATGCTTGATCTCTTAATTGGACGATTTAGCTTGATCACTAGCTTGTGGGTGATAAGTAATAGTTGTTTGATGGGTGACTCCAACCCTACTAAGTACCTTCTAGAATTGAGAATTATAGAAGGGTGTGCCCTTATAGCTAATGATGGCTCTAGGAGTTCCAAATCAGGTAAACAATTTCCATAAAAATTTAACCACCATTCTCGCATCATTCATAGGTAAGGCCTATGCCTCTACTAACTTAGAAACATAATCCACAACTAGTAAAATATACTTATGTCCCAATGATGACGAGAAATGACCCATGAAATCAATTCCTCAAATGTCAAATATTTCACATACCTACATGCCATGTTGATACATTTCATCTTTTTTTGAAATGTTACCAAATCTTTGGTAACTATCACATGAAGCCGCATAACTTTTCACATGTTGGAATAGGGTTGGCAAATAAAAACCTGACTCAAACACTTTTCTTGCCACAGTCTTGCCTTGAAAGTGATCTTAAGTTGGGCCCTTATGACAATGCTCCAGTATTTTCTTCATATCTAGGAAAAATACACATCGCTAAATGATTTGATCTACACAAATTCTAAACAAAAATGGTACATCCCAAAACTAATATTTCAAATCGAAAAAGAACTTCTTTCATTGGTACGTCATATGCCAAGGTAGCATTCTACATATGAGATAGTTAGAATAGTCTGCAAACCAAGGTTCATCTGTATGCTTATAATTAAGCATATAAAGATTTCTATTAGGAAATGAATCATTGATATCCTTCTTCTTCATAGATTCTCCTTCAGGATTCTCTAACCTGGAAAGGTGATTTATGGCTAGATTCTCTTCTTTTTTCTTGTCTAAGATTTTTAAATCAAATTCTTGCAGTAGAAGAATCCATCTGATTAGTCTTGGTTTTGAATCATTCTTATTCAATAGGTACTTCAAGGCAGAATGGTCAGTGTATACAATAACCTTAGATAAAAGTAAATAAGAACAGAACTTGTCAATAATGAAAACTACAGCCAACAACTCATTTTTATTAGTAGTGTAATCCTCTTATGCACTAGTCAGTGTCTTACTACCATAATAAATAGGTCGGAAATGTTTATCTCTATGCTGCCCTAAGATGGCACCTACTGCCCAATCATTAGAATCACACATTAGTTCAAATGGCAGCGACCAATCTGGTGAAACCATAATGGGTGCATTAGTTAAACGGTTCTTGAGAATATTAAAGGCTAGCAAAAACTCATCATTGAATTCAAATATTGCATCCTTTTCTAACCACTTAGTGAGTGGTTTCGTTATCTTAGACAAATCTTTAATAAACCATCTATAAAAGCCCATATGACCAAGAAAACTTCTAATCACCTTAACTAAAGACGGTGGTGGTAACTTGGAAATAGTTTCAATTTTCACTTTATCTACTTCTATACCTTTATTAGATATCTTGTGACCCAAAACTATTCCTTCTTGGACATGAAGTGACATTTTTCCCAATTTAGAACTAAATTCATTTCCTTACACCTTTCAAACACTTTATCCAAATTATGATGACATATACCAAATGAATAACCATGAACAGAAACATCATCCATAAATACCTCATTGATGCCTTCCACCAACTCATCAAAAATTGTAAGCATGTATCTATAAAAGATGGCAAGGCATTTCATAAACCAAAAGGAATTTTGCAGTAAGCAAACGTTCCATAAGGACAAGTGAATGTAGTCTTCTCTTAATCCTCTGGTGCAATCAGGATTTGAAAGTAACTAGTGGCATCATTCAATTTCCTATAATCAATGAACACCCTCCATGTGGTGATCGTTTGAGTGGGAATAAGCTCATTATTCTCATTCTAAATGATGGTCATTCTTCCTTTCTTGAGGCAAACTTGAACCGAGCTTACCTTTACACTGTTTGAGATGGGATGGACTACTCTAACATCCGATAGCTTAATTACTTTATCCTTCACTACCACTTTGACATTCAAATTCAATCTGCATTGTGGTTGTACTATCAATTTATGATTTTCCACTATTGAAATCTTGTGTGTGCAGTATGATGGATTTATGCCCCTTATATCTGCAATAAACCAAGCAATAGCTCTTTTCCATTTTTGTAACATTTCCAACAGTTTCCTTTTTTTCTTCCACACGTAACAAAACATAAATAATCAATGGTAACTTAGAATCCAACACTAAGAATGCGCACTCTAAATGATCAGGTAACTTTTTCAACTCCAAATTCGGTGGTTCCTCAATCAATGTTCTCCTCCTTATTATGCTTGGGTGATTTGCTCTCCTTTCTTTCCTTGGTCAGGCACTCCCTCTATGTCCAACTCGGCTACTACCTCCTTTTCTAGGGTATCAATTTCAAACTCATTTCCTTCAATGATATACACCTTCAATGGACCCTTCAAAATACATTTCTGAAAACAATGAAGCAACCTCAGTATCTACTAAATGTAGAGAATAACAAGTATCATCCTTATCAAGAGTATTTTTCAAGGTATCAAAAATATAAAATGTAGCTTCTTTCGTCCCCATCTTCAAAACCAATTTAGCATTTCGGACATCAATTAATGCTCCCACAATAGCTAAAAATGGTTCTCCTAGAATCATTGGCTTGTGTGCATCCATATTCAAGTCTAATATAACAAAATCAATTGCAATGATAAACTTATCAACTTTCATCAACACATCTTCAATTTATTCCCCTAGGGTATTTAATCAATCTTTCGGCTAACTAAATGCTCATCCTAATTAGTCTAGGCTCTCCTAACTCTAGTTTTTTAAACAAAGTAAATGGCATTAAATTTATACTAGCACCAAAATCCACTAATGCTCTACCAATAGTTAAATGACCAATAGTATAAGGAATAGTAAAACTTCCTAGATCACCAATCTTTCTTGGCAAGTCATTCTAAATGATAGCGTAGCATTCTCCATATAGGATCATTGAAGAAAATTCTTCTAGCTTCTTCTTTTTAGCCAAAATATCTTTCAAGAATTTTATGTAACTTGGCATCTGTTCCAACACCTCTGCAAAAGGAATATTAATATGGAGTTGTTTGAACATAGCCAAAAAATTTAGCAAATTGTTCATCATCTTTATCTTTTGATAAACGAAACGGATATGACAAGGGTGGATGATATTCCTTGACTTCTTCTTTCTTTCTTGGTGGTTTAGTCATCTTTTCCTCCTTGCGGGATGCACTGTTTTTATGCTGGAACTCTTGATTTTGTTTCTCCACGTCTACCAGCTTCTTTTTCTTATCACTTCTCTTCGGAAGCTCCCTTCTACTATGAAGGGTGACAGCCTTTAGTTGTTTAGGCATCAATCTCATGATTGCCTTATTGATTTCCATCATAGTTTGTAACATTTGTTTAATCTTCTTCTAAAACATTGATTGTTGCTTCTCTATACTGTCCTTTAAAATCTGACACTGAGTTTGAATACTAATAAGTCCCATTATTGCTTCTTCAAAATTTGTTGAAGAAGAAGGGTGTTGGAAATTCATGGTCCTTCCATGAATATTCCAACTATCCATAGAGTAGCTCTCCCATCTTGGTCTAAAATAATTGTTTTCGTGTGGTACTTAAAAATTTTCAATGAAGTCAACATACTTGCTCTTGCTCTTCCAATTAGTTACCTGACACTCTTAGGTCAAATGACCTTATCCACAGACGTCATATTGCAACATAGCTTGCTTCTTATTAGCTTGAAAAAATTTTAAACTCTCTCATGAAAGCTTTGACTTAGGTTGCCAACATTGAATAAGAATTAGATTCCTAAACTATAGCTACTATATTTGGCCTAATCCTAAATGAAAATTGCCATTGGTAATTGTTCATTACCATTTCCTTGATCAACTCTTGGGCCGCTTTAGACATCTTATTCTTCAAAGTACCAGCAACTGCTACATTAATCATCTGCTTTGAAGCATAACTTAAACCATTATAGAATGTTTGCATCTCCATCCATGTAGGTAATCCATGATGTTGACACCTTCTCAACAAATCCTTGAACATTTCCCAAGCTTCATATATTAAGGTTTCTAGATCTATCTGACTAAAAGCAGAAATATCATTATAGAACTTCACAGTCTTAGCTAGAGGAAAATCCTTCAATAAAAACTTCTTGGCAAGAGCACTCCAGGTGGCAATAAAACCTCTTGAAAGTGAAGTTTACCATTGCTGCACTCTTCTCCTCAATGAGAATAGGAATAGTCTCAATCGAATACTATCCTCACTAGCTCCATTAATTCTGAAAGTATCACATATCTTTAGGAAACTAGCAATGTGAGCATTAGGATCCTCATCTGCCAAGCAATCAAATTGAACATAGTTCTACAACATTTGAATAATGTTAAGATTGATCTTGAAATTGTTGGCATTGACAAGTGGTCCAACGACACTCAATTTCATTCATTCAAGAAAAGGTTTAGCATATACCAACATAGTCTTCGCTTGATTTTGGTCTTCCTTGATTTATTGTTCTTGATTCACTGACTGCTACTCCAACTTAGAATGTGATGGTCACAACTCAATACCCTTTGAAGATAAGAGTTTCCTCAAGGTTCATTTGATTTTTGGATCTGCTTCAACAACTTCTTCGGGATGGCTGTGAGTCATACACCAAAACTCCTGCAAGAAAAGAAAAGAAAATCAATAAACTAAAAATAATTAAAAATTTTAAAAAATACTATGGTAAAATTAATTGTTAGATTAATATAGATTATTTTTTTAGGTAGCAAACTCAACAAATAGTCCTTGGCAACTGTGCCAAAAACTTGGTGTGTTCGTGGTTTACAATAAACCTTTTCCACTAAACCAGTAAATAGAGTAAATGCATAGATGCATTAAATCTCTCTATACTCAAACAAACATGTGAACTCACGGGTAAATGCACCTATCATCAAAGTATAGCAGTGGTAAGTACTAAAATCATTTTTCCCAAGGAACGGAGGTTGTCTACCATACTCAATATCTTTGTATTATCTAACCATCAATGAAAGAGTTTGTTTAACTAATTATTATGAATTAACCAAACTAAACTACATTAATGCAATTAAAATAAACTACTAACTATCAATCGACAGTGGAAAATAACTAGAATTGTCAACAATAAGAAACTTTATACATAGAATCGAATACCCCTAGAAATTCCTCTATGTTGCTTTTACTTTGGTTGAATCAGATTATGATTCATGTGGACCGTGGAGTACTACTTAATGTAGATTAGGTCTCTATTATTCCCGTTACATTAATCCTATTCTTAAGTCACTAATAGGATGTCTAGGTTTACCGTGCTTTTTAAGAATGCAAGTCCTACGACCCACTACTAGGTTTCACCATAGTCTAGAGATATTATATCACACCTATTACTTCCGGTTATGATAATATCCCTTTTAGCCAATGGTGATCCACAAAAAACATATCGAATACTACTTGGCGCATGTTCATCAACCCACATTGAATTAATAGGCTAGCTACTATTAATCAATGCAACAAAGAAAATTGGATAAATCATAAGAAAACCACACAATATTAAACCAAGAGAAATTACAATCATCAAAATTATCTTAGGGTTCATCTACTCTAAGCATGAGTAAGAAAAGTTTAGCTCATAATGCCATAAAATAAACACCAAAGAACCAAAAGAAAACTAAGAAAAGAATAATCCACGGCTGAATTTCTTCTCTCTCAAGAAATCTTTAACCTGGCTATTATAAAATGGTATTGATCATCAAAATTACCTGCAGTAGCCTTCCTCAATGAAAAACTCTATTTTTTTTGCATGTTTGCCTCCTCACTTCTCTACTCCTTTCTCTGAATTAATCTGAGAAAACCTTAAATTTAGGCAACTCAGTTTGGTACATGACCTTGTAATAGGCCATATAACTCTTTTGGAACTTAAAAATCTCGCTGATTTCAACACGATTTGGAACATGGGCATGTAAGGCACTACATGGGTGTGTATAAGGGCGTGTAAGCTCTAAAAATTCATCGAAACTTGTAATTCAGCTCCAAAACTTTGCTAAAATCCTTTCTAACTAAAGTTGAAATATGACCTAAAAATGAAATATGAATGAATTAGGCACCATATTCTAGCAAAAATATAGCAAAAGACAAGCAAGTATAGGGGAAAAATATATAGAACAAAATACTAAATATGAGCATATCATTTTTTATTCCCCTGAATTTGGAGGGATTGCCAATTATTCTAGTAGAGAAGATAATGGGGGAAGTATTCGATCTTCTCCCAACCTTTCCCTCTTATTTTTTCTCATTGAAATGTGAAACAAAAGGGTGCTTCCTGCCCCATCCATGCCATCCCCTCTATCCAAATAGGGGCTTAGTTTATCTTCCCAATATTAAGGACAATGTTGATTTTACTTTTGGGGAGAATTGTGCTTAACTGTGTGAAGGATGGGCACCTATCTTATGCATGTTTGTGTTTTCTTGTTTTGTGGCATGATGTTTTACAAACATTTGCATGAGCATTTAGGCATTGCATTGTTTTGTTTGTTAAATTTTTTTTGTGTTGCATATCATGCATTGCTTTTTGACATATTTTATTTTACTTAGCATGCATACATATAATATCATGTTTAGGATAATATAGTTTATGTTGCATCTTTAGGGACCCAATGTGAGTAGTTTTGTGTGTGGATTGAAAATTCACTTTTAATGTTGCTCTCTAGGTTCCTTAAGTTAATTAAGTTGAGTTTTTGTTGCTTGGGGTAGAGATTTTTACCTTGTGAGTTTTTTAGCCAAAAATTTTTCAACTTTTTTTAAGATTAATTGTAATTTGCTGAGAGTGTTTGGTTTCATGTTCAAACTAGAACTTGCTTGAAATGTCTTTTTAAACCCATTTTTGTAATGGCCTTCCTAGTCAATGACTTGTTTTGACTAGTTAAGTATGTTTAATTTAAGTCTTTTTATTTACATACCTCAAATTAGTTTTCTATTAAGTAAGAAAAGCAAGCTAAGTAAGGTTGTATTGAGTTCTAAAGCGTAAAATGGCACTAAAGAGGAAAAATAGTAAAATGATAATTTTGACCCAAGTGAGTGGCATGGCTATACTTTTGGTGAAATTAAGGTCATGTAGGTAATTTTGACCAAATAAGTTAAGACCATAAGTTACTCTAACCATTGGAACCAAGAATAAAAGTTATGGGACTAAAATGCCCAAACTGAGGAATTAAGGCTATTGTGCCACTTATGGCATAAATTTTAAAGGCTAGGGGCAAGGTGAAAAATTAACCATGGAACCTAAAGGGACGGTTTGGAGCAAAGGTCCAGTGGAAAAAAAATTAATTTTGCATGTGGAAGAAGTAAGGCTAAAGATATAATGGGAGTAGGTGAAGACCTTTTAGACAAAGGAAGACCAAATATTCATCATCTTTTTCCCAAGACATTTTCGTGTCTTCCTTTCCTCTATAGCTAATCTTAGTCCTTTCTTGAAAATCCCACAAAATTCATGCAAAATTGAAGGTCCCAAAGCTTATATATCAAGGCTCTAGCTCATTTTTTGTGGAATTAGTGCATTTAAGCTTCATTTTGCATGTTTTAGGTATAAACCCTAGGTAAGCTTCTTTGCTTCTATTGGTTTAGCTCTAAGATTAATAAATGGTTAGAAATGGTCTTGAATTTGTGCCCTTGCTATCTAAATTGGATGGATTTAGGCTAGGAACTCAATGGAAGCTCCATTGTACAACATGGTACTTATGTGTGTGGCTTGTTTGGATCTTGCTTAGCTTGGATTTGAGGTAAGGGATTTATGTTATGACATGATCAAATGATGCATATTTAGTGTTAGGACACTTAGTAGTGAGTTAGAACTAGTTTGGGTAAGATTTAGAGCGAGAGTGGCCATGAAAGAGATGAAGAAATGCAACTTCAGGTAATAATACGGTCACACTAACTATTTCCAGCGATCACATTGAGCTCAAGAGGAAGAACAGGCTACATAAATGTGAAATGCCATTGCACAAACTATTTTGGTGCCTTCACACCATTTCTAGTAATTTCCATAAAACCATGATGCTATTGCACCACAATATGCAATGCTATAGGATTGTGCTTAAATTCTTCTAACCATGTTTCTAAGTGTCCCAAATTAATTCCCAAGGCTTAGGTGGCATCCTAACGTGGCTTAATAGTGCTCCTAAGATTTAATTATGCATCAATAAGTGGGTAATAATTGGGTGGTTAAGAGGGCTAAGGAAAAGTGGATAAGTTAAGTACCTTAAGTCACAAGTAGGGTACTAAGAAGGGACCAAGTATTTTATACATCCTCAAATGGCCAAAAAGTGGGGTCATGAATCTTTGACATTAGAGAAGGACCTAAGAAGGGTCTAGGACCCTTGATGACCTAAGGGTAGAGGCCAAGTACCTCCGGGCATCGAGCGGTACCCAAAAGGACCCAACTAAGTCGACATGCCGAATAAATGAATCGACTAAGTTGCCGAAGTCGAGTTTAAGGGAACTTGGTAAAGTTTGGCCATTGAGTTAAATTACCCAACGCAACAAGAGAGATGAAGATACAAGTAAGAGTTGAGTAAGTGATAACTTACTCTAAATAGCCTATAAAAGGCAGGCAACGTCAAGTATGCAATAGCTTACTTAAGGAGCTCGTAAAGAAGACTTCATGGGGTTTAATTAAGTCCTAGCATAGGATATGAGGGCCAGAATCCAAGTACCCCATCAGTATAAGCTCACGATAGTTAAGAACACCTTTGGGTGTAAGGAGGTCCTTAGTGCATAAGCATGTGCAATCACTCATTCATCCATAGATTGCATTGCATTATTAATTGTTGTGCTTGTTGTTTGTTATGTTGTTTGATTGTTCAGTTTGTTTATGTGTGTGTGTGTGTGTGTGTGTGTATTATTTTACATGCTTGTATATGTTTTCCTTGCTGGTGGTAAATCACTTACTGGGTATTTTCGAGTACTCACCTCTTAAGTGTTGTGCAGGTTCTTAGAAGGCTAGTCAGGCCTTATAGTTAGTGAGGGATGACAGTTAATGCTAAGTTTTATTGCTTATCACCCACAAGCTAGTGATCAAGCTAAATCGTCCAATGGAGAGATCAAGCACATTTTAGAAAAAGTAGTTTCTATAACACTGGTGTGTCAGAAATTGCATTAAGGAACATGTTTTTGGTCATGGTGTGTACATAATCATGTCCCGCATCTAAACCTTAAAAATTTTGAACTACAAAGCAATGTCATAGTCTTCGTCACAACACTAATGCTAACTGTGTTAAGTGAACATGCTTCAAAACATAGGTGTGATTAAAAACCGTGTTTAAGGTTTAAAGCTTAAAACTTTTGGAAACAGAGAGTAATCACAGTCACAGTCATGGACATGATAAGAACTATGACAAAGGAACACATTGTCTAGTAAATGTGTGTTTGTGCCTATGTTCCTAACACGCCTGCATTCCTTCTCTGGAATTTTCTTATTCAAAATACAATTTTGAATATGGTCATGTTTTTTACGATATTTGACCTCCTATAGCAAAAATTTTGAAATCTTTTGAAAATCATAAGCCAGACCAATCACACTCATGCTCTAGTGTATGTTGACTGACATGGTCTTGAACATGGATGTGTTGCAAGGCATGTTAGGCTCCTGAAACTCAAATTTTTGAAACAAAATGAACCTGAGCATGACGTAAGACATACTTGCACCACTTTCTTTAAGAATTTCTTCCCCATTTAAATCTAATCTCCTACATTTAAGCACATCCACTTAACATTAATGATTTTCTATGACATTCAAAAGAATTAAGTAAAACTCAAAACAAAGGAAAATAGAAGCAAAAACCGAATAAAATGATAATAAATAACATTATACTTGTCGTGCTTATTAATAAATAACATTATACTTGTCGTGCCTCCTAATAAGCACTTGGTTTAACATCTCTAACTCAAAGTTCTACTATTCAGATCAAGGAAGGTTTTTCTCCCTCTCAAACATCTTGACCTCTACATGACCATTTGCTTTCTAATGAAAGCTTGGATTAAATGGGCTTCTTAGGTTTGGCTTAGTATTGGCCAGCAAAGCACTTGCTACCCCAATTGAGTCACTAGATTTTGTATGCATGCTTGTTGATTTCTTAATGTTGTCTCAGTAGCTTCTATTCTAGACCTAGTTTTTTTGTATAAATTTGGAAATTTCATCATCCCCATTTTGCCTCTTTCCTATGATGGTGGTCAAGGTTAAAAACTAGGTGGTTGTCGTTGCCTTTGATTACACCATGAAAAATTTCGGTGGTTCCTTCATCCAGGATTGTAGGTGTTATTATATGCATTATTCTGGAACCTTGAAGGATTTCCCACAAAGTCTACTTGCTCAATTTTGTTCATTGAATTGTAAGTGTGATGATCTTAAGTTGGATGACCATCTTCACATAAATTGCACTGTAAAACTATAGCTTGCATTTGAGCAATAAAAATTTCATCAACCTATTTAGATAATGCTTCATATGACTGGCTAATGTAAAAACTAAAATATAACTCTTTGCTAAGGCTACTTTGCCCAATTTTAATTTTAGAAAATGATTGTGATTGATAATTGTCCATCACCGTCTCTTTAATCAGATTTTGAACTATTTCTAGAGTTTTATTATTTAGAGTACCACCAACTGTTGCATCAATTATCTACTTAGATGGATAATTTAGACATTGTAAGATGTTTGAATTTGCAACCAAGTAGGTAAACCATGATTTGGACTCTTCTTCAACAAATTCATAAATCCTTCCTAAATCTCATAAAGTGTTACCACTCTGAGAGCTTAAATACAGTGACAATATTTAATGTGTTAATCTCCCAGGAGCTATGCATATTCTCCAGGCAATCAAAACAATGCTCACTATATTACCCAAGTGGCCCTCTTGGTCTTTATGCAAATATATGTATATTGGTCAAACCATAACACACATATTTAAATTTATGCACACTATGGAAGCTAAGAAGGAAGACACTAGCACAGTTATTAGTTTTGGCTTCCACACATTAGGCAATCTTGTTAAGTTCTAGTGGCCAGCCACTGCACCTGTAACTTCCACTAATAAAATGTATCATTCTAGCCATGTAACCCCCTATCTTCTTTGTTCCATTATCAATTAGAGACTTAGAGCAAACCAATAAATTTTTTTTTATATCAAAAGCCCACCTATGGACCAAGTTATGGATTTTTGAAATTGGTTACCAAATTCTGACCAGATGAACAGTAACTTAGAAAACTTTGGAACTTCATATCTTTGGCTACAGAGCTCCAAATTTAGAAATTCCAAACTTCAGTTCAACCTCTATATGTTCTCTAGGTGTGGTCAAAATTTCATAGCCAAACTCATTATGTACAGTAATTTATGGCTCTTGCAGTATAGGGTACAAAATCTGTACAACTAATGACCATAATGCCCATACAAAATTTCATAAAATTCACACTTCATTTCCAGGTGAAAAACCAACATGGCAGGTTCTTACATGTCTTAAACACTTGGGAAAGTCATTCCCATGAATTTAGAAGCATTCCATAGACATTAAACATAATTTTCTTTGGAACAGTTAATGAGTTGCAAAATGGACAGAAATGAACATTCAACCTCAAACATCACTTTATTGCTTCATATATCATCCATACACCATCCATAGTGTATCTACATGCATAGATACATCATAAATATTTCCTAGCTTAGTTGGGTATGTACAGTAGCTTCTTGAAGAGCCTTACAAACACAATGCACTCCAGAAACTTCAAAAGACAGCTACTGCGTAAGGCAGAAAGTACCAACACTAAAATTAGAAAATGTGCTCTAAAATTGATGAAACACTCCAGTTTAATACTAGACATATTGAAGTTCATGTAACTGAAATTTTTCATGAAAAATCAATCTATAACTATTAGTTTGAATGTTCGTTTTCAGGTGTTCCTGGAAATGGACAGAAAGGGGAGTAAGCTCTTTGTAAAGAACTTAGTAAGGGCTTTCAATGTAAAGTCTTCCATAGCAACGTACCACCTAAAATCCAAATACATAAAAACATACAAAAACAACACATACACACAAATATGGCAACCATATGCACCAACAAACACAGCAACAAACACATGTAATGCAGGCAGCAATAACACATTAGGGTTAGTCCATAATCACTCAATAAAAGAATAATATATCACTTTGGTAACACTATGGCAGCCCTCCTCAAGATTTTTTTTGGTCTTAGGAGTCTTTTAGGTCTTAGTTAGTACTAACTTGGGCTCTAAAAACCCTTCTTTCTTGCTGCCATCTTTAGCATGGTAACATTAAGGCCGAAACCTTGCCATGCTTCTTTCCCCTTAACCCATACTTGGTTCCTTAAGCTTTTTGCTCTCTTCCAAGCATGGTCTTAGCTTCATGGATGTTTGGAAATACAGTAAACAATCCAAGAAACTTTAGAAAACCCTTACCTTTTGCTATGAAATCTGAAAACCCAAATAGAACCAAAATTAGGTTTTCTTGCACTCTTTGATGTCTTCTTTGCTTTCTCTTGCTTCCTCTTATTTTGTTAAGGTATGGTGGCTATGGAGGATGATGGAAGAGCTTAAGGAAGAAGTGTTAGCTGCTGGAGACCGAAATTTAAGGAAAAATGCTAATTAAATGAAGATTTTTCTTCATTTATACATCATTTTAACCAATGTGGCATATATGTAAAATTTTGAAACTTTGGTCAACACTTGGATAGATTATTTCCAGCCATTTTGGCTGGGAAAATGGCAGATTTTGGCCTCTTTTCACCTTGTCAAAAAATCATTTTGACTTTAGGCAAAAATGTCGACACTTGGATTCTTAGTTGGCATTATGCCATGAATGATCAACTTTGCCTTCTTAAGCACTTTGGTCCCCAACAATATCCTTAATTCCATCCATGTCCTTTCTTCATAATTCCATCCATGTCCTTTCCATAGCCATCTTTAGAAATTTGTGCAATTGAGTACCTAGCTTTTGTAACCTTACAATTTAGTCCATAGGTTACTTGAAAATTAGGCGATGTGCCAATGCTTTCGTAAGAACCAAGCTATCATTTTTTTGCCACTTAAGGGGGTGTATATTGAATAATTTACACTTCACAAATCATGCACTATGGTGAAAAATAAAGCATATAAGTTTAGGTCCTTATGCTATAATTTTTCCATTTTGTGGTGTAACATAAAGTGTCTCTAAATCCATTTGAGTAAAATTAAAAATATCATTACGAAGCTTTTGAGTCTTAATAGGAAAAAAATACATTAGTAAGAATTTTTCAGCGGGAGCATTCCAAGTGGCAATAGAACCTTTTGAAAGTGAAGTTAATCATTATTTTGCTCTTCCTCTTAAGGAAAATGGATAGTTGCAACCGAATACTATTTTCACTAGTCTCATTAATTATGAAAGTATCACATATCTCCAAGAAACTAGCAATGTGGGCATTTGGATTCTTTGAACCATATGAAAAATATTTGGTTTAATCTCAAAATTGTTGGCATTGATAGGTGGTTTGACAATACTTGATTCCATCCCTTCAAGAAAAGGTTTAGAATAATCGGACATAGTCCATATCGGATTCTATTCTTCCATGATTAATTGCTCTTAATTTTCTCCTTGTTGTCCTAATATTGGAGATAATGGTTGTGAGTCAAGGCTCTTAGTATGGTAAAGTCTCCTTAATGTTCTTTCAATTTCTAGATTAATGTTCTTCACTTCACTTAAATTACTTTAAGTCATACACCAATTTTTCTACAAGAAAAGAACAAGAAATTAGTGAACACAAATAAAACAAAAATATAAAAGAAAATACTGCAAGAAAATTAACGGCTAAATTAATAAAAAACAAACTTTCAAGTAGCAATCCGAAGTAGTCCTTGGCAACAGCTCCAAAAACTTGATGGCTCTCGAACATCACTATTAAAAATATTCAATTATGGTCTTTCAATAATATGGAAACTTTAAGCCAAGTGCACCTATCATCTAATATAACATCCAACGGCAAGTATTAAGGTCATATTCCATAGGGACAAAGTTGTCTACCCTACTCAATCTTTTTCTTTTATTTCACCGATCAATTAAGAGAGTTTTTTAACTATCTACTAAGAATTACACTATTGAAGCAAATAAAATGAAATAAACATAGGGCAACAATAAAACAAATCAAATGAATCAACAATTAGAAGATATCATAGGATTGCCAGACTCTTACTGTGGTTTAACATACATACAGTTATCTTGGACTATTCAGAACTCCTAAATTAGACTAACTTATCCTTTGAGGCAGCTAACCCCTATTCCAAAATTGATGGACCGGAATCTTTTCCTAACCAAAGCCCCAAAAAATGCATTACTAGTTCTTTGAGTCTCACTTCTAGATTTGCCCCTAGTTTGAAGGTCTTATGTCAGTTTATCTCTAGACTTACATGCAATCTCTTCTACCCACATGGTGGTCAAATCAAACATACTAGCAGTTACCTCATCCCTGAATTTATTGTCATCCAAGAAATCCTTGCTCTAGCACGAATCAATTGGTGTTGATCATCTAACTGTCTCCTATAGTCTTCTACCATAAACATTAAAACTGTGTTCTTTTTTTTTTATTCCCTTTTAGCTATGTTCTCAAATTGTAGGAAAACCCTCAAGAAAACCCTAATAATAGCTGAACACAGTCACTAACATGGCCGTGTTCCAAACCATGTCTCACCTCCGGTTGCAAAACTTCACTAAAATATTAATGACACAATTCCAAACACGACAATGAAAGCAAACATAGGCATGCTCCTCAAGACACGGGCTTGTCAGTAGCTAAAAAACCAACAGAAGAGTTACACAGTTTTTGACATGGGCGTGTTTATGACCATGTTCACTTTATTTTCTCCAAAATCTTCGAATTCAGCTCCAAAACTCTTCAAAATCCTTTTTTTCACATAAGAGTTAAATTCTAACTTTAAAATAATAAAGGAATTCAACACCAATTCCTATCAAAACTACTCAGGAAACAAACAAATATAAAGTAAAATCATAGTAAAAATATGTATAATTTAGCATATATCAAACATGTGAAACATGGACCCCATGCATGAAACTTAGCCCAAATCTTTGGGGGGGGGGGACTACATCTCTTTTATTGTTTGGTTTGTTAATGTGATTGTTTATCTTGCATAGGAGTTTAAGTTAGTGCACCATTACTTCCCTTTGCCCTACCAATTACTATTTTTTCCAACTTTTTGTTTCTTGGTTCCTTGCCATTTTTTATTATAGTAATATAGTTAGAGTATACAACATTAGCAATATCATTAACTAAGCACACGAGTTCTTATGGGTTCAACCCCTCACTCTTCATAACTCAATTGACACCATATAGTTGAAGGTGAAAAAGAGCATAAAAAAAAAGATATTGTTGTGAAAGTGTGCCATTTAGTACTCAAACCATTTCACGTGCAACATATTTGTATTGTTTCCATCTACCATTGCCACCGCATGGCTCTGGTTTTGCCATGAAAGAAAGAGTGAAATGTTGCTAAAACCTGTACTTAGTCATTGATTTCTTATTAAATGGTTAAAGAAGATATCCATAACCTTAGTTTTATACTGTAGTCACTAGATTAGAGCTTCGAATTAGTATTTTAATTATTTTATTTGAAACCAAACTGAACCAAAAAAAAATTGGTTTGCTTTTATTTTAGTTCCATCATTCAATTCAGTTAATTTGGTTTGTTATAATAAAAAATAAAACTAAAATAACTAAAAATTTGTGTTCGATTGCCAAATTAATCAAATGATCACCCTAAACTTTGGTGGATATTAAGCAAGGTTGTCAAGGTAAGTATCAAGGTTTTTTTTTATCACATTAAATAAGGAATTCGGAAGAGATTATGGGCAATAGTTTTGGAATAGGGAGATTGTGAGGCTTAATAAGAAATGGGCCAAGTATCATAGGTCTTGAGCTTGGCCTTTTAAGATAGAGTTTCTGTTTTTGCTTAAGATTGAGTTTGAACTCAACAAAGCTTGACTCAACAAGCTTTAAAATGAGCTCGAGCTCAAGCTACTTAACAAGGGCCCAACTTATTTATGCCCTAATTGATTTCAGTTTTACTTCAATTTAGCTTTTAAGTATATGTTAAAGAATTTTTCTAGAATAGAATCATTACTATAAAGTGTTAACAATAACATCAAATAACCTAAATACATGAGTTAATTATGTGATTGGACCTTAACTTTTAATTACTATTCTAGTTTTGACCCTAACCTATATTTCTCTCATAGGGACTCCCTAACTTCATTAAAACATTTCATTTTTTCTATTTCTTAAAATGAATTCATTATATCAAATAAAAAAAGCAACATTAGTGTAGGATTGCAAGGGAAAACCTAGTTTTCACCCCTTAAAAAATTTTCCTTTTCCATAGTAACATTCAAACTATTTTACGTGACAATCCAACCACTATCTTCACTTCGATCCATTGCCACTAAGTATGCCGCTACCACCTCCCTCATCGTCACTTCCCTCCCTCATCTGCACTTTTTATATCTAATAACGCACCTTGTGATCGACAATATTCCATTGTCCAATGCAATGTCCAAACAAAAAGTAGCGAACATGATAGCCGCTATCAAGCCAATCACTATACCAGGTGATCACATTGAGTATAACTGGTGTAATGCCAAGCCCACCAGCACCAGAATCATAGTCCTTACCCTTATCCTCTCTAAAATCCCAAACCTTAATTTTTACATATTGCACTCTACAGCTTCCAAAATTTCCACCTTATCCTTTGTTCCACTCTCCAATTTTATCCTACTTCATCTTCCTTCTACAAACCCTAATTCATTCCCTTGGGTTTTATGGTCACCTATAGATGGCTAGCATAATCGATTTCCATTGCTTAAATGAAGGTTTTAGTAGAAAAACCTACAAGAGAAAATGCCAAGAGTCTCATATCACAACCAATGCTGCTTCCTTAGATATTGAAGATAACTGCCCTTAGTTAGCAAAACAATTAGCTGTCATGTCCACCAACAATCCTAACATGCCTACCTTCAAGAAATTGACATACGACATTATTATTCTTATCTCCAAGAGAGTGTAGTGGAAAATTTTGAAGCAAAAACTGATGTGCTTGGAAGCCACACTCAAATATGGCAAGGACCCTTTGAAGATAAATAGTGGACCTATGACAAGGAAGAGGGCTAAGGAGCTCACTAGTGCACTTCAAGCCTTTGTCACAAGCTATTTCGTGGAGGATGGACTTAGATCTTCACATGGAGCTACTGTAATACTCAAAGAAGCATATGGAAAGGATGGACAAGCTTGGTGCTCATTTCTAGAGTGCCTACACAAGCCAAACAACAAGGACCTTAAGAACACCACTTAAAGTGCACCTTTTGAGCCCATTTGAAGTGTTTTACAGGCCATTTCTTCTACAAGCTTAATCTTTGAGTCCTGAAGTTTTAAGACATCTTTTAAACACCTAAGGAAGGTCTTAAACCAATGGAACTTAGATATTCAAGCTAGAACTTGAAAACACAAGCATGAACCCTAATGGAGCTCTTTGGCGCACTCGAGAAGCCTACTTAGGGGTTTTTTTGGCCAATCTTATGTACTTGCATTATTTTCTTTAGTTTCCTATTTATTTAAATTATTTAGGCCATTATTAAGGCTAGGGAAGTGATTTTAATCACATCGGATAAAGGGCATACGCTACATACTTAAAACATGTGTAAAACATGTGTTAAAGTCCTAGTTTGACTAGGATTTTTTACATCTTTTAAACTTAGGATTCCCAGTGAATTTGGCTTAGTTTTTACCCTATTTTTGGCCTATAAAAAGGCTTATTTTTTGGTTATAAACTACAACTTTGACATTAATAATATTGCTATTTTGAGAGATATTCTCTTTGGTTCTTGGCAGACTACCTTGGTTCACAAGCAAGCTTGTCTTCTTTGGTGTTCTTTATACTTCTTGTTCCTAATCATGAGTTGATTAGGGATGGGGGTCTTCAATCCAGTCTCTTTGGTGTTGTTTGTGGTTGATGCTAGAAGAAAGGGAGTGGTAGAAAGAGATAAATATGGCATACAAGGAGAGGATGAATGAATTGAAGGAAGATATCATATATATCAAGATTTTGAAGAAGAATGAGTAAGAGGAGAGCAAGAGAGAAAGAAGGAAAAATTTTGAGATCTATGACCAAATTCCATAAGATTACTAATCTGAACACCTTAAAGAAAATTGCCAAGTCTAAGAAAAAGAAACTTTTCAAATTTTTTCCTGGAAGAATTCTCAACAAAAAGAAGAATTTGGTTTTTATTTTCTAGGTTTAAAATTTGACTTTTGTTTATGCACTCATTAATGGGAAGACATTGAACTTTTGTTTAAGTAAT
Source organism: Aquilaria sinensis (assembly GCA_005392925.1). Taxonomy (NCBI): domain Eukaryota; kingdom Viridiplantae; phylum Streptophyta; class Magnoliopsida; order Malvales; family Thymelaeaceae; genus Aquilaria; species Aquilaria sinensis. Next base: position 132,327 of record SMDT01002867.1, on the reverse strand, counting down.
GAGAAGTGGATTATCAAGATATTACATCTTCAATAATTACTCTTTCCTTTTCATTTTGCTTGTCTCATGATTCATGACTTGAGAGTGAAAAGTTAAGAACTGAAGGCTATGTTAAAAAGCATCAATGATGATTGAGAGCAAGGAAATTGGTTGTTGAAGATGGTGAATGATGTTACAATGGCATGGCACTATTCTAATGTTCTTCCTAAAGGCAAAAATGAGGCTATTGAAGTTGGCATTACAAAGGTTACTTCAGTTAGTGGCCCTGTCAAGCCATTGTTGGCTGCTTAATGGTGGCTAGAGAGGCACAAAAGTGTTGTAAAAATAAAGATAATGGTTAGATCATTAGGTGAAAAAGATTAAAGGTTGCTATGACAAAGGAAAAGCTTTCAAGAGGGCTAAAAAAAGCTTTTCTCCTTACAATCCTATGTTGACATCACATTTTTCATCCAATATGACAACTTCTGTCCAAAAAAAGTGAAAATAAAATGTTTTAATAAGGTTTGGGAGTACTTATGAGCAAAATTGAGATGATTTTGATGAATGTTTTAGTTAAAATACTAAGAAAATAAAAATTAACCTAAATAAAACCATACCAAAAGTTGACTTTTTTTAATTTAAATTTTTTGAAAAAACTAAACCAAAAGATCAAATTGATTCAATCATTTTAGGCTATATACTAGTAACTAAGTAAACCCGATGAGTTAACTAAATTTGGACCAAAACCCAATAAACTCCATTTGAAGTCACCAAAGATTCACATTGACCCTAAATATTTTTAACCGAACTAAAATAAACTCTAACCCACCTAACCCAAATCCAAGAAAGAATAGTGTGCTAGCATGGGGCAACATGTGTTAGTACAAGTTGAGCGCACAACACACTCTAATTATATGCCATTTTGTGATAAAGAAATTTTAAAATATAAAAAGATGACATCTTTTTGGACATGAAAATATTAGAAAAGAAATGGGAGAAAGGGGTAAAAACCAAGTTTTAAATATCGTATCAATTAGTGTATCATTTTTTTAATGGTACAATACAGTGATGAGTTTCGGTACAGTATTGGTGGTACGTCTCAGATATATCGGCTTTTAATAAATTTTAGCTAGACATACATATATTAAAATTAAATATACACAAACACAACACATTAACACTTTAAAAGTTGCTAGTTCAATTGCACAAAAATTTTACTTCAAACCAAAATTGACAAAAAAAGAGGAAACAATTTTCAAATAAGAAAAAATGAAAGTAGCACTTTTTGAAAGGTGGAGAAGAAGAGAGAGGGTGAGGATTGTGTTGGAGGAAGGGTAGAGAAATGTGGGATGGATTATGGACCGTTAGATTAGAGTAGTACCCTTCATCTTCTTTATCCTCTTCCCTTTCTTCTCTTATCTTTCTTCATCTACTGCAGTTCTTCTATTTCTTCTCCTCTTATAGCAATTATTCTCTTTTTCCACAGCCTGTCTTGTCCCATTATGTACAATCTACAATCACGCAATTATCATCCTTCGTCACTGTCTTAGACATAGTAGGACCGTCATCGTCAATAGTGGAACAAAGCAGAATAGGCAAATGGTGGATGAGTGGAGGCTATAGAGGCGGAGCAATGGCAGGGTTTGACTTTCACAGTCTCACCTCGTGGTGGCAGGGTTCTTTAATTTGTTGTCTCAGACTTTTCCCTTTCTTGTCATCTCACCTTGTAGTGGCAGGGGCTTGACCTTTTCTTTTTCATTTTATTATTATTCTTAAAGCTAGTACCACTTTGCAAACTGTACCAACCAAGACATTGGTACGTTGGTACACCAGTACAAACTAACATAAGCTGGTATACAAAATGAAATAATACCAACCTAGCCCATACTCTTTTGTCTTCGGTACCCATATGTACCAACCATACCATCACAGTACCGCATGCAAAATCATGGAAAAAATGGCATGCCTGCTAGGGTATTGTATCAAGGAAAGAAAATCTCTTACAAAGATAGTTTTAGTTAACTAATAATCATGAATAGTAATCTAGTATTTATAGTTATTGAAAAATCTAGTCTAGGTGTCAAAAAGAGAATATGAGGCAAATAATGAAGTGTTAGTAATTGCAATTTTTCTATACAAGGTAGAAGAGTAAAAATTGGCAGGTTTCTTATTGTCCAAGCAAATAAGCGAACACTAATAACTAAACATATACGGTATCAAGCATAGAAAATATAAATATGATTTTGACTAAGGAAAAGGTTTTTCAGTTAATAAGCCAAGGAAAGAACAAGTCAAAACTTAGCAGTAAAAAGTGAATCATTAATTACTAGTGCCTAATGCCTAATTGAAAGACTTAAATAAGTAAGTTTAAGGAAAAGGGTTATGGGAGTAACCATTTCACTATTCATTAGAGTTAGTCGTTATGTTGGACATGAGAGCTGTAGGAAGATTTTAACAAGGAAGACTGGCTTATGTCCAATAGAAACAGGAAACCCAAGCTAGACAAGCTGAAATTAGCAAGCTACAGATACATGTGTGACTAACAGACAAAAGAAGTCAACACAATAAACCAGAACACTACCGGTCAAGACGACAACTCTGTTAGGAAGGAATGAAAAAACCCTAATTTTACAAAAATAGTGGGCTATAGTAAAGGCATTCTTCAGTTCATGTTGTGTGTATTGATGTTTGATGCCCATTGTGTGTGCTTCAGTGTGCTTCAATGTGCGGACCATTACTAGAATGCTATTGGTAAGGCGTCAATGATTAGCGTTAAAGTTGAAAAAACTATCCAAAGGTAGCTTTTAGCTTCTAGATTTAGTAGTTTTACCTCTGCCGTTAATAAATTATCCAAAACTCTGACGTTAATCACAAAAGCTATTCCCAAAAAGGGTTTAAGACTGATACAGAAAGTAGCTAAAAGAATTAAACTCTACAAGCAGAAGATTGCTACATACACCTTTTCTAAAACTTCATTAGATCTTTACCCATAACAACTACTGTATGTCTAATCTAGCTTGTCAAAAAGCCTTTGGAGTGTAAAAATCTTCATGTATAGTTGAACATGCATCCATATACAAATTTTACTTTGAATAGTTAAACAATAACAAATTGGTACCACCTCTAGTGTGGAGTTGTGGAGTCAATGCTATACTTTAATTAGCAACTGAAAGACACTGAACCCAAATCCATTAAGTACAAAGATTAGTAAATTCTCTATTTTGGCTTAGAGAAAAAAAAGGAAAGAACCAAAAAGTACAAATTCCCTATTTTTGTAGGTTGCAAAGCTCATCATCATAAGTTTATATGGAGGAACAACATATGGCTAAATTAGTAAGCCCCAGTGTTACCACATTAACAAATGATGGACATCTTTCCAAGAATCAAAACAGTAATTACTTAGCATTTTAGAGAGCAAACATTTTTAAATAGCACAACACAATTTTGTTAGACAAGAACAAAATAAAATCCATCCCAATTGTAGAAATGAAGGAAAATTAAACAAGTGACACGCAAAATTATTACTAAAAAGCACATTCTTCGCACTAACAAGCAATCTTTGCCATCATCCAAATAGGGACACAACCAGCAGTCATATAATGTTATTGCACTCTGAGAAGTTCCAATATAGAAGAACAAATTCAGCAAAAATAAACAACGCATTTCACATATGAAATCATGTGAAAATTCACATTAATATTAAGAAAGTATGGATGGAGAAGGATAGCTTGATAATTACTTCTAAGAGTTGTGTTTTATGCACAACTCTAGAATCTTTGGCCTTACTCAAATAGGGACACGACTAGTAGCCTTATGAAGGTTATCATATATGTAATAAAAGGTTAAAGTAATCAGACAAGTACTAAAAAGTTCATCACCACTAGCTTATAGTGAATAACTACTTCAACAAAATTATTAACCCATTTTTACACATTGCCACATGTACAACAGAGGGGCATATGCTCATAAATTATAATAACAACTTAGCACCACAAGAGAGGATGTATTTTCAGATAACATAAGCATAGCTTTGAAATTAGGCAATGAACCAAATGAATTGTCAATCAGATATGGATGGAATTGTTGATATGGATAGAATTGTATTATGCACAATTCATAGTCTTTGGCTTCATCAAGACAATGATTGGAAGCTAAGCATTGTAGAAAGCATGTACTTTTAATTGAAACAATTACAATTACAATTTAAAATTGTGTTATGTGTGCAACTCAATTGTTTTTAGCCTTATGCAAATAGGGACATGAACAACATCCTTACCATGGTTATCACTTCCTTATTAAAAGGCAGTCACATTTAGAATTATATTACACAAGCAATAACATTAAGCCACATTCATGTAGAGAAAAATGCTAAGTATTTTGTCCTACAAACAGCCGACATCCTTGAGCCTTGATCAAACAAGTAAATTGCCACTAGAGAATCAAACCAATGAAAGATTGGCAACTATATTTCAAATGAATGCACAAAATAGCTGCAGGTAATTCCAACCAACTTACAATTAGTAGTCTTAAGCCATGTTTAGGTGTGCAGAAGCTTCACTTGAACAAGGAAATTGCTAAGCTTCACTTAAACAGGGACATTACTACAAGGAATCATAGTGATGTATGACTAGTAGCCTTAGCTACTAGGAATTTTTTTTTCCACACAGCTAGTAACCTTGTGCTTCACTCAAATAGGGACATTGCTGCTAGGAATCATATTGGTGTATGACAAGCAGTCTTAACTACTAGGAATTGTGTTTTCAACATAACCAGTAAGCTTTACAATGCACAAACAAGGACATTACAACTGGGAATCATACCAGTGTATGACCTGTAGCCTTTGCCACCAGTAATTGCATTTTTCACACAATCAGTAACATTTACATGTCACTAAAATAAAGACTTTGCTACTAGGAATCATAGTGTTGTATGAATAGTAGCCTTTGCTTCTATGAGTTGTATTTTCCATACAACTATAACCTTTATGCTTCACTAAAAGAGGGACTCTGCTACTCTGATTAATAATAAACTAGTAGCTTAGTTTCAATCAGAATTGTTGAACTACCACAAGATTTATGTTCTGTAAACAAATTTATGGCTCGTTCAAATAGGGACAGTGCTTCTACCAATACGACCTTCAAATAGAAGCAATGGATTGCTAGTAACAAATGTGTCTTGCACAGAACCAATAGAAACACGGATGAAACAAATGCTATGTTACTTAACCCTCATCAGTCACCAATGAAACCAATAACAATTTGCCAAAACAGATCTACATAGCCCTCACATAGTCACATGCAAGCATCCAAGCCCACATAGATCTATAGTTTGCAAAAATAAATCTGAGATCCCTTTTCAGTTTTCCAATCAGATATTAAGGAACACAACACATTTACATAACAAGCAAACATATAATTAGCAAGAAATCCAAATGAACCATAAGGGAACATGAAGAAATTGCCAAAACAATTTACAATTGAAAAAAGGCAAAGCCATAATCAAATTGTGGCAATTAACAAAATCTTCTATAAGTCATTTTTGTTTACAATTTGTCAGAATACTGCATAGACCACAAAAATACCATGATATAAGTGCCACAATATTCTATTTTTTGTGAGGCATATGTGATTTTTTTTTTGTCATTTTACATCAAAAATATCATACATAAATATTTAAAATAGTAAAATATCATACATGGGATGAATATGTTGCTTTTGTAGAATAAGTTAGTATAAAAGCATCATACTTTAAGTCACCTAGTAACTCAATGTGTTATTAGAAAATATATTGCTATTATTAAAGCATTATTTTTCTCATGTATCAATAAATTATTTTTTTTTCTGAGTAATATTTATTTTGCTCTATATATAATACTTTTTTATGTTTTTTGTATAAAAAAATATCATCTTTCATACATATTTTATTTATATTTGAAAAATTATGATTAAAATTAGAATACATATAAAAAGTGCTAAAAAGTTTATTTAGTAATCTATTTCCTCTTAAAATAATATTCTAACATTCATTTTTCAAAAACCCTATCCAGAGCGAACCTAGTTCCTGTAGAAATTGGCGAAGCCAAACTCCGATTAGGAAATAACAAAGAGATTACTGAAGAAAGAAAGAACAAGAAGGAATGATTTCAGGCAAAAAGGGTGGTGGAAACTAACCGAGTTCATGAACTTTTGCGAGCCCATCAAAACTCTCTAAACCTTTTTCATCCTACTGAGGCCCTTCACAATTGAGTGTTTGACTTTTACCATGGCTAGGGTTTCCGAGTGAGATATATATATAAAGGCTAATGATGACTTCTTGGAATTGCGTCGTTTCAACATCATTAACAGCAAAAGGTCAACAACATCAAAATTTAAAAGTAATGGTTATTTTTTAATGGTTGAAGAGTGCCAATAACCGTTCAACTTACAGAAAACAAATGAGTTAGTCCATGAACTTAGACTCGGTGAACAGAAGTTCTTAAACTTGTGAAAATCAATGCCTTAGTCCATTTCATACAAAAATTGTGCCAGCTCAGTCATCCTTCTATGTGCTGAACTATAGTATTGGCCCTTGGATTCATTTAACTATTCAATTTCCTCTCTACACATTTTAGACTTATAATTTAGTCACTTAAGTTTATGTTCACTTTATTTCATAGTATAAAATATCCATCTTAATAATTTTCATTTTTTGTCAGTTTATTCTAAAAAAAATGCCTAGTGTTTTATATTTTATATATTTTTTAATGCAAGAATTTATTGATTTTATAAATTAAAAAATAACACTTTTAGTTAACAAGCTCTCACTTTAAATAGAGTACATAACCCATCCAAAGAGGTAGATCTATATGTAATATTAATGAAAGATACATAATTAAGTGATTAGATCTCTTTTAATTTTTTAATTGACCTTATAATTTTCACAATTTCTATTGGAACAAAAAAAATGTGCCCATTGGTGTATTCGTGGTTCACAACAAACCATTTCCATTATACTAGTAAATAATGTGAATGTGTCAATTCTCTATATACTAAAACTATGTGAACTCACAAGTAGGTGCACTTATTATCAAAGTATAGCAATGGCAAGCACCAAGATCATTTTTCCCAGGGAACAGAGGTTTCTACCTTACTCTATCTCTCTCTATTATCTAACTGGCAATTAAAATAGTTTGTTTAAGTAACTACCTTGAATTAACTATACTAAACTAATAAAATAAAATAAACTACTAACTAACAAATGGCAACAAAAAAAAACAAGTAAGACAATCAATAGTAAGAAACCTCATATTTAGAATCGAATCCCCCTAGAAATTCCCTTATATTGCTTTACTTTGCTTTAACAGGATTGTGATTAACTTGGACTATGGAGTACTACCTAATGTAGATTAGATCCTTATTATTCCTATTACACTAACCTTATTATTAAGTCACTAACAGGGTCTCTAAACCTACCTCACTTCCTAATAATGCATTACAAGTTTTATGACCCGTTACTAAGCTTTACCCCAGTCTGGACTTATTATATCGCACTTATTACTTCCGGTTACAATAGTATCCCTTTTATAAATGATGATCCACAACAAACATACTAGGCACTACTTGATGCATGTTCATCATCCCACATTGAATTAATAGCTAGCTATTATTAATCAATGCAATGAAGAGCATTGGATAAATCACAAGAAAAACACATAATCATATTAAACAAAAAAGCAATCACAGTCACAAAATCATCCTAGGGTTCATATACTCTAAGCATGAGTAGGAAAAGTCTAGCTCATAGTGCCATAAAATAAACACAACAGAATCAAAAGAAAACTAAAAAAAGAATTATCCATGGCTGAATTTCTCCTTCTCCAAAAAATCCTTAATTCGGCGCTCATGAACAGTGTTGATAATCAAAACTGCCTTCAGCGGCCTTCCTCTATGAAAAACTCTATTTTTTCTGTGTATTTTTGGCCTCATTCCTTTTTCTTCATTTTTTTTCTGGGATAACCTGAGAAACCCTAAAAATAGGACAAACATAGTTTGGTACATAGCCATGTTCAAGGCTATGTAACACCTCTAGAACTTAAAATCTCATCAAATTAAACACAGTTTGGAACATGAGTATGTAAGTTAGAAATGGGAATGTTGTAAAGTGTGTAAAGCACTACATAGGCATGGAGCATGGTGTTTCCACTCCAAAATTTCTCCAAAACTTGCAATTCAGCTCCAAAACTTTGTAGAAATCCTTCTGAACCCAAATGAAGTTGAAATATAACCTGAAAATGCATATGAACTAATTAAGCACCATACCCTAGCTTCAACATATCAAAACACAAATGAATACAATGGAAAGACATATAGAAAACATGGCTAAATATGAGCACGTCATATTTTTTTTTCCCTAAACTTGAACTTTTACTTGCCCTCAGACAAAAATCAAGAAAAAATCTTAAAAATGAAAATCATAAAATCATTAGGACATTGAATCAATTCTTTTGAGCACTGAGGTGTAGATAGGATTGAGACTTTAAGGGTCTCGAGAAATTAACAAGACTACTAAGCATGCAATACGTTCATTCTAACACTTTTTCAAAACAAAATTTAATGGAAACAATTCATTTTCAATCCAATTACCCATATCTCTCAAAATTGAAAGGGTAACATCAAATTTTCATGCAAAGTAAAAAGCACAAACCACACTAAGCTAGAGCTCACTAAGCACAACCTTTCAAACCACAGACCATGGATTGGGTGACTAATTGACTTTTTCAATTTCTTTTTTTCTTTTCTTTTCACTTTAATTAATTCTTGTCATGTGCCAAAAACTTTGGTAGCAAGTGCACATTACAGGAGCTCTGTCTATACCCAAGCTAATTCTTAACACAATCCAAGCTAATCTTTGATCATACTCATGCTCTTAGCATCTTTTCAAGCTCTGATTGACTCTTGCCTTAGGAGAAGAACTCAACCTACTTCAACACTATGGAGTAGCATAATTCAACTTACTTTACTTTATCAATAATCAACCACAAATCCATCAACCAAACTTACTACAATCCATCATAGAAACTCAAGACTTAGTATGCTTTGAACAGTGTACTAAACACAAAACGCGATGCCAAAAAAGCTTCTTGATACTATATTCCATTAGCTTGCTAACAAATCACAAAAACATTTCAAAAATAGATTAAGCAACCTAGTGAAAGATTAAGAATTAAAGAGGTGTGGATTACACAATTTACCCTTCACATTCCATTCACTATGGGGAAAATCATGCTATATAATGGTTTATAACCATTATGCCTTTATACTATAATTTTTCCATTTTTTGAGGTGGTAACATTTCTCCCTCCTTAGAAATTTTGGTCCTCTGAAATTGCCCTTAGCTTGGGGTACTCACCTGGATACCTTTCCAAGATTTCTTTCTTAGTTTCCCAGGTTGTCTATCTAATTGTATGTCTTCCACTGCTATAGTATGCTTTGTGTCCAACAGGGATTTTTTAAGCATACTAACTTGGAAAAAATTATGGACACTTGATATACTTGGTGGTAGAGCTAACCTATAAGCCACCTTGCCAACTCTATCCAATATCTCATAAGGACCAATATACCTTGGAGCTAGTTTACTTTTTTTTCCAAGCCTGACAGTGCCTTTGGTTGGTGCTACTTTGAGCCATACTTTATCACTGGCCTTAAACTCCAAGTCTCTTATTCTTTTGTTCACATAATCAATGGTCCTTTTATTGGTTATCCTTAACCTTTTTATAAGGTGCAATACCAATGGTGCTTTGATAACTATTGTTGTAAGAAAAGTCCACCAAAGGTAAATGTTGGTCCCATTCTCCTTCAAAATCCAAGATACAGCTCCTGAGTATGTCTTCAAGCATCTTAATCACTTTCTCAATCTGTCCATCTATCTGATGATGGTATGCAGTGCTCAGGTGAGTTTTGGTTCTTAGTGCTTTGTAAAATGCACTCCAAAATCTAGCTGTAAACTTTAGATCTCTATTTGACACTATAAAGTCTGGCACTCCATGCAACCTTACCATCTCCTTAATGTACATTTGTGCTAACTTTTCTAATGAGTCTGCAATCTTCAATGGTAAGAAGTGGGCTCACTTGGTTAGCCTATCTACAATGACCCAGATTGTGTCATGCCTTAATCAAGTCATAGGCAGCCCAGTTGAGAAGTCCATAGTGATGTTACCCCCACTTCGTTATTGGAATGGGTAGAGTCTGTAGTGTTCCTGCTGGCTTCTGATGCTCTACCTTTATCCTTTGGCATGTGGCACATTTAGAGACATATGTGGTTATGTCCTTATTCATGTTTGCCCACCAGAAATGTGCTTTCAAGTCTTTGTACATCTTCTCACTTCTAGGATGGATATTTAGTTTACTAGTGTGAGCTTCCTCAAGTATCTCATTTCTGAGTTCCTGCTCACTAGGTACATATATTCTATCTTTGAAGTGCAGTAGTCCTTGCTTGTAGGTAAATGATTCATACAAGGACCCTTTTGTCTTCTCCTGAAATCTTCTTCAAATTTGGGTCTACTTCTTGTGCCTTTCTTATTTCATCAATCCACCCAGACTAAATAGTTAATGTATTGACTTGTGCTTCTTCCCACTGTTGCCACTTATGCCAAAGGCATAACAAACGATTTTCTTTATTGGTATCTACCGAAGATCCACCTTTTACAACCCAGTGTATTTCCTACTTAAGGCATTTGCTACTAGATTGCCTTTGCCTTCGATATACTTAATAGTGTAGTCATAGTCTTTAATATACTCCAACAAGCTTTTTTTATCTCATGTTCAACTTTTTCTGAGTAAACAAGTATATTAGGCTTTTATGGTCAGTGTATATCACAAATGAGCTTCCCTTTAAGTAATGCCTCCATTGCTTTAAGGCAAAGATCACTGCAGCAAGTACTAGGTCATCGGTAGGGTAATTTTGCTCATGGGATCTTAATTGCCTTGACCCATTAGCAATCACATGCCTTTCCTGCATCAATACACATCTTAACCCAGATCTAGATGCATCTGTATAAATGATGTAGGGTTTGCTTGGATCAGGTAGGATTAACATTGGAGCTTAAATCAATTTTTTTTTTATCTCTTGAAAATTCTTTTCACATTTTTTAGTCCACTCAAACTTTTGACGCTTCTTGGTTAGTTGAGTAAAAACTGAAGCAATCATCAAAACTTTTGATACAAATCTCCTATAATAGCCTGCCAATCTTAGGAAACTTCTAATTTCTTTTACAGTCTTAGGTCTTTCCCATTCTTGCACAGCCTTGACCTTTTCAAGGTCTGTTCTAAGGCTTTATGCATCAATGATGTGTCCTAGGAAAGACACTTCTTTTAACCAAAATTAGCATTTGGAAAATTTAGCATACAGATGATTATCCAACAATGTGTTCAAGACAACTTTTAAGTGATACTCATGTTCACTTTCATCCTTGGAATATACTAGGATGTCATCAATGAACACCTCTACAAACTTGTCCAAGTATGGTCTGAACACATGGTTCATTTAGTCCATGAATGCAGCAGGGGCGTTAGTCAAGCCGGAGGGCATAACTATGTACTCCTAATGTCCATATCTTGTTCTGAATTTTGTCTTAGGTATATCCTCCTCTTTTACCCTTAACTGAAAGTACCTAGATCTCAAATCAATCTTAGAGAAGATCTTTGCTCCCTTGAGTTGATCAAATAGATCCTTAATCCTAGGAAGTGGATACTTGTTCTTGATGATCATAGCATTCAATTTTCTGTAATCAATGCACAATCTCAATGATCCATCCTTATTTTTCACAAAGAGTATTGGAGCTCCCCCCGGTAAAACACTTGGTCTTATGAACTCTTTTTCAAAAAGTTCATCAAGTTATTTCTTGAGCTTAGTCATCCCTGTGATTGGCATTCTGTAAGGAGATATGGATATTGGTATAGCTTCAAGATGTAGTTTAATCTCAAATTCAATCTCTCTTAGAAGAGGAATACCTAGTAGATCTTTAGGAAAGACTTGTGGATAGTCTTTCACTACAGGTATCCTACTAACTTTTTCCTTAATTTCAATATCATTCAATGCATAGTATTCATCTTCAGAAATCATAAGAATCTTCTCTAACATTTCTAGTTCTATGTCATGCATTTCATACATTAATTCATTAAAATTCACTAATGCATGCACTTCATTCCTAGGTAATGTGATTTCTCTTTTAGCACAATCAATCTTTATACCATGCATAGCCAACCAATTCATACCCAGAACAATATTATATTACGGAATATTCAACACTAGCAGATTAATCATAATCTCAGTCTTTCCTACTTCGAGCTTACAGATCTTAGCAGTTCATTAGTGACAAGACATTGCTACCTACTGTTCTTATTAACGATACGTTAGGCATGAATTCAATAGGCAATTTCATAAATTCAGCTGACTTCCTAACCACAATGGACACTAAGGCACTAGTATCAAACAATGCACTAATAGGTATACCATTTAAATAAATGTTACCTCTAAGTGCCCCTTGTTGGGATGTCTCCCATTTATCAATCTAGAATACTCTTCCAGCTCTCTGCACTTGTGGCCTTGGTATTGCTGGAGCATCTCTTGGATGACCATCTCTGGCAGCTGGCATATTAGGCCTATTCTGGCCTTGTTCGTCTTGCCTTTTTTTGGACCAAAGGGCAGTCTTTGATCCAGTGATCCAAAGAACCACATCTGAGACATGCTTATGTCTTAAAGTAACATGTCTTCTTACCATGGAATTTCTTGCATCGAGGACACCTTAGGCCAATAAACTTACTCTTGGCCTTGCCATCCATATTAGGTTTTCCAACCTTAGCAGTGTCCTTAACTTTGATTGGCTTCTGCAGTCTTCTAACCTGGTTGGTCTCTCCTGGTCCACTAGGAAACCATTTACTTTCATACTATTCCTGTTTCACCAGTAAAGCCTTCTGAATAGCATGATGATAGGCAATGGTATTAAAGGCCTAATAGCTTTTCTAATATCTGGTCTCAAACCTTTGACAAACCTTTTTGCTTTAAGTTCTTCTAACTCGTGGTGTTGTGGTGCAGACCTGACAAGTTGGTTGAACTTGTGTTCATATTCTAGAACACTAAGGTTATCTTGTTTTAGTGCATCAAATTCAGCCTGTTTTCGGTCTTTGATGGCATCACTCATATACTAACCTTGGAACATCATTGTAAATTCAAGCTATGTCATCTCTAGCTCATGATCTCCTCTTCGGCCTCTCTGGGCAGTATACCTATCCCTAACACTTCTACACCACATTTTTGCACTACCTATAAGATTGTAGGTAGCCAGATCTATTTTCTTTATAGAGCTCAAATACATCATCTGGAACTTCTTCTCAATGAATCTTAGCCATTCCTCAACTCTCTTTAGTTCAGCTCTACCATCAAATTGTGGAGGTCTTAGGCCTTGAAACCTCTCCAACAATCTGACATCGTTAGAGCCCTCAAGATCTTTAGCTCTATGCCTCCTGGACCTGTGTGATCCCTCAAACTCTTGATACTTTCTAGGTTTCCTTATTTCTTTCTTTTCACTAAGGTTCCCAACTTCTAAATGACCGGCCCTTGACACTTGGCTAATCCCAGACCTAATTCTTTTGCCTCTGGGATGTCTTTTATCCTCATCTTCTTCAAATTCTTCATCTTCATTTCTTTTAGAAAGAGCATTCACTATGTTGTTCCTAACAACTTCCTGGTTCTGCATCTGTGGTTATGGCTATACTAATTGGACTCCTTATTGTTGAGCTTGAAGTAGCCTTACTAAGTTTTCATTTATTTGGGCTAGATTTCTTTATAGTTCGACCCACACCTGTGGTACGTTCATTTCAGGTGATGGGTTTTCTACTTCCTAAACACTTGGCTGCTCTTGCATACCCTTCCATTTCTATTGGCTTGTGTTTGCTCAGTAAGAGGTCTTAGCGATCCCTGATCTCCTCTCCTTGTGGCTACCATTTTCCTGTTTCTTGATCAACAAAAGAACACAATATACACTATACATTAGGTACTTAACACTAGCAACTGACCCAACTAAGTTCTATGTATGTAACTTTGTGCATGCATGATGCAGCTATATGAAATTCTAATTCAAACCATGTTCTAATACCAACTTTTGTTACCACTCTGAGTGCTTCTATACAGTGATCAGATTTAATGAGCTCAACTCCCAAATAATACATGTCCTGTAGGCCAAACAGAACATGCTCACTATATTTCTCCAAGTGGCCTTCTTGGACTTTATATAAATATATGTATATTGGTCCAACTATCACACATATATTCACATACAATTTCATCTTGAAGTAATGATGACAACCAAATTCTTTATTCTTGGCCAATATGGAATTTGGATAAAATCACCGAATTGCATGTACAATCATATGCACACTTAGTGCTATTAGTGCCCATTATTAATGTGTCCAAACTTTCATAGCGTGTCCAAGTCAAATTCTACCCATGTCCTCCTGTGCCATAAAGGTTTTAAACCTTTTAATACACTTAAACATTGATATGGAAATAGGTTTGAGACATTAAATCCATCTAATAATGCCATTATGGATTTTACACTCAACCGAGTAAAATTGACCATATGAACAGTACGTAGCAAAATAAGTCAATTTTGACATGCCATAACTCTTGCTACAGGGCACCAAATCCAATGATTCAAAAGCAAAATTTTTCATCTTGAAGTATTCTAAGTGTGGTCAAGATTTCATTGCCAAACTCATTAAGTACAGAAAGTTATGGCTTTGGAGTACAGGGTACCAAATCTGATCAACTAGTGACCATAATGCCCATACAAAATTTCTTAAAATTCATACACTTCATTACCAAGTACAAAACCAACATGGGTAGTTCTATACATGTCTTAGACATATGGGGAAACCATTCCCATGGATTTTAAGTCATTACATAAGCATCAAACACCATGCTCTTCAAAACAGTCCATAAGAACCAATATGGACAGAATTACACACATACTTCAAACTACACTCCATTGACCCATATATCATTCACACAATGTACATACAGCATTCTAACTCATTTACATACATTTATCCACTACATACATGCCATAACTTAGTTAATACATACACTAAGCTTCTTGGAGAACTTCAAAAGCACTAAGCACTCCAGAAACTTGAAGGGACCAGCTGCTACGTAAGACAGAAAATACCATTACTAAAAATAGCTAATTTGCTCCAAAAATCATGAAAATTTCTAGTTTACAACTATATATATAGAAGTTAATATACGTGAAATTTCATAAATAAATTCAAACAACAGCTATTAGTTTGAATGCTCTCTTTCATATGCTTCAGAAATGGACAAAAAGAGGATAAGTTTCTTGAATGAAACTTAGTAAAGGCTTATCAATAAAATCTTCAAACTCCAGTCATATACCTGAAATCCAAAGACACTAAAACACAAAAATATAGTACAAATACACAAGTACAGCCATCCAAATGCACAAACAACATAGCAACAAATGTAATGCTGGCAGCAATAAACACATTAGGGTTAGTTCATAAACAATCAAATAAACATTGTGTAATCACTATGGTAGCCCTCCTCAAGCTAATACTTGGTCTTATGAGGTTAATTGGTCTTAGTTAGTACTAACTTGGGCTATAGAAACCCCCGTAAACACTACCATCTTAGTGCATGAAAAATAGTAAGGCTAGATCCTTGTTCATGCACTCCCCCTTAACCCATACTTGGTTCCTTGAGCTTTTTGCTCTCTTCCAAGTATGGTCTTAGCTTCATGGATGCTTGATCATCATCTTAAGATAGTAATCAACCATGAAACATGAAGATAAAACCCTTACCTAAGCTATAAAGGTTGAAAATACCAAAGGAAACTCAATAAACCCAAAAACTAGGGTTTTTCTCTCTTTCTTGTTGAATCTGATTGCTTTCCTTTGTGATTTCTTGGGAGCTTGAGCTATGGTGGCTATGGAAGGTTATGGAGGAGCTAAGAAAGGAACTCTAGCTAGTGAGGGCTGAAAATAACCAAGGAAAGGCAAGAAATCAAGCTATTTTCTTGGTTTGATTAGTTTAACCTTAACCCTTACTTAGGTCAATATAAGTATGCCTTAAGAAAAGAATTTTTGGATAATATTTAGCCCACCTTTTTTACCTCAGAAGCTAGAAATAAAAGACTGGGTTAATGCTAGAAATGACCATCTTTAACCCTTGTCAAAGATCATCCCATCTTGAAGTTATTTTTGCTAACAATTGTAAACCTAGTTGTTTAAGGTTCTTGAATAATAGCCTTTGTTTCCTTAATGAAATTTAGCCTAAAAAAAAAAAGTGCTTCCATACCATTCAAATCCCTTTAAACCCCTCTTTTGAAGTTGTATAACTGAGTACCCAAGTTTTGAAATCTTACAATAAAGTCCATAGGTTATTTGTTAACCAAGTAATTCCTTAGGGTTTTCTTGAGGGTCAAGTAACCATTGTGTGGAAATTTTTAAGGAGGTGTAGATTACACATTTTACCCCTTACATTCCATTCACTATTGGAAAATCATGCTATATAATGGTTTATAACCATTATGCTTTTATACTGTAATTTTCCCAATTGTTGAGGTGGTAACATAAAACTTGAATTTAAGCTAGTTCATTCCCAAATTCTTGGAGGGACAGAGCATCCTTCATTACCAAAAGTTTTCTTGAGGCTCTCTCGCACTATGATCAAGGAAAGCTCATCAAACAACAATTTTGACCAGTTTGCCCTTGCAAATATAGCCCAACTCACAAGCAAAAAGTGGTCATGGAGGTGGTCATGGAGGACGTTGTAGTCATGGTGGTCATGGCGGCTAAGGTGGACGTGGTAAAGGTTCATGTTTACATTGCACCCATTGTGAGAGAGATGGACATGAGGAGGAGACTTGTTGGGACAAGTATCCAACTTTATGGATAACACATGTTGCATCATATGAAGAGTCATCTTCAGTTGTAGCCCTACAGTAGTCTATCACGATATCTACGGAAGAGTACGCTATGTACTAGCAATATTAGTCCGCATAATAGGCTTCCATTTATTTTATGGCTTCTGTTGTCCATTGAGGTAACCCAACAGCCTATTATTCTTCTAACCTTCCAAGAAATTAACCATAGTTAGAGGATTCTAATACAAGATTCCAGTACAACTGACCACATTTCAGGTAAAATAACCAATTTTAACTATATATCTTATTTACCTTTATCTGATAATAAACTCACTATCAAAGATGGATCCACCACCACCATTAAAGGTGTTGAACCCAACCATCCTTGTTACTCTCTCACTTTACCATCTACTATGTTTGTTCTAAATTTTGCTTTCAATCTTATGTTTATAAGTAAGATAACCAAAAAACTAAATTACTCAGTTTGTTTCTTTCTTGATCATGTCATTATCTAGGCTTTGAGGAGCAAGAAGACAATTGGAAAGGGCATGAATCAAATGGAATGTACTACTTTGATGAATTGTAGCCATCAGTTGCTTGTCATGCATCGATCTCACCTCACTGAATTCATAATTGTTGGGTCATCCATCTTTGGGAAATCTGAAGAAACTTGTACCATATTTAGGTTCAGTCTCTATTTTAGATTGTGAGTCATGTCAACTAAGGAAGCATCATTGTGTTTCCTACTTTACTCAAGTCAATAAAAGGGTTGAAAAACCATTCAAGCTAGTTTGCACAGATATCTAGGGTTGAAGTTATGTTAAGTTCAAGTTAAGTTTTTAGTATTTCATAATTTTTGTTGATGATTTTTCTCGAATGACGTGGTTGTTCATAAAAAAAATCATTCCAAGTTATTCTCTATTCCAAGTTGTGTTAAAATTCAAAACCAATTTAATTATCAAATTAATATTTTTCACAATGACAATGCTAAAAAGTGTATTTCTAACTCAATGTCCAACTACATTTAGCAACAGGGAATTATACACTAATCTTCTTGCTAGAAGACATCTCAACAAAATGAAGTGGCCAAGAGGAAAATCCAACACATTGTTGAAACAACTCATACCCTTTTAATTCATATGAATGTTTCCAAAAGTTTTTAAGGCATTGTTATCCTTACTGCGTGTTTCCTTATAAATCAAATGTCTTTCGCAATTTTGTTTGTAAAATCTTATTCTATGTTATTTTTCCTTCTCAAGCTCTTTTTTCTATTGTACCTTAAATATTTTGGTATGTTTGCTTTGTTCTTCAGCATTAGCCTAATAGACAAGTTAGATCCCAAAGCCTTAAAATGTATTTTTACTGGATACTTTCATCTACATAATGGGTATATATGCTTTTGTCCTTCATTGAATTGATTTTTTATTTTTTCTAATGTTACATTCTTTGAAAACGCAGCTTATTTTTTTTGACCCTTAATCTATGTTTGTTGATACCGACAATTGTCTACCTTTACTCTTTGTTCCAACTCAAATAGCTCCTGAAAAAAAATTCATCAAACATTAGTCTTGCACCTTTAGAGCACATTCCTGATATTGATCCCCTCACCTTTAGAGCATTTATCTTTGTCCTGACCTACAGGTTTATATTCGGCATCTTGAATTAAAGTATCACCAGGAGATTCATGCTCATCATCATTATCCTCTTTATCTTCAAATCTGAAGGATGATGATTTGGATCTTCCAGTCACACTTCACAAAGGGAAAAGGTCTTGTACTTCTCACCCTATTTCTAACTTTGTTTCTTATGATTCTCTATCATTGTCATATTCTGCTTTTGTATCCACCTTGTCTTTTATACCCTTGCTTAAGTCTGTTTTAGAAGTCATTTCTCATCTTAGATGAAAGCAAGCTATGGAAAAAAAAATGTCAGCTTTGCAGACTAATAACATACGAGACTTAGTTCCTCTTCTACATGGTCAAACTATTGTCGTTTGTCGTTGGGTATTCACTGTAAAGGTCCATCCTAATGGTACTGTTGATCAATTAAAAGCCCGTTTGGTAGCAAAATGATATACTCAAGTATATGGAATAGTCTATTCTAAAACTTTTTCTCTGGTAGCCAAAAATACATTTGTACATGTCCTCAGAGCAACCACTAGGGTTTGTTGCTCAAGGGGAGGCTAATTGTGTATGTCACCTAAACAAGTCTCTATATGGTTTAAAGCAGTCACCACATGCCTGATTTGGTTGCTTCAGTTTGGTTGTTATGGAATTTAGTTTGTAGCAATGTGACATGGATCATTCTGTTTTTTATCATCGCTCTAAAAAAGTAGAATCCTTTTGATCATCTATGTTAATGATATTGTTATCATTGGTGATGATGTAGTTCGAATTTAGTCATTGAAGACTTTTCTACAAATCAAGTTTAAAAAAAAAACCTTGGTCCATTGAGATATTTGTTAGGGATTGAGGTACTGATGTCCAAAGTGGGAATATGTTTTTCTCAAAGAAACTATGTTCTTGACTTTCTGGAGGAAACTGCCTTATTGGGAACCAAATTGGTTTATAGTCCCATGGAGCCCAACGTCAAGCTTGATGTAGATAAAAAAGAATACTTGGAAGATCCTACCATGTATAAAAGACTTGTTGGTAAATTGAATTATTTAACTGTTAGTCGTCCAGATATTTCATTTCTTGTGAGTACAGTAAGTCAGTTCACGGACTCTTCTCATACTAGCCACTGTGATGCAATAGTTAGAATTTGGTGATATCTCAAGGTGCACCACGTGGCCTTTTTTACCAAAATCATGGTTATACCTAGATTTGAGGATGCACAGATGCTAATTGGGTACGCTCTTATGATCGATTGTCCACTTCAGCTACTGTGTATTTGTGGGAGGAAACTTAGTATCATGGAAAAGCAAAAAACAAAGTATTATTGCAAGGTCAACTACAGAATTCGAGTACAGGGCAATGGCGTATACTACATGTGAGCTAGTTTGGTTAACTTATCTTCTCATGGAGCTTCGTTTCATGCACTTGTCTTCTATGGAATTAATGTGTTATAATCAAGCAGTTATTCATATTGCATCTAATCCCAACTTCCAAGAAAGAACCAAACATATTGAAGTTAATTGTCACTTTATTTGTGAGAAGCTTCAAGAAGGCTTGATCAAGATGCCATATGTTAAATAAAAAAATTGACTCACTAATTTGTTCACTAAAACTCTAGGAGGATCGAAAGTAAAGTCTATATATAACAAGTTTGGAGTTTATGATATGTATGCTCTAGCTTGAGGGGAAATGTTGAGAATATTATAGGAACATAATATCTCCTCTTTATTCCTAATAATTTTCTCATCTTTATTCACAGAGATTTTCTTTCGTTATATACTTTACCCATCCAATATATAAATGTTTTATGAGAGTCTTGTAATTATTAAGCCCTTGATTTATCATCCTAATAATATTATCTAACAAATTCATTTAAACAAGCTCCTGACATGTACAATCAAGTCCTTGCCCTTTGTCAATTAAAGCCTTCATATCTCTGTATCTTTACAAATAAGTCACTTTGTTCACAATCAGTCAGCAACTCTTCAATTTCTTGCAATTTGATCCCTAGCCTTGTAAACTCCCTAATTAACCCCCAATAGTTGCGCCCTTAAATTCTTGTAACACAAGCTCAATTCACCAGTACAACCTATCAAGGCTGACTATAATAAGCGACTAAAAGGGGCAGATGTGAGAATGAGACTATCTAATTGACAGGGCAGTTGCAAGGGTTACGTGCATAAGGCAAAACATTTTGCACATAACAAGCAGAGAGGAGCGAGGCAGTCTTAAAATGAGGCAACAGCTGACTGTGTGGCTGAGAACGTTCACATGGTTCAACAGAAATAACAGAACAAAATTAAGAACAGATAGGAAGAGGAAATTCAATAATAGGATGAAAATAATGAAGCAAACTACAAGGGATAAACTAATGGGGGGTGATCTAGTTTGTATGGATCACAACGGAAGAACATGATCATGTTTGGTTGGTCAGTATTTCACTTGAATAAAACTGAGACGACCATTACAGAAGCTACCTACATTAGAAAGCTCCTTCCTTTAGAATCAGAATAAAGTTCTCAGTTAGCAGCCATAGTCATTGGGGTGAACGAAAAATTCCATGAAGCTGGTATAATCAAAGCACTAACCAGCTGACTGCCATATACACACAGGCCGCCGCCCGTTGTCTCACATCGCCCAGCCCTAGACCGCCACCACCACTCAGCAGTCTGCAGCTGTCTTTCTCTGTCTCCGCACGCCCTTATACTCATGGGATTCTTTAGAGATAGATATTTTGTATGGTACTTTGCTTTTAATCCTGGTTTATATGTTGCAATAGGGCTTACAAGACAGGAACATAACTCCTAGTTTGTCACCCCCTCAAGTCTACAATTTAGTCTTGGTTAATCGAATGCTGGGACAGAGGAGGATGCTAGTTGAAGAAGATGATGCCATCAATTAGCCGCTACCTACCCACTTCGATTTGCCTGTAGAAGTATCTCACCAGCCTTCTCTTGTATGTTTCTGCTTCTTTCTTCCTCTTTAATTCTTAGGTCAACAATGTCTTCTTTTTTCTTCCCATTTGCCACTTCTTGTGTCAAGCTTGTGAGTTAACGGCAGTCAATACACTTTCCGTCTGCGAATTGGCCTTATATCCAACTGAGGACTAACAGGTTTAACGTTTCTACAGTATAAGGATTTCTTTAGAAGCAAGTAAAGGTTCAGGACTGATGTGAAATAGTTAAGAAAAGTTTATTGACTAAAAGTATCCTTCCCCCCTAACTTGTAAAGATTCATAAAAAATAAAAAAAAAATTGAAAAACAAAATAGTTGCATAAATAAATGAAAAGAAAATACGGAAGACTTCAAAGAGATACTTGAAGAGTGAAATCGAATGAAGTGTTATAACGCAATGGTCTTAAATCCCATTCCTCTTGACCTTACTCAAACGTGCATAAAAAGGTAAGTTCAATGACTTTAATCATAAAGAAACGTAATAAGTTACTCAATTGACAGCTATCTTCAACTTAAGGGACTTATGAGTCTCTATAGTCGGTCCTTGACCTTCCTCCTCATTTTCTCTGCTCGATTCTTCCGTAAGGAAATTGGCAAGTAGCAGCAACAACCTCGTTTAGTCTGTTGTTGCTTCCTCTTGGCCCCTTGGGAATTCGATTTTGGATTAAATCCTGAAATCCCACTAGTTCTTCTGAAACGAAGCTCCGATGTTCGGCCAAGTCGTGGTTGGTCCGCCTGGGTCAGGGAAGACGACTTACTGCAATGGAATGTCTCAGTTCCTCAAACTCATTGGAAGGTTCTTATGCCTCTCTCTTTGTCACTTCTAGTTTTCTTTGACTTTCGGAATCGTGATTAATGGAAATTAGTTGAACTTATTGTTGGTGTTACTGTTCATGCAGGAAAGTTGCTGCCATCAATTTGGATCCGGCGAATGATTCACTCCCGTATCCTTGCATTCAAACATGCTTGAATACATCTGGGTTTTTGTTTGTTTGAACTTCCAAGTTTCCTTGACATTGATTTAGTTATGAGTGTGCGGTAAATATTGAGGAACTCATCAAACTTAGTGATGTGATGATGGAGCATTCTTTGGGCCCAAATGGAGGTGATCATTTTGATGTATTTTGATTGCATTTGTTTTTCGTTTCATGAAAGGATGCAGCCTTTGGTGTAAAACCCAAGAGGAACAATAAAGTTAGTTCTATGTTCTGGTAGTTACGGCTTTTGGTCCCTGGTTTATGGAAAAATATTGTTGGGAGGCATAGGATTTAGTCTCTCATTTTGGTCAGGTGGGTTCATTGGATAAGAGGCAGTGAATTGATTCTGAACAACTAAGGCTGTTTTATTTATATGCTTTTCAATCACTCTTCAAATTCTTGCTTTTGTTGGATTAACTCTTCAATCAGCCCATTTTTCCAACTTGTTCTTTTTCTGCTGTTATTGTGCTTTCCCCTAATGATGTGACATGTTTTTTGTTTGTTTGTCTCTTTTTATCCAAGCAGGTCTTGTTTATTGCATGGATTATTTAGAGAAAAATATTGATTGGTTGGAGTCTAAACTGCAGCCTCTTCTGAAAGGTTAGTGCACTGGCTCCTTGTAAAAGGCTAATGGAGTTTCACTTTATTCAGTAGATAGTATTTAATTTTTGACCTGGACAGATTCTACCATTTGTGGTTGCTATCTTTCTCAATGAAATCCAAATTTTCATTTGGTTGGTTGTTTAGCAATTAAATCGATGCAGAGAGAGTTGAGCTAAGGGCCACATTGATGGTGACTATGACGCATAGATAAATTGTGTAAAGAAACTTGAATACAAAGTAAAAATAAGGGCCTGGTTACTCATATTTTATGTCTAATTGATCCTGTCAAGCTATGATGTTTACTTTAAAAAAGGCACTATTTCATATTCCATTGCTCAACAAATACAGAAACTTATGGTGCCAAAATCCATTTTTTTCTACTTTATCAGTTTAAAGGTTGATCTAGTTGACTTATGCTTCTATTTGTTTATTTGTTTATTTATTTATTTATTTGTTTGCTTCTTTGTTTGTTTGTTTGTTTTGTTTATGTATTGGTGGAATGCCGTCTATTAATAAGTGTATTTTGCTGAGTCTGACGAATTCAGGACTTGCAGATCACTATCTTCTTTTCGACTTCCCTGGCCAGGTTGAACTGTTTTTCCTTCATTCAAATGCTAAGAATGTAATCATGAAGCTCATTAAGAAGTTAGATCTCAGGGTATATATTTTGTTGCAGCTGTTTCTTATAAGTAATTGATATTAGATGTAAGAATAATTTGATTTTTTTTTCCTTATGCAGTTGGCTGCCGTGCATTTAGTTGATTCTCATCTTTGTAGTGACCCTAGCAAGTATGTTAGTGCATTACTTCTTTCATTATCTACAATGCTCCACCTAGAACTTCCACATGTCAATGTCTTCTCTAAGATTGATCTGATTGAGAGCTATGGAAAGCTGGGTAAGTTTTGGAAGATCAACTTTGTTGTAAGCCTCTGGCAATTCATTCTGCTGAGTGGCATATTTTGGTCTGCTGCAGCTTTTAATCTAGATTTCTACACTGATGTACAAGACTTGTCATATTTGCAGCACCTTCTTGATCAGGATCCTCATTCCACTAAGTACAGGTCTGTGATAGCCGTCTTTGTGTTCAATCCACCTAATGAGGAGGCTGTCCGTGTTTGCTATTACATGTCTGCGTGTGATTTATTGATTTGTTAGTCTGTACAATTAATTGCTGCCAGTGATGTGCTAGTTTGGGGAATACAGCCAACTCATTTTGAAACGATAATTCCTCTGTATTTCTAAGATTCATGCTTATCAGCCCATCATAAATCCCCCGCTTCTAATTGCTCAGTTTCTAATTTAATGGTTTTTTTTATTTCTTTTCTTGAATTTGTAACATCAATATGGCTCCCAGAAGCTGTTGATTGATAGTATAAACTTCACACTATTGGCCCCAGCTAGTTGGATAGTTGCAATGGGTGATGCTGGTGATATTTGTTGCAGAAAACTCACAAAGGAGCTGTGTGATGTTATAGAGGACCATGGTCTTGTCAATTTCACAACATTAGATATTCAGGCATGATCATATGTTTCTAATTTGCTTTTTCTAAGTTTTCTTATCTTCTCCTTTCCTTCTCTATCCTGTTTATGGAAATCATGATTGTAATTGATTATAAATTTTTGGTCCAGGACAAGGAGAGTGTTGGGAACCTTGTCAAGCTAATTGATAAGTGCAATGGATATATTTTTGCTTCAATGGATGCCAGTGCAGTTGAGTTCAGCAAAATTGCGGTTCGGCAAATTGATTGGGATTACTACAGATATCCTCATACTTAATGGATGCTCTTTTTGATATAGGGTTAAAATCATGATGGTTTTTAATTTTCAGCCAACAAAAGAGGGACTCATTTGTGCTAAAGGAAACAAAAAAAAAAAAAAAATTTGTGTTGCAGCATGGTTGCCTGCCCTTCCAGCCTGCGAAATAATATTGTTTCGGATTGGTCAGATTTCTCTTGATGTATATGAGCTTGAAACACTATGATGTCTGCTGTTTTTCCAAGTAGTTCCTTAACAAGTAGTTCACAGTTGCAACGGTACAAGAGAAATACATGAAGGATGATGAGATCAACTATGATGACAGATAACTTTGGTTCGTAAGGTGCCAGTAAGTCTGTTAGATGGTGCTTTCTGCATCTGCAATGCTGTTCAAGAAAATATTGATCTGACAAGTTCTTTTATGTTCTTCGTAGGTTTTCGCAAGGAACATTAAGCGGAGCGTGCTGTAAATTCACCATTTGGGGATCTCAAGCTTGCAGGAATCGCGTCTTGTTTTTTATCTATGCTCTGTGAATATGAGAGGGATGGCCTGTATAGATGAGTAATGCCCTCCAGTGTTTGGTATCTTGAAATTTTAAATTTTTAAAATTTTAATTGTTATTACCGTCTGAAAGGGTGGCACTCACCTTTCTAATTTTGTGACGCCTTGTCTTCACCTTGCCCTTAAACGATGGATGGTAGGTCTCGTGTGCTTGGCTCACGCGTATATTTTTATTTTTTTATTAGTTTTATCGAAATTTTTAAATTTGTTCTTTTATTAGTTTCACATGTTCTTTTATCAGTTCTAATATATTCTTTTAGCATGTCTGTTCTTTTTTTCTTTTTTAGAGGAAAGGCGAAATATCATTAAGCACTAAAATTCCTCAATAAACATACTCCCAAGTATAGATGGGAACCGGTTCAGCCCGGCCTGGGACCGGCTGGTCCTAGTCCTAGGTCACGAGGACCGGGCTCGGCCCAGGTGCAAGCAAGGTGGTTCTGAGCCAGGTTTGGGGCGGGTTTGTTTGTTTGTTTTTTTTTTCTAAATTAGAACCATAATTAATTATATATGTTATAAATATTTTTAAGAAAGAACACCACCTCCGGTGTAAGTTTTATTAAGTTAAAAAACCAAATAGTACTTACAAATAATCGGAATGGGCCATACATTTTGAAATGGCAAAAACGTTCCGGAAATGATAAATAATAGAAACCTATGATCTGTGCTGAACAACATAATCAGATTAAATATAAATTACATGTATGATTGAAAAAAAAAAAAATTAAGTCTCGGTATCGGATATTACCTCATCATCGGAACTTTTTTGGTCTTGTTGTCAGAGTGCTGCGAGGCCACAATCTCGGTTGTGCACGCATATTTCTACCGCGTCGGGTGTCAATCTTGATCGTTTTTCTGATATCACCCGTTTTCCGGCACTAAACCCTACCTCGGATGAGACGGTCGATACTGGAACGGCAAGAATCTCCTGTGCGATTATCGACAAGATCGGAAACCTTGATCTCTTTTGTTTCCACCACTCCAAGATGTCGAGGTCGCTTGCCTCGAACGATGTGTTGAGATAGTCATCGACCTCAGCTAATCCCGATGTCGTCGGTCGGGGTCGTTTGAGCATTTGGAGGGCCGGGTTGAATCTTGAGGAGATTGATCTCCTTGGAGGCTCGGTTTGAGGAGCTTCGGATCTTACCTTATCCGAATGCCGCTCACAATATAACTTGTATAAAGAATGCAAGTACTCGGAAGCAGTAGCAGACATAGCCAAAACATTTATATGAGACATTTCTAAATAAGTATGAAAAATTCCTTCAAGCAATGTTGTTGTGCCCGTTAATTTGACATATGGGTCAAGTAAAGAAGCGACTAAAAAGATAGGTGGAATGTTTTCGAAATATTGAAGCCACTTAGCCCGCATGGCTTCGACAGTCGGTTTTAACAACTCATCATCTTTAAACTGATGTAAAGCATATGTAATGTTCACTAAATGAAACAAAACTTGATGAATGGTTGGGTAGTAAACACCAGAGAAAAATTCAGTTGCCTCGTAAAAAAACTTAAGCAATTCACCGGTTTTGGAACATTTGTCCCAAACTTCAGTCGTAAGAAATTCAAAACCCATTTTTAAATTCATGAAATGTGATAACAAATTTGCATACGGGAATGAACCTTGCAACATCAAATATGTGGAGTTCCTGCGGGTTGGGCAATCCAATTTAAACCGTTTCCAAGAAAATGGTTTTTGATTTTCAATACAAAAACTTTTAAATTCATGAAAAACAGCAGGTCTGGACATCAAATATTTCAATGAGTTTCGAATAGGTAGAATCTCATTTTGGAGAACTTCTAAACTCTTTTGCACACAAATGTTCAAAATATGACACATGCATCTAACGTGAAAAAATGCACCGTTGAGAGATGGTTTTAAGTTTTGACTCAAAAGACGAGCGGCAACATCATTATTTGAAGCATTATCAAATGAAATGCATAGGATTTTATCAGTACAAAAATAATCATGTAAAGTTTCTAAGATGCAATTGAATATTTGATAACCAGTATGATTTGTCTCAACAATCTTAAATGACAAAATTCATTTTTGCATTATTCAATTAGAATCAATCCAATGAGAAGTAATACAGTAGAATAATTGACCTATAGGTGATGTCCACATATCAGAAGTAAATGCCACACAATGATCAAGAGTAGAAAAATAGGCTTGCAAATTTGATTTTCCGGCTTCAAATTGTCTAAAGCTTTCTTTCCTAGCGATTTTTCTAGATACTTTTCTAAATGCAGGATTTAATTGTGATTTTATCCAAGATTCTATATAGACATCTTCAGCTTGTGAAAAAAGTTTTTCGATAAGCATCATCTAATTTACCATACCTTCTTTACAAGATTGTTGGTTAAAACAAAATATACCTAGCCCGCTAGCGCCGGTTGTAGACCCAATTTGTGTTTGTCCTCCAAAACTAGTCCCGGCACTAGGGCAAACGTTAAGATGTTGATTTTCAATATGCCGCTTCAGCGTTCCAGTGCCGGAATTCTTTTTATGCACCAATTTTTTTCCGCAATGTTTGTATTTCCCGTACCTCAACTCCCCTTCGTATATGAGCTCATAATGCTCCTAAATCCAAGCAGTTAGTCTCGTGGATTTACCTTGTGCTTGGGTTTCCTCCACAGTGGGTTTATGACTTGTAGGCGTCGGTTCTGTTGACGGATTCCCGGACCCCATCGCATCCAACTCTTCAACTTCATCATCGAATAATTGATCGTCGAGACCCAAATTGTAATTCGTCATATCGATTCTGGCATCATCGTCATGCAACTTTTGAATTGAGATGCCTTTATCGGCAAGCTGAGAACAGCGACGGAACAAGCCTCGGAGGCCGGTGGTACGGGAAGATGAACTCTTTATCGACTTGTCCTTTCCTTTTGAAGTCATGCCTCATGAACTAATAGTAGTGATTCATGCAAAATCAAGAGGAGATTATGAAGATATTAGGGGGAGATTAGCAAGAAATTTGGAAGAAATTCAGAAAATAAGGAGAATGCTTGAGAGAATATAGTAGAGGAAGAAGAGAGATTGAGTGATTGTGTGAGGATTGAGTGAAAATGACATTGGTATTTATAGGGGAAGGCAAAAAATTAGTTTAACCAAAAAGTCTTTGAAATTTAGTTGTTGGGAGGGGTGAAATAAAATTTTGGGGACTAAAATGGAGCAGAAAACCGTTGGAGGGCCTGTTGTGTAATTAACCTTTGTAAAAATTTTTTTTTTTTTAGGTTAACGTTGCCGCCGAAGGAGCCGTTGGGCGCCAGAGGGGCGGGGTGGTCCGGGTTGGGGAGGGTTGTCGGGTTTTTCCTGGTCCGGGGCGGGTTTTTTTGCACCTCCTCCTCTTCTAAGGCCCATACTTGGCCCACATCTTTATAGGCTTTGGCCGGGGCGACTTTAACCCAGTTGGGCCATGGTTGACTTTCGTTCCAGTCCCAGTTTGGGTCGGGTCGACCTGGCCCACGTCCCACCTCTATACCCAGGCATACGCAAGGAGAAAAATTGTTATACACCCAAAACTTGATGATGTTAACCGGGGCATAGGGATTCTCAAGGATCGAATAAACACGTCAACTTTAATCCTCTCAACATTCTTATCTACTGACCTTCTACAATTACCATAGCCTCGTCTATTGTGTTCATGCCATATATTGTAGAGGACCGAAGCAAAGCTAGCTCGCTTAAGCCGAACAATTAAATGTTTACCTTTGTGCACGAAGGCAAACTTTCTCCAGCATAACACACTTCCTTTGACCATTCGCATCTGAAGCCAAGCTGAAACTTTTCCCCAAATCTGCTCAAATGTTGGGCAAGTAATAAAAATATGGTCAAGAGACTCTTTACGTCTCTTACAAATAAGACACCTGCTGGAAAGACTTACACCCCCATCTCTTTAGTCTCAACTGAAACATATTTAATCTTTTATTAATATTGTCTGTTCTTTTATTAGTTCTTATTTATTTTTTTATCAGACTTATTCTTATTTTTATGTATTTAAATTAATATTTTTTTTTAAAAAAAAAAGTATATTTTTTTAAAATATCTAGTTAAAAAAAATGTAAACAAGCTATATTTTTTCTCCAATCCTCATCTCAAAATTAATGTACAAACCAATCAACAATTATTATTACTAATTGGAGAAATTTCAGTTATACATTCTAAAAAATCTTCACAGTTAGTTAATATCATAATCATCAACAACTTATCATCACCATCATGCTTAGAAATTCCTAGGATAGTCACTCCACACTCCCATCATCACCATAACCTTGAAATTCCTTGAAATCAACAAAACCATCTCCATTATTGTTAACACTGTTGATCATGTTTCAGCTCTCGACCAATGAATACTTGTTAGAAAGACTCCCCATTCCTTTAAATCTTCTTACCCAAGATTGACCTATCATCATCTATGTTAATTGTACACTGAAAATATCTCTTGCAGATTCACCAATGCGTGGTCAGAATTTAAGCCTTTCATGTTTAGCTTTTTAAAATTTTTGAAACTAATGTACCTATAGATGCCTAGATCCACCTCTCACATCAGCTCTTCTACCTCCTCCTTTGCCACCTCATGTCTCTTCTTTTCCTTTCCTTTAACACCCCCTAGTTCTTTTTTTTTTCTTTCAAAAAGATGATATAAAGTAAAGGGGAACATATATCAACATTGTTATTTTAGCAGAAATCTCTTGTAGGGCTTGAATTTAGATATCCACAATGATCCTTCTACCTCAATTTTTTATTGTATTAAAGATTGATGCACTAAGCACATAACTTCCTCATGCCATAATGTCCCTTCTAAATGTTCTTTTCATGTTTCATTTATGGGAAGTCTGGCATGCTCAATATAACAGGATTTGTGAAGGGATGAATGAACCATCCCACATTGTTAAAAGGACCATTGACAAAGCTATGGAATAAAAGGCTCTTAGTCCACAACTTGCCAATGGTAAACGAAGCTTGGGATAAGTTCATATCAGTTAGTCTCCCCTATTACAAAACTAGTTTAATTTGAATAAGGACGGTGCAGGCAGTTTCATCAAAGGCAATATAAGCAAAGTTAGAGTTGCTTTGAATAGAAACCCTACAACATTAGGGTTGCTTTCAGCAGAAATGTTATAGCATCTCTGTCGAGGCTTGAGTGCTTAGAGACAAACTTAAAGTAGCCATCTAACATCATCTCCAGCCTCTTGTAGTAGAGATGGATTCACAAATCATTGTGTTTCATCTTTACAACTGCGCTAACTTTAACATAAGGATACTAAAAGTTTTCCCCACCCTTTATTTTTTAGCTAGTGTTACTTTTGATGATGCAAGAAGAATTTCTAGGCCTTGACGCATGTTGTAAGAATTCTAAGATTTCTACAAGTATGACTTGTACAGCAGCTAATAGACTCTTCACTATAGCTACAATAATGCCTTCTATGGTATATTTTTATGTGCAAACTTGGAATTTTTTGGTAGGCTTCCTTGACGGCTTTTTTTTAAAGGTAAAAGGAAGAAATGTTAAGAAATAACTGAATCTAATCACAGAGGGTATGGTTGAGGTAAACAAAGACGACCAATAGCAGAAGCCCCATTTAGCCAACGGAATGCACAGTAAAATTTAAAGAAAGCTAAATGTAAACAATACAAAAAGTCTTAAAAGAAGAAATCAAAGATCTAACGTTACCCAGCAAGATACTTAAAAGGCGTAAAGAAGGCCCTGAGGACTACAACTCATTTACCGGCACTACTACATCTAATTCAACCATAATTTATTAACAACCTAGTGCCTTAGCTTCATGTAACCCATGCAATATGGCTAGAGTTTCCATAAGAGTTAGCTAATCACACCACATGTTAAAAGAAACCGACACTATGTGGACTGGTATACCTTTAGAATTATGAAATACCGAACCGAGGACTGCAACTCATTTATCGGCACTATTGCATCTGATTCAACCACATTCTTGTTGACAAAAAACCTAGTGCCTTATCTACCCATACAATATGGCCAGAGTTTCCATAAGAGTTGGCTAATCACACCACATGTTAAAAGATAAGACATTATGTGGACTGGTATAGCTTTAAAATTATGAAATACCAAATCAATGAAGCTTCTTTGGAGGGAAATAAAAGTGGTAGGGTCTACATTAACCTTTAAAAGGCCAGACGGGTATGGAAAGCATCTTGACAGGAGGTGAAGTAGGTGGCTTTGACACTAGGGGATTTGAGCTTTCCCAATTTGCACACCAAACCTTAATAGCCTCAACCAGATTTTATTCTCATACACAATTTTATTCCTATTCCACCACAAGTACCAACCCATAGAGACAAAGAGATGGCCCCATTTAGAAAATATTGTAGAAACTACTCGAACACTAATATGTTAGGAGAGAAAGGGGTGTGAACATTAAAAAAATCTCTGACTTTAAGTGCATAAGGATAGGTCAATAGAATGTGCAACACTGATTCGTGATCCTAACCGCACATAGGATGTGAGGGCTGAAAATCCATACCCCCAGATTGTAGATTATCCCTCATCGGCAATGCATTAGTTATGGTGCATGACTAGAACAGTTGAAGTTGAGGAGGCATCAGTTGTCTCTAGAACAGTTTACAATCCTCAGCTTCCTCTCAAGGAGTTCTTCCTTTTCAAAATGCAAAAGAAATGTGGTATGTAGTTTTACTGAAAACTGACCTAAAAAAGTCAGGCCCTAAGTAAACAAGTCCTTGCAATTCTATGAAAAGGGAATCTGAGTAATGCTGGCCACGTCCACTAGGTGAAACAATGCATCTAGCATGGGTAACCGTAAGGCTGATTCATCCTCCATCATCAATTGATATGCTATCAAGTTTTTGAGGCATGGTAACACCATTATGATTGGGCATGGGAAATTTTTGAAAGGTAGCCAATTATCAATCCAAACATTTATTGACACCCATAACCCACACACCAAACACCACCCCATCGCAAAAGATTTTTGCCCATCATAAACCCTTTTCCAAAAAGGTGAAATTAATGTACAAGGTAATTTTTTTACTTGCAAGGGATTCGAGGTAGGGAAGTATTTACCTCTAAGTACCTCAAACAAAAGAGTTTTCAGGTTGTGCATAAGGCACCAACTTTGTTTTGCAAGGTAAGCATGGCTAAAAGCTTTGAAATCTCGTAAGCCCAAACTTCCACCTTTTTTCAAATTGCATAAATAATCCTAAGCACACTAGGCAGTAGGATGCTTGTCATGGGATGAAGATGAAAAGAAGTGGATTACTAACTGACACAATCTGTCGCATACTTATGTGCAAAGTAATATACTACTCATAAGATGGTACAACATGGCCTGAATAACTGACTTGATTAGCACTAGGCAACCAACTTGAGAAAGAATAGAAGGTTTCCAAGCAGAAAGCTTTTTAGTGACATGCTCGATCAAGTTGTCATACTAATTATCCTTCTTGTGCCCTAGAAGCCAAGGAAACCCTAAATATTTATCCACCATAAGCAAACGAGTCATACCTAGAATACTACAAATTGATGGCCTAGTGCACGTCAGGGTATTAGGGCTAAAAAGGTTGCTGATTTGCAAAGATTCACCAGTTGGCCCGAAACTGCCTTATAGGAATCCAGTATGGGCAGGAGCTGGTGAACCTCATCCTCCTTAAAGGCTTATTGTTCTGTTGACAATAAAACTCATACTTACAAACAAAAAGACTAGAGAAAGAACATTAAAAATTGGAGTTGAGTGATCGCAAAAGGTTGTGAAAGAAAAGTGGGAGAAACAAATTGTTGCTAAAATTTAGTTATGTAATTGTAGTTGTTTTATTATAAACATATGCTTAACTAAACATATCAATTCATCACTTAATTCTTCATAGATAACCCACCACCTAGTCCAAAATTTGACCAAATTGTCCTTAGATCAAAACTTTCTTCTCCCTCCAAAAATCCTACCTTACTGTTGTTATCACTACTATTGTTGGACCGTCATTACCTCCAGATCAAAGCATTTTAAGCTAGTTTTCACCTCCAAATTGTGTTCTTCACTCGATCATGATCTCTAGATCTCAATGTTATTATTCGCCTTCTAATTGCATTATTGTCAGTTGCTTCTGAATCTTGCTATAGCCACTCACCTTAGGATTGCGCCACCCATCTCTGAATCAGTCGATCATCACTTAGCTTTGGGATTCCATCATCACTGCTCAACTCCAAATCGTGTAGTCGTCACTTGCCTCCAGGTCTACTAATTATCACCTTTAGATTGTTCTGATTATTGCCACAAGATCGTGCACATATTCAACTATCATTTGTTTTTATTGCCCCCACTTTGGGCCATTGCTAAGCCATTTCTCTATCATATTCACCAATGAATTGTGCATAAAAATAATCAGTAGAAGTTTCTAAGACAGGATGCAGAAATATCTAAAAAAAATAGCACTGCAAGAAAATGGCATTATCAATGGCATGTTGCAATACAAAACCATTGGAATACTTAAGATTACAATGGTAAGATGACAGAAATGAGGAATCAGATTTTCACTTACTGGAAATATAAAACTCTTGCGGTTAGTTGACATAAATTCCAATGGTGCTGCTGGGACACCTGCCGATGAAATTTGTCTAATAAAAGGTCGCAAAAGTAGTAGTTTATGGTGGTTAGCCATAGGTAGCTCTCAGTAGTGTAGACAGAGCCTTTTTGACCCATCAACACCTTTTGCCAGTCGGCCGCTAGTAGACTTCCAACTACTAGCTATTGGTATGCTACTGATGGTTGGCTGTTGGAAAAGGTACAACAATCAGTCGTCGGAAGACTTTGTCGGACTATTTCTAATAACACATTGTCGGAATCCTCCAATGTCTTGTTGTCCTAAGCTTGTTTCCCCTGTATGACAGTTCCCTTTGGTATTTGGTACAATTGCCCTCAAAGTCCTCTTGAACCTTACATTACAACACATATTTAGCATGGTATATCCACCATATGTGCAAATAAATTTTTAATTAGGTCCACAAATATATATAGTTTTTTTAGAGAAACAAAACTATGCATATAAATTAATTCTTCAGTATCATACATATGAACAACTAAAGCTACCTACACATAGATCTATGCATGTGTTATTCACAATATGTACAAATCTTGCAATGCATCATTAATCAATATTCAACTAAATTTATACTTACTATTTCCTAAATATGTAATATCCATTTTCTAGTGATAGAGTTTTATCTCTAGAAGTTGCTTGAATGATTAGCCTACTATGATGGTCCTACAAAACAAGCTCACAGAAGGGAGAGAGTAGACGAGGGAGCCCTAAGGTGTTTCTCAGGAGCAATCTCTGACTTTCTAGTAAGTATTCCATTAAGGTGTGTATAAGCTGCTGGTATGGAAGTCAGTATACCTGATAAGGTGCGTGAAGTTCCCTTTATATATTGCCTCTTAGAAGGATCATGAGCATTAGTTTTTCTGGCTACGTATCCTTCATCGCAATAAGCACATTGTCATGACAGCCTGGCATAAGGTTTGACAACCTGTTCCCAACTACCTATATGGATATATGGATGGGCAGGAACAAAGCTTCAAGGTTGTCCAAGGTTCATTCTCCTGTGGAAGGGTCTCCTTCCCAAGGAAAAAAGCTCAAACATAGAGGTCAAGTTTGGTAGGCGTACGATGGTACCCAAATGGTACCTGGCTTTGTGTTCCCTAAGGTTTGATTTGTTCAAGATCCCAACAAGCTTCCTCGAGGGTACCAATAAGTTTGCCAAAGATGTACCATCACCTGGCATTGTCATCTATATATTTGATACAAAGTTGACTTTTTGACTTCCCAATGTCAAGCACAGTTTTAAAAAATGAAAAATTGTAAAATTTGTCACTAATGTTTGCATGAGACAAATAAGTCCATACTCCTTACACAACAAGAATGATGCAAGATATCGACTGCTATCCTAG
Organism: Aquilaria sinensis; assembly: GCA_005392925.1. Lineage (NCBI taxonomy): Eukaryota > Viridiplantae > Streptophyta > Magnoliopsida > Malvales > Thymelaeaceae > Aquilaria > Aquilaria sinensis. The sequence continues at coordinate 97,025 of SMDT01002867.1, read as the reverse complement.
TCATGTTTCAGTTGAAAAGAATCTCCAAGGTGATTGGAGAGTGACTGATGAGAGTAGTGACATTTTTCCAAGTTGTTAGAGTTTCGAGATTGAGCGTCGACTGTCAAAAGTGACTGACATGCTTAGTCGAGACTCAATCAAGAAAGTCTGTGGGCTGCCTTAACAATAGTGACTGAAGGTTTCAGTCACCATATTAGTTACTAAACATTCAGTTGCTCCATCACTATTTTTTTTTAAATTTAATTATTAGTTAATTCAAATTTTATTTAATTTCAATTTATTAATATATATGAACGCAGGATATCTTGCAAAACTATCTTTTCACACATTTAAAAAATTCGACATTAATCCACAAAGTGGCATCTGTAATTTTAAAATAACTACAAGATGACATGTGTCAATTTCCTTTTTTACCCCTACCATTGTGCATGTAGGCTGCAAACGAGTTGCTAGCAGTTTGACCGTAACAATGTTTACTAATATTTACATATTTACAATGTTGTTACACATTCGACACATGGCATCACGGTTAATAAAATTGGAATTTACGTTTCTAACATCTAAATTGGATATTACCGTGTGTCAACTCCAGATAGAAATTAAAAAGTTAAAATCGGATATTATTCACCATTACACGTCATTCACCCTTATCTAAAGTGTTGGTTTTAAAATTTAAAACATCGATTTTTTTTAATCTCTTCAGATTCACTTCTACACAGTTATTTAAAAATTGTGAATTCAAATTAAAAACTTAATGAGCCCGGAGCACCTTCTTTAAAAAAATTTTCCCTTTTAAATTTTAGAAGACTTTAATTTTATTTACTACAAACCTTTATCAAAGTTTTTTTAAAAATATATTTTTTCTTAAAGTAAAAAAAAACCTGTTAGTCGCATCACTATCCCCTAATTGTTGCCCATTTCCCCCTTATTGTTTCCCTCTCGTCATTCCACTACTTTTCCACTGATTATTGGTACAAACATATCTTACAAATATAAAGAATAATCTAGATTTAAAAAATTCTTCTTCCTCCATTTCATGCTTTTTATTCTACTCATCATCTTCACTACATATTCACCGCTGTTTGAGAGTACGAAATTCCACCGGTGGAGAACAGCAGATTGGACCTGTGGAGAGCAACAACTTTGGATAACTACTTCAATAGCGAATTATTGACTTCTACAGATTTTTTCCTACTTTCATTCCCTATGCTACTATTCCACCCAATCTGACATAAAACATTTTTTTTTTGCAGAAGATCAACAGGAGGAGATTACATAATTTGGGATCCTCATAACTCTGTACAAGTAAATTCAGGACTTATTATGCTCAAATTTTGCTTCCCACTTAGCCATTTATTTGTCAACCACTAACTGATTCAGTAATTTGACTACCAGGCAACAGCCAGCAAATAGAAGAAACAATAGCATTTTCTTCAATCCACTCACCAGGTGCATACCCCCTATAAACAACAGCATTTTCTTCAATCCATTTACCAAGTGCAAATCCCCCTATGACTATCATTCATGTTCAGTGATTGACAAATGGTGTGCAGTGTGTACGATAATGAAATATTTTTATAAGCAACTCTTGACATCATTTATTTTGGAAGCTTGTATTTTTTTGCTGATTTGTGTGCCTTTACGCATCTCCCGCATAATATTTTTTACTGACTTAAGGATTAATCATATGATTTAATTCTTTAAGAAGGATAGTCTTTGTAAAATTTCCAATTGGGAAGGTGCAATGTGGTTACAGTTTTTCCCAAAACAATATTTCAAAATTATTTTACAAAAACTTATGTTTTCACCCTATAATTAGTTTTTAGTGACATTTTTCAAATTTTATAATTGTAATGCACTTTTTTCACCCCACAATTTTTTTGTTATATTTTTAATGGACGTCATTCCCATCATTTCAATACCTTTTGTGAAAACCTTAGACCACGTACACAATACGCTTAAGATATGCTGGCCAATCTATAATACTTCCTCCGTCCCATAATAGAAGAAACATTTCTCTAGGTACGGAGATTAAGGTGTTTATATAGTAAAAGTTTACCTAATAAATAAAAAAAAAATTCTTTTTTGGGTTTTGTGCAGTGAGAGTTTGAATGAAGATTAAAAAAAGATTTTTTATTGGGTTTTGTGTAGTAGGAATTTAAGTGAGGGTAATAACGTAAATTAAAAGTTAAAAACTTTTTAAAATAGGAAACATTTCATTATTTTTTGGACATTAAAAAATAGAATACGTTTCATTCTTTTTTGGATGGAGGGAGTAATTCATTAGGAGGTAAGTTTAGGTTCAGTGTGGAAATTAAGGTGGGGAAGACATAAAAACAAGCCAAGATATAAAAATTTTAGTTACTTTAACTTCAAGTAACAACTACGTTCATACATCTCAATCTTATATGCACCCAAATGTAACCCTAGTGTTATACACACCAATGGACACTAGTAGAGACAATTCCTTTGTATGGAAATACCATACATATAAAGGACGCAACAAAAATCTACTAACATTCATCTTTAGCTCTTCACCCAAGCAAGTTAGCTTCAAGTGATGAGCCAAACTTTCCTTGTACTCAGTTAGTCTCAAACTGTAAGGCAAACACTTTAGTTAGTATAAGCTTATGTCATAAGTAACTTAGAAACATAAAGTTTCCTACTTAGAGAATACCTTTAAACCACTAAAACTTAACTTTAACAGTTACCCTTTACCAACTGCTAAGCACGACTAGCCTACCTAAACTTGCAAAACACTTAAGGGGTAAGTACTCCAAAGTACTCAGTAAGGGATTTGGTACCTGCAAGGGAAAAAATATGCAAGCATGCAAATAAAACAAGCAACTAACTATACAACCATAGTCAAGAATAAAAACAACAAACAATGCAAAATAATGAATGAATGGATGGATGGATGAAATATGCATATGCAGATGCACGTAGGACTTCCTTACACCCACAGGTGCTAAACTTGCCATGAGCTCATATAGTTGCGGTACCTGGATACTGGCCCTCATATCTTATGCCAGCACTTAACTAACCCCATGAAATTCTCTTATAGGCGCTTTAGAGTAAGTCGTCACTTACTCAACCCTTGCCCGCCTTTAACAAGTTACTTAGAGTAAGTCACCGTTTACTCCTTCCTTACCCATCTCTTCCTTTAACTTATTGTGCAGGGTAGCTGCCTTATGTGGTTTAACTTATTGAGCTCTTCAAGCTTAGCTGAGGGCTCCTTAATGGCTTACTTACCAAACCACAAGGTTTGGTTGGGATCCTCTTGGGTTTCTTGGGTCTAAACCTCCCATTTGGGCCAATAAAGAGTCTTAAACCCACCTTAATTCCCTTTGTACTCCATTAACAACTTGAGTACCTTAACTTCCTCAGCCATCATTCCTTACCCTATCTTAATCACACCACTTAGCTACCACCTAAATAATACATAAATCCCAACTTAAGAATGAGTTCTTGACCCAACCGAGGCTATGGAGCATATTAAATTAACCTAGGGATGATAACCGAGAGTTTGGGACATTCTTTGGATGCCCAAAGCTTGAGGGACTAATACTTTGGCGACGCATCGCCAAAGGCATCAATGCTTGGGAATCCTGAGGACTCGCACAACACTTTCTCAAACTTTCCCATCCTAAGGCCAATTCACATGGGTCTTGTTTATACTTTATTCCCACACATAATACTACATTTCTATAAATTATTTGAGCTGAATTAACTTAAATCCCTTACCTCAAATCATCCTTAAAGCAAGAAACAAGTAACAAACACACTTGAGCTCTATAGAGTTCCTTTGAGTTCTAAGCTTGAAATCAACCAAATTGGACACCAAGGGCCCACAATTAAGACTATTTCTAACCATTTAACAAGTTTAGAACTAACCTACAAGGATCAAACTCGCTTACCTTTGGGGTTTGAACAAAAAACTTGTAAGAACAACTCCGAATGCACCAAATCCACCATAAATGAGCTAAGAGCTTATTGGGATAGCTTTGGGACCTTTGATTTTCATGGAAACTTAAGTGATTTGGGAGGTTTAGAGGTGGAGAGCTGTGGAGAGAGGAGAGCTACGAAAATGGTGAGTGAAAAAGATGATGAATAGTCCCCACTATTCCAAATATAACCAACTTCTCCAACTTAGCCCAATTCTCTTCCACATGGCACTTTGGCCCTCAAACTTAACTTTGATTCACTTAAACCTCCACTAAACCATCATTTCTTGGTCCCATAGAAAGGTTTTTCTTACCCAGATACTTTGCCCTTAAGTCACTTAAGCTATTATAAGACATAATAGCTTAATTTAACACTTAGTGCATTTTTCACCCTTAACTTTTAATTTTGGTTCGAATGGCTAGAAATACTTATGGTCTTAACTTATTTAGCTCAAACCACTTGCATGAACCTAATTCTAATGAAATTACGGTCATGCCACTAACTTGGTTCAAAATTACTATTTTGCTCTTTTCGCCCTTTAGGTGTCAATTACACTTTAGAACTCAACTTAACCTTACTTAGCTTGTTTTCCTTGTTTAATAAAACTTATTAGAGAAAAATAACTTAGGATTTACTTACCTCAACATACAAAGTAGAGGAAATACTAGGAGAGCCTTTACAGGGTGGGTCAATTGGGCATATATGGTTAATGTTTGCTTGGAGCAGCTTTATCAGTTGCAGGCTGAAGTTCTACGCCTTAAATCACAATTAGATTCACTTCAAGGAGGAAATTTTGATGGAAAAGAGGCTGATTTATCTGAGAATAGTTCCTTGGATGATTTAGGTGTTTATGAAGTGCTAGAATATTATTTCTCTATCTAGGTGTGCTAGAATATTATTTCTCTACCTAGATAAGGATGTTTATGAAGTGCTAGAATATTATTTCTCTATTTAGGTGTTTTTTCCTCTCAAATGCTATCAAGATATCTTTATCTTACATATTTTCTTCGTATCAATTAGAATTTTTAATTATCTACGTATGCCTATATTTACTCATTTACTTTATATTTATTTAACCACATTGCCTTTCCTTTAGGTAAGTTAAGGTTCTTACTTAATTAAATAACTTAGTACGTAATCAAACCTATAGTCACCACAATTATCACAGATAGGTTAACCAAGTTACATAACAAAATTGTTTCTAACTTTTATATCATTAGTACCCACCTCATTAGGTCTATATATATGTTACTTAATGAAAAAAAAAAAAAAAAGGTTTACGGGTCTACCTTACAACTCCCCTTTTGTACATCAATCAACCTCCATCCGTAACTTTTCCTCATCCATCAATTCGGTGTTTGTGTGGCATTCTAAACAAGCAGAGAAGAATACGTAGTTAGTACTCCCATAGTAATGTTCCAAAGGGACACGAACTCATATAATTGAATATTACCTTCTTTGAAAATTCCTCGTTAGGAAAGGCGGCACATGATCCATATGCACCTTCACCAGCAGGGCACCACCTTTAAATTGGCCCTTCCTCCGACAACCAGGTAGACATCCGTGCTTTTTTATTTGTGTTAGTCGAGATTCAATGTCTCTACTTTTCATATCTAGTTCAATCACCGAATGATAGGACACAGGCCATCCCTTCGGTGTGCCGGCCAAAAGAAAAGCAAAAACCATTTCTCCTTCCAGAAAAATAGTCCCAAAGTTTCAATATAAATCTGCAATAAACCCAATCGATTTTAAGAAGACCCTTTACACAAAGTTGAAAATGGTTTTCCCTGTCATGTTCCTACGAATAAAACCAAATCTGATTTTGATTTACAAAAAAAAAAAAAATTCCAACACTTTCACTAAAGATCTAAATAAAACCCTTGGGATTTTGACAGCACTTGTTACGGCCCTCTAAGTAGCGAACCTTCGACAGTTAAGTAAGACTTGTTAGACAAGTCAAAATCCTTATTTTAATACCTCAATTACTTTGAATAAGCTAGTCAAGCAAGTGTTTTAAAGGATAGATGGTTCTTAGTTTAATTTGGCACCTAAGTGTCATTAGGGGCAAAATGGTCATTCTGTACCCCAAGGTGATAAGTTTGGTATTTAAGCTCATAAGTTGATCTTTTGAACCTAAGTGACAAGAAACCAAAGAGTTGGATGAAACTGCCCAAGTTTTATGACACTACTTGAGCATGAGGGTCTTTTTGGCAAAACTAAAGAAGTTGAAGGGCTTAAGTTAGGGGTTGGCTATTTAAACCCTTTTGAAGATTTTAGCAGTCATTATTCATCATCCCCAACCTCCCAAACCCATAGCTCTCCCTTTCCTTTTTAATTCCATGCCCAAACTTCCATTCCTTCATCAATTCTTGGTGGAAATCAAACTTTCATGAGAAACCCATGCAAGAAAAAGCTTGTTTTTGCATGGTTTTGGTGTGGAAGCTCTTGGATTACATTTTTTAGGCTTGTGGAGCTTAGGTACATTTTGCCCAAATGGTTTACTTGCTGTTCTTGGTTTCTTGAGCTTCCATGAGCTTGGTTCTAGTTAGAATGAGCTTGAATTGGTGCCTTATAAGTTGAATTTGCTTGGAACCATAGGAAACCTTAGTGAAGCCTTTGCGCTTGAAGCTTGAAGCTTTTGGTAGTTGATTCTTGCTAGTTCTTATGTAATTGAGGTAAGGGATTTATGATTCAAGCATATTTGTTGCCATTCCTAGCTTGTTTGCTTGTTAAATCAAGTAGTTTGATGAATGACATTAGTTGGTGGATGGTGATGAACATGTTAGATTAGTGAGTTTCTGATGATTTGTGTGGTGTTTATGGACACCATAGGATTGGGTTAAATGGTGCATTGTGGCTTATTGCATGAGTACTTGAATGTCTAAGGCATTTTAAGGTGTCCCTAGGGCCATTGGATGGCCTTGGAAGGCCATAAAGTAGCTATGGCATGAAAGGGAAGCACCATGGATGAAGGCTTATTGCACTTGTTGCCTAACCAAGCTATGCGTTGAGGCACAAGTGAAAGCCTAGTGCATCCTTGGTAGGTTAAATGGGTGGAGGCTTAGTACACAAGTGGCCTAGTTAAGTATAAGGACTTGAGGCATTATGTGGAGGCCTAGTACACCTAGTGGATTTCTTATAGCGCAAGCAAGGAGCATCCACCATGTTCACCTGCACAACAACTAAGGGAAGGCTACGTTACTGCGTAAGTCAATAAGCTAACGCTTACTAGGAGCAAGTTAGTGGCCAAAACTCACTAAGCATGGAATGACACCTTGTAAAGAGGACTAGGAAGAGGAGAGGTCCCAAGGGACCTAGTTTTATGCACATATATTAGACCTTTAGGCTGCAAGCGCGCACAGTAGGTTTCATATCCTTGTATATGTAGAGTCCTCAGGATTTTTCTTATAGGTTGAAGACCCCTTACTGAGAATCTTTGATTCTTACTCCCTTACTTTTTGTTGTGTAGTTCTGGGCGTCGTTGAGCCAGCGACCATTAAGTGTTGTTAAGCTAGGCTTGTGAGTAGGTATTTGGTTTATTTGAATCTCTATGATTCTAGTTTATGGGTTACTTGTTGTTTAAGTTATGGTACTAACTACAGTTGTCTTTTTAGGCTATAGAGGCTAGTGAGGCACAAATGAGGGCTTACAAAGCTTGCCATTGCGAGTTTGCTCAAAGGTGGAAGCCTGGTTCTGGATCTCAGTACAGTCATTTAGTGTATAGTTCTCATACACTAGTTTGCCTCCAATGGTCATGTTGAGTAGTTTACTCTAGAGTCGCTCTTGAGTGTGAGCATAGTTTACTCTTGTTTAGATGCTTGCACACAATTGATTATGTGTAGTTAATTCCACTTAGTTACTTTAAATGCTTTGAAAGTTTTGGTATTTGTTTCTATCAAAATATGCCATGGCAATGTTTCAAGTACCATTTCTTTATTTTATTAAGTCAAAGCATAAACTCATACATGACTGCATAGTATGATTAAATAACTAGAAGCATAAAGGTTTTAACTAGTGTACATGTAATCAATTAGCTAATTGCGACTACGATGGGACAAGTTCCCATAGGCTTTCTGGGCAAGATCACAAGGGTTCATGTCAACACCACTATAAAAAGAGGTATAGATAAGAGAAAGAGGGACACAAAACGCAAAAGTTTTAAAAAATCTGCAAAAAAAAATTGTGGCGACACTGCCGCCAAAGAATAAATCCAAGTAGTGGACGTTGGCTGGGAAATTCATATGTACGACAATTGTTAGCCAGGAAACTCATAAGGTTGGCGTAGCCACCACCGGAAAACTCAACCGATGATGGCACCACCTCATAAACCCAAAACCCATTTATTATCTTGTAAGAGAAGTCAAAGCGTTTTTTATAGAGAGGATAAGGGAGCAGGGGGAAATGATTTCTTTTTGAAAAATACGGTTTTTATTACTTTTTCAATTACAAAATTACACTATTAAACCCTCAGCTTTCTTCCTGTGTTACACTTATGTTCCTGTTTTCCCAAGTGCCTTCCAATCTTATCCCATCACTTATGATTTTACAATTTAATCCTTTAACTCTATTCTCAAAAAAAATTTTCCCTCCAAGTCCTTCTCATAATTTTTTTTTATTTTTTTTTCTCTTCATCTTGACATAAATAGTCTGGCCTGTTACGTTCTGAGGCCCAATTTTTTTTTGCATCATTTTTCTTGGGCTTGCAAATACGGCAATGTTGAATTTCATTTTACATGGTCCAATATTGTTATCCTATTTCAACCATTTTTCTTTAATATTGTGTTCTCTTGGGCCTTATAGTAATCCCAAGTTCAGTAGCTTTTTATTTTGCCCGAATATTGTTCCTCTACTATTATTTAAATATACCCATTTTTTTTCCTTTTGTCCATACAAATGAATTAATTCTTTTCAAACTTTTTCTTCCCAGTTTAAGGCACTAATTTCCTAAACTTGTTCACTAATAAGGTTCTTCAATTATACATTTTATGTTTACTATATAAATTTTTTCCCTCTCCCTAAAATACTGTACTTATTACATTGTTTATTCTTAAAAACCTTATGTTCCTAATTATTAATAGCTACTTAATGTTAAGATAGTAATTTTTTATCATTTCCAACTTATGTTACATGATAACAAAAAATGTCATGTAACTATCCCCAACACTATTTACTATTTAAAAATAATTTATCAATTATTTCTTTTCTTTCTATTACTTAAATAATTTATTTTCCTTCATGTAGATACATAGTCCACCATCATTCGCTTACCTATCAAGGTAATTGCTCTCATCTTGTCTGAGGTTCTCCGTTTTGACCAAAGACAATCGGCCAATTTGGCTGTTGTCCACCATTCATTCGCATTAGCTTTCACTCTTCTTACTACTTTCAGATCACTTGATGTTTCATGCATGATGTGAAATTGGTGCTGGCATAAAGCTTCTCCTAGGTTCAAGGATTTAAAGGATTTGGGTCATCCCATTGCTCTTTTAGTTCATGGTGTTATTTGTTATTTCAAGAATGGGGCTTTTTATGAGGGTCTCTCCTACATTTATATTACATCTGTCCGTGGGATTCCAGTTGTGAAATATCTATCAGCTCTCCACTTGAGTGTGTGAGGTCCTTTTCACATGAGACAAGCCATTCATTACATCCATCAAGTGAAAGACAGAGGGCACATCTTGGGGGAAACATATAAATGACCTTCGATATAAAGCTAAATTTGTCATTTCAACAATTGTTGAAAGGTGGTCTGGCTGAAAATGTGATATGTTCTTTCAAACTGTTGACCCGGAGCATCATCGTCTTTATTGTGGAATGTGCGTGCATTAGATCCTCATAGCTCCTTATGTCAACAGATGGATTATGAGTTATTATGAAATCGATGATCGAGGCTCTGTGAGGAATATGTTGTCACTAATGAGTATCAGTCTCCATGTGTAATGCTTAGGCAATATAAGTAGACTTCCCAATTTCCCTCATAGGTTTAATGTCTTAGGATTTGAGTTATTAATGTTTAGGGTTTAGGTTCCCAAGTTTTACCATATTTTCAATTTAGAAAATTGTCGTGTTCAATTTTATTTTCAACTTTAACCATGTATATCTAACATTTATGTCTAGTGGTTATTCATGAATTGATGTATAGTCTTAAATATCTTAAACTAACAACTAAAATCTATTAAGAATTAAACCATTTAGTGTTCTTATTGCATAGTTTCTTCATTATATAATTCATAATGTATTGGCGAACATGAATAACAAATGCTCATTTCTCATTTACTTAACTAACTTCATGATGTCCTTTCTTACATGTTTACTTTTTTTTTTTGTTATTTTCCTTCCTTTCTTATTTAGCATTCGTTCTTTTTTTCATTCTTCCTAATATGTCCATTTTTATTCTGTTAAGTTTATTTCCTTAAGTGCCTTAAAATTTAATTCTGTTTTGAATGCATTTGTTACACTTCTTATGTTATTTAATTACCTGCTTGACTATTAGTTAGCATATGGATTAATGCGCTCGAAGAGCGCATCACATAGAGTTGCGACGTACTCGTCAGCCTGCTCACCAATCAGTCTTAATTACAACAATTCATAACTGTAGATCTTCCCGTAGCGAAAATCACTGTTCTCCATCTACATTACCCATTTTTTCCATTGATGGTTCTTGCCAAACTCCACATCGTTCCAACATTGCAACCCATCACGTTCCCATTTTGTCTTCAAATCGACCCCCGCTTACTGATACCTCTAATATATTCCCTTTTGCTGGAGATTCAAGGCAATCCAACCCAACCACTGATGTAAAATGGGAATCATGATGCTTCTTTAGCAATTGACTCCTCACCATTACATCTGATTGCTAGAGTGTTCGAAGTTGGTGAAAGTTCATCTTCTGGTGCAAGATAATCTAAGACTCAAAGAAGAGCACATCTTCTTATCGAACCTTCTCCTATTCCTACATTTAATAATGCTCCACCCAATGTACCAGGTAAAAATATATTGCTTCTTCAATCTTTCCAGTCCTTTAAATTTTTTACCTTCTTTCATTTTAATATATTCCTTGATTTTGAAAAATTACTCTCATCTTTACTGCAAAGCAGTTAGAGGATTTCAACAATTCCCACATTCTCACTAACAAAATCAGATAGATGAGCATAAATGGATGCTCTCATCCCTTTTTATGATTCCATACTTTTCATCCAATATTATACTTATGATACTTTTATCATACAACCTAGGGGTGTGTTTTGAGTATGAAGACCTTGGTCCTCCAACTTGTATTTGTTCCCACTGTGAGGCAACAATGTGATATGAAGAAAAAAGTAACAAATTGGTTTACACTACAAACCCTGAGTTCTCTTTATGTAGTTAGAAAGGCAAGGCTTTTATTCCCTATTCCCTACCACCACCAGAATTCATTCACCATTTACTTGACTATAATGGGGATGAGGTGCCAAGGTATTTCATAGACATATCTGGAAATTTAATTTTAGATTCTCTTTCACCTCTACTAGTGCATATGTGGATTCCAGTACAAATAATGGACAAGGCTCACCAACTTTTAGTTCTTGTGGAATGAATTTTCACCACATTAGATCGTTATATCCTAACAGTGGAGGTCAGCCTCGATTTGCTCGGCTATATATGTATGACACTAAGCATTAAACCTACAATCAGATAATAGCTTTAGTGATGGAACTTACATTGAATACGACCAAATTATCATTGATGGTTTGATATAGATGTTTAACGGGAATAGTGAGTTGGTCAGATTTTTCAGAATGGCTCAAAATCAATTAGTTGACCCCACCTAGCCACTTGTGCGCATACAACTTCTAAGTTCACGGGGACAAGATAGACGATATAATCTGCCTATTTCTAACGAAGTTGCTGGCTTATTTGATGGTATTGATGAGGAGAATAGTAACCACAGAGATATATTAGTCTACTCGTGGAACTCAAAACCATATACTATAGAGTTCTTCCACCCAAAGCATTGTGCATTACATTTCCAACTATTCCTTCTATGTGGAAAAGATATTTCCATCTTGAAATAAGCTATGTTACAAGCAATATAAAAAAACATATATTTTGAAGCATAAGACTTGAAGTGGCTAATAAAACCGCTTTAAATTTCTCGGGTGCATTTAACTCAGAAGCGGCTACCATGAACTATTTCAAAAGTCACTTGAAAATTTGGGTCAAAATGAAAATTTAACAAAAAAAAGCTAGGGGAAAAAGGCAAATAGATGTAAATACAACTTTCAGCCCTCCTCCGTCCCAATCATAAAAGACCAAAACCTTTGTCGCCTTTTAGTTGCACCTTATCATCTCGTCATGTTGTCATTCTCAGATGCGGTTGTTGTTGCCTTGAAATTTTGTTTTAGTACCACAACAAATACTCCTTTTTTTACATCTCCTATTCGTTCCTCCACTAGCAGTGCAGAGAAGTATCAAGAGCGAGCAAGTCTAAAGATTCTTGGATAACCCTTGATTCCACACCGATAAGAAGATCATAATGGAGGTTGCCATCATTAGATCGAAACTCTTGTGCAACAAGATCAATGGCTTCTTCACCCATCTCATGAAGTGAATCCAAAAGGTTCCAATTTGTTACATCTTACTTAAGCTTCAGGAGGACGAGCGTGAACGATGATTGGATTTGTCCCCGACGAGTCCACCATCAAGATCGACAACGTCAAGGTTGTTTTATTGCCAAATTTTCACTATAGTTTGTTTTATTAGTGAATTCTTACTATATTTCTAAAGTAATTTTTGTATGAGATGCTCCAGGTAATAGATTTTCTAGTCAAAATTGAAACTAGAGTCTTATTCTATTTTATTAAGCTGTATGTGCCTTTCCACCATTAAAAAATCTAGCTTAGAAGCTAGGTATGTCAACTCACTTGACTATTCCTTTGTTTCATTGTTATAGGTTCATTTTTCTGTTCCTTGAGAACTTTGGGGTGAGGCCACTGGAAGTAGTTTTGTTTTTATCAATTTTAACAACGGCACTTTCATTTGCCTGGATGTTTGAAGATACGGAACCTAGTGGCACCAACTTGCTTCTTGGTGAGAAGCCATACCATCTAGAGCAATGTTTTTGGTTTTTCTTTTTTTCTAACCCTTCTTAGTTCTCTACATTTCAAAAGCATGCCACTTCGCACTAATGACTTATTCAAATGGCTTGTAGGTATTTTGATTCTGAAACTAAGCTCCAAAATTATTAAGTATACTATGGGTGTTCTTGGTTGTGTTATTATGCGTCATAATGTTTACTTGCACTGGGCTATTGTTCAGTCTCAGGTGTTGATCATAGAAATAAAGGCCAGGTGCAGGAAGCTCTAAAGTAGTACTCAATGGAGTTGTTTCAAGGTACACTATTACAAGTATTATGGCATTTCCACAAATAGGTTGATGGACCACAAATTACTGCCAGTTAAGTGTAGTTGTTTCAAGCTGATTTTTTTCTTGAATGTCATGTTGTGCTTAGGAATTTGATGGACATAATTGCTTATACTACCATATGCCGAAATGACACATATCTATGGCGCCCATAGAACTATACAACTATTTCCAGTACTTTTTCCCCCTTCCAAGTGATTTGATATGAATTTAATTTTTGTACTTGTACTTAACTTTGGATTTTGCTTTTTCTTTTTAAATAGATAATTTTTGGTTAGCAGTTGTGTTATTGATGTTGATCAATGGTTATCTTTTATTGGACTTCTTCTCTAAAGTAACTGGTGTTGTGTCCAATTCTCCATTATGCATATTTACTGCTGCATATGTTGCATTCATAATTTACCTAATCTCTTGAGGAGTTCCCACTTGTTGATGGCACTTTTTAGGTTAATTCAAGCAGAGACAGGGGAATTGCTTGAATGACCTCACATATAATTTCAATTACAAGACCACAGCTATAGGAGAATCTATCTAAGACTAGGTATAATGCCTGAGAGGAAGAGCTGTAGAGGCTTGTGCCCTGTGCAAACTCATGAAAGTTGTACTATATTAGACCCATTAGCACTAGTTTACTAGTGATTAATGGATATCTTGTATAGGTTTATTATGATGTATAAAAACAATTGGAAGAAACAATAGTGAAAATTGCAAATGTTTTATAACTTTTAGGTGCTATGGTACTTGCAATGATTCCTTTTTTTTTTTTTTGCATTGGCAGCAACTAAATATTATAATGACTAAAAATTACATAAAAAATTCAGCTAAAAAAATAAAATAGGTAGAAGTGGCTAACTTCTAGTAATTATTAAATCAGCATATGAACAATAGAAGCGATTAATTATTTCTAATTATTGAATTAGCATACAAATAAAAAAATGGTTAACTGCTTCCAATATATAAGATGATATATTCAAAACAGTTAACCACTTCAAAAGTTGACCGTTTCAAAAATTGAAACAGTTCACAATTCCTTTAGATTTCTTTGAGGCAAGTCTCCCAGAAATGGCTATCTGAAGTAGTCGAAAACCATTTTTATTTATTTTGAAGCGGTCAAAACCGCTTTTAGGAGGTACTTAAAACTGCTTCTAAGGATCCATTTTCTTGTAGTAAAGTAATGGCCGACTTTCTCACATAGGGGCAGAAACTCTAATAGAGTTTTACACATTTTAAATGCAACAATGGCATAATTTCCATTCACTTATTCTCTTGGGCGGTCAGTTATTCTATGAATATGATGTGCATGCTTATTGTGTTACACTTAAATCTCGATTTCGTTGGCTTAAAAGGAACCAAAACCGATTTCTTGTTGAAATCTTGTGTGGCTTGCAAGATGCAGTGACCTAATGTGACACTAATGTTTCATTATACGGTAAGAGAACCATAATAACATCTTCTTTTGTTAGGGTTCCTAGGTATATGATATAGAATTATCAGTATTCAATCATTATATGTCATGTTATGGGATACCTTGACTTATTTATCACATATACCTGTAATCCGAAATGGCCAGAAATTTAGCACCTCCTTTAATCAATCCTTGGCTAACCTCCAGAAGATAGACATAACATTTTAGATCATGTATTCATGATGAAGAACCTAAATTTCTAACAAGATATTATTAAGATAAAACACTTTGGACGTGTCATGGTTGATACATGCACTATTGAATTTCAAAATCACAATTTGCGCCATGCCCATATTTCCCTTTTCCTTTATCCTAAAGATGAGATTAACACTCCTATGAATATTGATTGTTTTATATCTACTGAACTACCAGACAAGAAGAAAGACCCTGTGGGATATAAAGCAGTTGTTACCCACATGCGTTCATGGTCCATGTGGTGCAACAAACCCACGTTGCCCATGCACGGTCAACTCGTGTTCAAAACACTACTCACAATCTTTCCAAAGTGAGACTATGATCAATGAGATGGATTCTCCCTTTACCTTATGAGGCATGATAATCATTTTGCAATTATTAATAGGATACCCTTGGATAATCGTTCAGTCATGCAACATAACCATGATCTTTGCGTGACGAATGACTGTCATGTCAATGTTTAGTTGGCTAATATGGATATGTGAGTTAAGTATTTATGTAAATATGTTTGTAAAGGTGCTGACATGTCAACCGTTGTCATAGAGAGTGGTCATACTATTCCGGGAAACACGAACAGAGCAAATTGTAATGACCATGATGAGATCAAGCAATATATGGATTGCAGGTTTGTTTCTGCCTCGAAGACAATATGGCGCATCTTTGGATTCTTTATACATGAACATCACCCTTCTATAGAAAGGTTGTCTTTCCATTTACCCGACAAGCAAAATGTGGTGTACAAAGAGGGTGATGACCTTCGTGATGTGGTTTATGCACATGAGGAAAGTATGAAAAAATTTCAAGCATGGATGCATTGTAATTGTCATGATGATCTTGCCCCGATGTTCACATATGTTCAGTTCCATAAGCATTTTGTTTAGAATAGGCAAACAAATAAATGGACAGGACATCGTAAAGGATTAGTATAGGCATATTATACTTGGCCCACCCTACTATAAGAAAGAAATTTTACTTACACTTGCTTCTTAATGTTGCCAAGGGATTGAGATCATATGAGGAAATTCGCACATTGAATGGGGTTTTGTACCAAACATATAGAGAAGCATGTTTCATACTTGGTCTACTTGAGGGTGATGGAGAATGGCATCACTGCTTACACGAGGCAGTGGATTGGGCATCAGGAAACCAATCGTAACATCTTTTCATTATATTCTTACCATTTTGTTGGATGATCTCTTGTGCTGTGGACATGTAATGTAGCTTATTTCTCAAAAGATATCTTATTTCGGCAAAGGAGGCTTTTTAACAATTTTGAACTGATAATGAGTGATGATGAACAGCAGAACCATGCACTCTATGAGATTGAACAGGCCTTGAATAGGGTAGGAAGAAGCCTAAGAGAATTTCCTACCATGCCTTTACCGCAGCTTGATATTCAAATGTTATTGCAAAATTCTTTGCTCATTGAGGGACTCAACTATGATAGGCATGCCTTAGCTTCAGAACATGTGAACTTGGTACACCTTCTTAATGATGGCCAACGCAATGTCTATTTTTCCTTGATTCATACTATTAAGTCATGTAATGGAGGCACCAGTAAAACTTTCTTATGGCACATTATCATTTGTAAGCTATGATCCTTAGGGCGAGTGGTCTTTACAGTAGCAACTTCTGGAATTGCATACTTCTAAGTGGAACAACTACACACTTTAGGTTTAAGATGCTGATTCCTATAGATAATAGATCGGTGTGCAATATTAAGAGGTCAGCTAAAATGGCCGAGCTTTTTTGTAATACTAGTTTAGTAATATGGGATGAAGCCCCAATGGCATATCAGCATACATTCAAAGCTGTAGATCATACCTTTCGTGATATCCTTTCTGTGGTTGACCCTGCTACTGCCACGAAAACATTCGGTGGAATACCTGTTGCCCTTGGTGGTGATTTTAGATAGATATTGTCTGTTATTCCATATGGTAGTCGAGTAGATATAGTTGGAGCATCTATATTGTCATCATCACTTTGGTCCCAATGTAAAATATATTGTCTCACTTAGAATATGCACCTAAACAACTCTGCAATGCCTAATGTATCTAAGTTGAGTGACTAGATTATGAAAGTTGGAGATGCTTTTTTACCAGCATGACATTATTTTAGGATGAGGATGAAGTTACCTAGATGGACATTCCCAATGAGTGTTTGATCACACAATCTTCTGATCATGTTGCAGACGTCATTGCATCAACTTGTTTTGAGTTGGTTCAAAGGTATGCTGATGTATATTACTTGAAGGAACGAGCTATTCCGTCATCTACTAATGACATTGTTGGTGAGGTCAACAATTGTATCATTAGTATGCTCCCAGGTGACATTGAAACATTTTTCAATGCTGATAAAATTTCACCCGTCTTTAATAACTATGAAGCATATGAACTATTATACCCTACAGAGTACCTTAACACCTTCAAGTTCTCTAGTTTCCCTAACCACGAACATCACCTTAAGGTTGGTGTCCCAGTTATGTTGATGAGGAACTTGAACTAATCTCTCAGCCTTTGCAATGACACACAGTTAGTTATCACAAGGTTGGCACAAAGGGTCGTTGAGGCAGAAGTTATCACGGGTCTAAATTCTAGTCATCGATTTTTCATCCCCTAGATAAAAATGGTTCTTTTTATATCAACTTGCTTTTCTTATTCTATCGGAGGCAATTCCCATTGAAGGTTTGTTTTGCCATGACTATTAACAAAAGCCAGCAACAAACTTTTAACCAAGTCAGTCTATATGTACTAGAGCTAATATTCACTCATGGACAACTGTATGTGGCGACATCCTGTGTGACAACTCCTTTTGGTTTCTGTTTCTTTCTCCAAACTGTAGAGCCTAATCAAACAAAAACAAGAAATATTGTATATCGTGAAGTGTTTTAGTGCCTTTATCGATTTTTATCGTATGTTTATGCATTCCAGTATCTTCAATCTTTTCATTCATACATCTTTTGTACCCATATTATGTACACTATATACATTATTTGCTTCATTTCCCATGATGTGTAGGTAAAAATGAGACTACAAGTAACAAATTTGAGCGAATTGAGTCCGCACACTTATACATGGACAGTGAAGATGCGAGTAACCCAAATATGGGAAGCAATTAATGTTAAAAATAGTGACCCATTTAGACTATTGATAATACTACTACATGAAAAGGTATTACAGTTATTTCTGCTACTACAAGTAAACCATTGCTTACCTACCATTTCCTCCTCATGTTCATTTAATGATTCCTTGTAGAATTACAACATTCATACAATGGCTTCAAACTCAATATCTCCATGATTTAGAGCTTCCCTACAATAAAGGAATAGGTATATCATTTCAAACTTCAATGTCTTCAAAGCTGATCGACCATATGGCCCTATCACCAACGAACACATAATTCATTTTAGTTTTGCTACAAAAATAATGCTAGTCTTTGTAGCTGTACCAAGCATTGCACTACACAAGTTTAAGTTCATTCCATTTGATGAAATCCCTTTAGGCCACCTCACAAATATTCAATTATGTGGTATGTCCTTCACTTAGGAAATTTTGTAATTTACCTTCTATAATAATTTACCAACTCCATTCAACTATTCTTCCATTGCAGATGTTGTTAAGAAGTTCACTGAAATTGGTGACATCAATGGCACTGTACGCAATGATAGCTTATCTACCAAGAAGAGTATTATTCAGCTTCAAGATCTAAGGTAATGATGTTTATCAGTACTACATAAACTATATGTGATCTACTTTCCTTTTAACCTAATTATCATCATACTTACACATGAGATGTATGTTTTAGTGGCTCCATCATGTCTATAACTTTATGGGGAAGTAAAGCAAATTTCCTTGATTACAACTACCTGAAGAACTCATCTACTATGTAAATCCTGGTTGTCACCTCTACTTCAGTGAAGTCATGTGAAAGTTTGTTATTAACTAAATCTTAACCAGTTCCCCACATTTATATTTGTACAACATTTACTGTTCTTTCTTACTATTACAAATTTACATGGCAATACAATCTTGCTTCAACATCAGGCACAAAGGTTTATCTTAACATTAATATTCATGAAGTCAATTAATTTCTTCAATTGTATGACCTCTGTACTCTCTCTCAATTTCCCTTAGTCTCATGTTATGAAATATATTAACATAGTTTATTTTATGTCCACTAACAAAACACATGTGTCCTATTGTCAGACCATCAATTATCACTAATATTGTACATCATTATGATCCTTCCCCTGCTGCACGTCACCTTCAGCTAAGACTACTTTATGGTTGGTGAAGAACAATTGAAGAAATTAAAACCCTGCTTGCTCGTGGACCGTCTTCTGTAAGTTACTGAACTTGGGTTTTAATTTTTCATTAGCAACAACAAAAAGTAATACTCCGTTACTTACCACTAATTTATTTATTCTTTAAGTGCAATAACTACACTTGTCGTGTAACTATTTTAGAGCTTCTCATCGATCAAGGGTGGTGGTACTTTACTTGTAAGAAATGTTGTAGAAAAGTTGAACCTATTGGTTTGACCTTTTTCTATTGCGATTGTAACGTTGTCAACCGAACCCCACCCTTACCATATCCATGTTCAATTACTTTGCCATCATTTTCAAAGTTTTAAATATTTTGATTATATTTTAAAGCTCCAAACTTATTCGTTCGACTTTCATTTTAGGTTTAAGGCAATAGTTAGAGTCTTCAACTCCACTGGCTCAGTTTTGTTCACAATGCTTGACTCCGTTGCTAACGAATTCTTTGGTTTTTCTACTATAATGCTTCATTTGCTAGAGCAATTGGTTCTTCCTTTCATCACTATTCTTTATTTGTTTGCCGTATAATTATAGTTTACATTACTTTTTTCCCCCTCCTTCTTATCTCTTAACTAATGTTATACAATGTCTATCCCTATTACCTAGGATAATGGCGTTGCAAGACTTTAGGAACAGTTTCAACAATCCCTGAACTGTGAGCACATACTTGAACTTGAGCTCACTTCTTTTAACTTCAACAATCCCTATTCTTCATTAAAACTTTAGAAGTTTTATACAATCAATCAAGAGGAGGAAAACCTCGCATTCCAACTAAAAGAATAGCTTGTACATTTGCTTCCTTTCTCCATACCTAGTTAATCCTTTTATTTTCACTATACAAGTCCATTTCACAATTATTTTCATTTTATAGTGACCAACCCAATCCACGTAGACATGTTCTACTCTTCTTACAGATCGAGCTATTAATATAACTCCACCCTTACCGTGACTTATAGCTTTACATGCGTATTTTCTTCTTCTTATTATGTATACATGATTCATCTATTTAATGTTGAGAGTTATTTTTGTACATCACTTACTCCAATGTAGCAAAGTAACTACTTCAACTTACACTTCTGCTAAATCAACATCCTTCCCTACATTATCAATATAGAAATTGAAACTATCTCTAATCTGTACGTACCAACTTCAACACACTTTCTATGTTCCATAACTTATTTCATTCACTATTACCTTCCTAACTTAACCTTCCTATAGTTTGGATCTTCACAATCACCCTTGTATTTCTCGTGCTCCAAATACTGTTCATGACTTTGCATTACAAATGCTCACAGCACATGAATGGTAATTATTTTCCTTCTAATCTTACTATTTATTTTATTTCATCCTTACATCTTATAAATAACATTTACATTAATATCTACATTATTTAAACTCTAAATGATTATGTTTTTATGTTAAAAGGATCAAAGTTGAAGAATATTGTGATGTTTCTGTTGAATTCCCCAAAATAGATTTCCCTTACATTATATGACTACCTGTCCTTTGCACAATGTTCTAACATTTTGTCATTTCAAATTTTCTTTTTCAAAGTTAATTTTACTAATTTATTGTCCGTTATTATTTGAATATGCTATATTATATGAACAAGCTTCCCGTCCATTAGACGGATTATGAAACTAGTTGTTATTTAATTCAAATTATTATTTAGTTATTATTTATATTAAAGTTTCATTGGTGGCTAATCTTTGCTGGTGGCCAATTCTACTACTCCTCCTCATCAAGCTATAGCGACTCCTCCAATGCCTCCACTTTCCTCCTCATTAAGCTATGGCCAATCCAAATTTTGACATTTTCGGCAGCTTATCTCTACAACTCCTTCTTGTCAAGGTGAAGCTCTTTAGTCTTATGCTTTAACTCCCCAATGCCTCATCTTTGCTCCTCGTCTCAGCCACTATCTCTACCATGATTATGTTAAGTAGGTTTGAAAGCTTTTCTGACTTGGCATTGCCACTGCTCCCTTTGGATTTTCTCTCTGTCTTCATTTCCTCATAGACAAGATGAAAGGCATGAAAAGAAAATAAAGAATTGAGAGTGCTAGAAGCTAGTTGAGCTATGGTTTTAAGGGAGATGAAAAAACTAGTGATAGAAAAGTGAATGAAACCTCAGTTGCTATTCAATCACAGTTAGCTACTATTCAGTCACAATCTAAAGCATTCAATCACTTTTTCTATGGATGTAGTTGCTTTTCAGTGGCTATGTTCATCCTTTTTATTAAATTTTTTAGTTAAATGAAAATTGTTTAATTAGATACACACACACACACATACATATATATTGATAAATATATATGTGCATATTATCAAATATGTATAAAAGTTAAATTTTGATTCATATATTATAATACACACACACACACACACACACACATAAAAACATGGTACACATCTATATACATAAGCTCATGAAATTTTATCCATACATAATTTAAAAAAGAAAATTAAAAAAAATAGAGAGAAAGTGTATGTGTGGGGGGGGTTATGGGGGTTGAGATTAATTATAGTTAATTAAGGATATTTTTAGGGTTAATTAGAGCTTTGAAGGTTATAGAGTTATAGGGTTTAAGGTATTGATCAAATTAGGGTTAATTATGGATCAATTAGGGTGAGAGTTTACATTTCTTAGGTTTGGTGCTTTAGAGATTTATGGTTATTAAAATTTAGGATTTATTTAAGCTATTGAGTTAATTAAAGAGCCCAAACCCTAAATCCGAAAACCACCTTACAACCGATGCACTAAACCCTAAAAAACCCTAAACCCTTAACCTATATCTAATACCATTCAATACCCTAAACCATATATAATTCCATATCCCTGAACTAATTAATTCCAAACCATAAAACCAAAGAAAAACCCCAAACCATAAATTAAATCTATATATAAAACCTTAAGCCCTAAACCTTAAGCTCCAAAGCCTAAAAACCCATAAACCCTACAAAAATCCCAAAACCAAAATTCAATTATCTGACCTTAGCTAGCTAATTCCATATCCCTAAACACTAATACAAATCCTAAACCCTAAACAAAAATTCCAAACCCTAAACTCATATCCAATACCCTTAAACCCTAAAAAACCCTAAATCATAATTCTATATCCCTTAACCCTAAAAAAATTCTTAGATCCTAAACCTCAGAAAAACTTCAAACCTTGATAATCCTAAACCCTAAAAAAATCCCAAAACCCTAAACCCTAATTTAATACCAGAACCCTATACAACTAGCTAATTCCATATCCCTAAATACTAATTTCAAACCCTAAACTCTAAATAAAAATCTTAAACCCGGATTTATATCCATTACCTTTAATGTCACTGAGCAGGGTCCCAGTGCACAAAAATGCTTAATTTGTAGGACCTTAGGGACTGTGATCCCACTTAGTTAGCATTAGCTGACTATTACTTGTAGGTAAATTAAGACGATTTACACATGCAACTAGTTTCTTAGTCTACCCTACAAGAAGATATGCATGCATTTGTCCTAGCGATGCAAAACAAATAAGCAAACCATTTAAGAAAAAATCACCCGAGCATTCCAATTAAAAAGTACTTACCTCGTGCCAAGACAATAAAATACTAGTTACTTAAACTTTAAGTAATAGTTTGTGCACAATCTATAACATTATCATGCACCCAACAGTAACTCAATGGTTTAACACCATAATGTATCCTAATAAATGCAATATCTTAGTACACAAGGTACAATATAAATACAAGGCAAAATTCTTAACCAAGATCTATCACTTGGCCCCACCTTTGAGTTATCAAGCTCCAAGTGCAAGCCCTTTCTTATCATTTTGCACAACTTAGCCTTTAAACTGTAAAGGCATAACACTTGGTAAGTACAAAGCTTAGCTCTCAAGTAACCTTAGAATCTCAAGGATTCTAGTAAATAAATACCTGCAAAAGGGGAAACTTAGCCGACAACTATCCACTTAATTGTTATGCCAGACGTTCCAACCTGCACAACAAACTTAAGGGAGTGAGTACATGAATATACTAAGTAAGGGTCCCTTGGTGATGCGAACCCCGATGGTATAAAGACCATGAAACGCGCCCAAGATGAGATTCAAGCTCCACAAGACATCAAAAAGACTGGGTTTAAAACCCCCACCCCTAATCAACCTGTGATTAGAAACGAGAAGTATAGAACTCCAAGAACACAAGCACACTTGTGCACCAAGGCAGTCCACAAAGAACCAAAGAGAAAACCTCTCCAAAGAGCAATATTATTTCGGCATTAATCTATGTGTTTACATCCAGAATATGTGCCTTTATATAGGCCTAAACTAGGGTAAAAATCTGGGCAAAATTCGCAGCCCAAGTCACCTAGGAAACCTAGTTACAAAGGACTCAAGAAAACCTAGTCAAACTAGGATTCCTACACCCTTTTAACACATGTTTAAGGTGTGCAGCGAATTCCATTTATCCTAAGTGACCTGAATCACTTCCATGGCCTAAATAACATCCTAAATAATTTAAATAAATAGGAAACTAAAATAAAATACGTTACAAAACAAGATTGGCCATAAAAACCCCAAAATAGTCTTCTCAGGTGGTTCCTGCTTGTGTCTTCAACTTCAAGCTGAAATTCGAACTTGATGCATCCATGATTTCTCAAAATACAAAGCATGAAAGTTGTAGATATCTTTCTTATCTTTGAAATGACACCTGAACCACACAAAACGGACATCTAAAGCCAATGATATGCCCAAAATACTGCAACTGCTTCTGAACCAGCGATAACTCGTAAATCGCAACTTTGAAGCTAAATTGGACCTCCTTAACGTGCAAACTGGGTTTCATGGTCTTCATATGATTTGTAGCTCCAGATGTTAGCTTTCCAATGAATCAAGAATCACTCAATTCTGATCTGTTTAGCTCAAGATATGATTTTTCTACCAGAACATCGCCAATCTGTCAACATCCAAGCTTGGCCATCATCTCCATATGATTCCTTGCATGTTCCAGCAGCTCCTTGTGAAATTCCAAGTCCATTCTCCATGAAAAAGCTTGAAACAAAAGCTTGAAGTGCACTAGTAAGCTCCTTAGCCTTCTTCCTTGTCAATGGTCCACTAGTTATCTTCAATGGATCCTTGCCATCCTTGGTTGTGCCTTCTTTGATCGTATCAGCTCCCCCCTCCTTAGAAGGATTCGTCCTCGAATCAAAACCTGCATTAGAAAAGGGAATTGAATCAATAACAATGAAATAATCAACACATAAGCACTTACCTTTCACATAAGCACCAATAGCATGGAATGCTTGTGTATGGAGCTTTAATCTTGTGAAAAACCTGAACCAATATCCAAATGCAATGATAATTTTGATACCTCCAGGGTCAAAAACAAAGTTTGAAACAATGAGCACAAAAAATCTGAATGTTTGCACAATTTTCATCTTAACTCTAGGCATCACTTTCATTGCATTTGCCATCTCAAAAACATTACTCTCACAACAAGTAAAAGTGTAGGAATAATTTACCTTAGGAATGCTGTATGCACTCAAAACAAATGGACCTAAACTCACACAAGTGTTATGGTTATGGACCTAAACTCACACAAGTGTTATGGTTATGAAAAGCACAAGTTATGCATGTCAAGACAATAGTTTGCATAGGCCATTCAAACAAACAAGAATTGAACACAATGTGGCCTAAACTAATAACAAAACAAGGATGCACGAATTTCACAAAAATCCTAAGCATTTTAAATGAAACAAGATTGGAGTAGATAGGATTAAGTGAAACCAATTCAGTAGCAAACTTATTTTTGCATGTATATGCACAACAATGCATGAAATTTGTGAATGGGATGTGACACAAAACAAAGGACTCAACATATCTCCTTAAAAGGCTGAATTTAAAACCAGAATTTTCACTCAAAATAAAAACTTTCAGGTTTGGACATAAAGCAAAAAGATCAATGCTCAAAAGTTTGTGTAATGCATGTGTCAAGGTAAAAAAATGCTTGCTGGAAATTAAAGATTGACTCACAAAAATGGGCTGAACATGAATGGCAATCAAAGAAGTATGTAATGTATGTGTATGAGCTAATTTATGCATGAAAAATTCCAAAGAAGTAGATTTAACTTGAGACAAAACAAAACAATGTGAAATGGATGCAAAACAAACAAATTCAAAAACAAAAGACTCCAAAACAGATTTTTCTTTAGAGAAACTCAAGCAATTCCAAAGAGGATTTGACAAAACCAAAGAATTAGAAGCTTTAAAACCATATTTTGTCAAAGTTTCATGCTTACTTCCTTCTCTTAATCTAGTTTCATGAAAACCATTTGTCAAAATAACATTGCAAGCAAACACACATTGTTTGAGATTTTCATGCAAAACTACATCAAATCTAGGCGTTAGGAAGAAATACATTACAGTGGTTGGACTTAGTCTCCAAGTATCTTCCTTTGGAAACACAAAATTTTCACCTTTGTACTCAATGGCTTCGGTTGGAGTTGCATTAATTTCATCCCCTTGAAAAATAGGATAAGAAACAAAGTTAGGCAAACTTTTGCATATGAAATCACTTGGGCTTACCTCAAATTGTTCCTTTTCAACCTCCTTCATTGGTTTGATGCATGAGACATGGCTTGGAATATTAGTAACACCAACTTCTTTAATGGGCAGCAACTCACTTGATTCTTGTAGCTCATTTCCTCTTAATTCCTGAAAAGAAGACAACACAACACTAGAAGAAGACTCCATTATGTTAGATGAAAGTTTGGCTTCTCTGTAGGTTTTTCTCTCTTCACTCGGCTTGGGTTCATTGCACTCTTGTCTTCTCTCAACTTCACACTCAATTTCTTCTCTCGGGAACTCTCCACTCTTCTTCCCCTCATGTTCACTCTTCTCACTTAAACTCTCGGTTGTTCTCTCGACTTTCCCCTCATCACTCATGCCCTCAACTTTCCCCTCTTTTTCTTTTCTCTCAACCTCACTTTGAAATTTTCTTTGATCTTCCAAGACTTGTTGCGGTGAAAATGGTACAAGCATGATTGACTTTTCTTGTTGACGCTGAGACAAGTCTTCTTCTATGGCCTCCACTTTTGGCTTGGGTACTTCTTTCACATCCTTGCTCCATGCTCCTCTCCATGTGGAAATTCCTCCTTGAGACATATTGGATGCCTTGGACCTTTTGATGATCCTTTCGGCCTTGGTGGCATAATGAAGCAAATCCTCCATGTTGAAATAAGGCACCATTTCCACTTTGTTGGCAATCTCAGGATTGAGACCATTAATGAATCTAGCAATGGTGGTCTCCTCATCCTCCATGATGTTGGCTCGGGTCAAGGTTATCTCCAAGTCTTTATGGTAGTCCTCCACACTCCTTTGGCCTTGCACTAGCTTTTGAAGCTTTAGGCGTTGATCTCTAGTGTAGTAGCTAGGCACAAATCTCCTCCTCATTAAGGCTTTAAGGGCTCTCCATGTGTGTATGGGCTCCTCCTCATTCCTTCTCCTAGAAATAACATCCTGATTCCACCATACAAGAGCATAATTAGTGAACTTTATGGTAGCCAATTTAACCTTCTTTTCCTCGGAGTAATGATGGCAATCAAACACCATCTCAATCTTTTTCTCCCACTCCCAATATGCATCAGGATCACTCCTCCCTTGGAAAGGTGGAATGGTAAGTTTGATGGAGCTTAGATTGTTGTCCTCCCTTGGCTCCCCCCTCCTTGGAAGCCCATGGTCATGCCAATGCCCTTCTTCCTCCTCGGGTTCTTCTCTCCTTGGACCTCTCCTTGGTTGCAAGATGGGATTTGGTCTCCTTGGCAACCTCAAGTCAATGTCCTCAATCCTCCCCACAAGTCTATTGAGAGTTTCTTGAAGCTCTCTCATGGTTGGCTCATCATTGTTTCTCACTTCCATCCTCCTATCCTCCTGGCCCTCCATACTCCTGAAAATAACAAAGATCCTCACAAACACTCACCTCATGTGTTTCACTCAAAAGATGAACACTCAAACACTCAATTTGTTAGTGAGATATTGCTATTCAAAGAGTTCTCAAAAGTTCTAAGAAAACTATCCTCAAAGCACACAAGAAAACTTGAATTTTTGAAGAACTATTTTGACTCCAAAAGAGGTGGGCTAAACAAGCTTTAAAAGACTCTAGGAAGCCCTTGCAATTGATGATCACAAGAACCACAAAGAAAGCTTTTTGGCTTAAAAACAATGGGATAGGTTTTGGGGCACAAAACTTTCAACACTTTTGAGAAAAACTTCTTTTCCTTTCGCAAGCTCTTTTCTTTGTTCTTTTCTTTTCTTTTCTTTGTTCTTTTCTCTTTTTTCTCTTTTTTCTTTTCTTTTTTTTTTTTTGCTTGCTGTTTTGATGCTAAAACAACTTTCTCCTTGAAGTTCCTTGCTGCCAAAGACAAAAAGTTAGAATTCTTTTCGGCCAAAACAAGAAACTATTGAAATTTGCACAATTTGAAACAACTTTTGTTGTACCGAAACTTCCTGAATTTGGATCCTTCTTTTTTTGGTGTTTTCTTGACTCTAGGATGCTGGAAACAATGAAAACAAGAGAGATTAATAGGGCTGGACATGAAACAGAAAGATAAGAAACAAACAAGAACAAACGAATTGAAACCGAGAACACAAGACAACACGGATTGACTTCTTTTTGTTGTTTTTGTGATTTTCGGACTTGAACAAGGATGGAATAAAAAGGACAGACCTGAAACAAGAAGAAAAAGGATTAAAATAGAGAATTAAGACATGAAATTACTGGAAAAAAATTGAAAGAAAACCGAAGATAAACAAGAACACAAAGATATGTCCTTCAATGGAACTTGTGGCTCTGATACCAACTGATGCGAACCCCGATGGTATAAAGACCATGAAACGCGCCCAAGATGTGATTCAAGCTCCACAAGACATCAAAAAGACTAGGTTTGAAACCCCCACCCCTAATCAACCTGTGATTAGAAACGAGAAGTATAGAACTCCAAGAACACAAGCACACTTGTGCACCAAGGCAGTCCACAAAGAACCAAAGAGAAAACCTCTCCAAAGAGCAATATTATTTCGGCATTAATCTGTGTGTTTACATCCAGAATATGTGCCTTTATATAGGCCTAAACTAGGGTAAAAATCTGGGCAAAATTCGCAGCCCAAGTCACCTAGGAAACCTAGTTACAAAGGACTCAAGAAAACCTAGTCAAACTAGGATTCCTACACCCTTTTAACACATGTTTAAGGTGTGCAGCGAATTCCATTTATCCTAAGTGACCTAAATCACTTCCATGGCCTAAATAACATCCTAAATAATGTAAATAAACAGGAACATAAAATAAAATACGTTACAAAATAAGATTGGCCATAAAAACCCCAAAATAGTCTTCTCAGGTGGTTCCTGCTTGTGTCTTCAACTTCAAGCTGAAATTCGAACTTGATGCAGCCATGATTTCTCAAAATGAAAAGCATGAAAGTTGTAGATCTCTTTCTTAGCTTTGAAATGACACCTGAACCACACCAAATGGATATCTGAAACCAAAGATATGACCAAAATACCACAACTGCTTCTGAACCAGCGATAACTCGCAAATCGCAACTTTGCAGCTGAATTGGACCTCCTTAACGTGAAAACTGGCTTTCATGGTCTTCATATGATTTGTAGCTCCCGATGTTAGCTTTCTAATAAATCAAGAATCACTCAATTAGCTTCTGTTTTACTCAGGATATGATTTTTCTACCAGAACATCGCCAATCTGTCAACATCCAAGCTTGGCCATCATCTCCATATGATTCCTTCCATGTTCCAACAGCTCCCATCCTTGGTTGTGCCTTTTTTGATCATATCACTTGGGGTACCTACAAAGAAGATAGCAAGCAAGCATGCAAATATGACATACAAATAAATAAACAAACAACCAACAATCAACACAAACCAATAACATAATAGTTGTCCAATGCATGAATGTATGATATGTAACATACACATTCCTTGGGGCTTCTTACACCTTAGGTACCTTATACTTTCCGTGAGCTAAAACAGCAGAGGTATTTAAGACACTGGCCCTCGTATCCTAAATCTTTACCACCCTTAAGTCCCACTTGCGAGTCCTAGAGTAGGTTGTCACCCCTTCTCAAATCTTACCCATCTTTCCCTTAACTTATTGTGCATGGTAGCCATCTTATGCAGTTTAACTTACCAAGCTCTTGAATGTTAGCTTAGAGCTCCTTATTGGCTTACTTACCAAATCACGAGGTTTGGTTGGGATCCTTTTAGGTTTCCTCTTTGTTTCCCCAAAGGTGTAAGACCTATCTCTTAGGCCAATCAAGACTCCAAAACCTGTCTTAATCCCCTTAGTGCACCCTTAGCAACTTGAGCACTTTTAGCCCCTTAGCCATTCTACTTAGCCCTACCTTAACCACACCACTTATGTATCACTTAAATAATACATAATTCTCAACTTAGGAATGAGTTTTAGACCCAACTGAATCTATGAAACATCTTAGAATAGCCTAGGGATGTCAACCAAGAGATTGAAATATTCTTAAGGTGCCCCGAGCTTAAGGGATTTAGGCCCTGGCTACTCGTCACCAAGGGCATTAATTCTTGGGTTTCCTAAGAGGTCGTTTGGCGATACATCACCATTATGCGTCACCATGGAGACGCATCACCATTAGGTGCCACCACGGAAACACGTTGCATTAGGTGTCGCCACAGCAATGTGTCACTAATGCCCTTCTAGCATTGCGCAACTGCATGCTATTTTGCATGAAACTTGCTCAATCTTTCAATCCCCAAAGCCAATTTACATGGGTCTTATTTCTATTTTATTCCAACATGTAATAATACTTTTTTATGCATTATTTGAGCTAAATTAACTTAAACCTTTACCTCAAATTCAGCCACAAAGCAAGAACAGAGCACAAGCACACTTGATCTCAACTTAGCTCTCTTGAGTTTCAGACCTAAAACCAATGTGATATGGCACCAAGAACTTTAAATCAAAACCATTTCTAGCTACTCAAACATGTTAGAACCAGATCGAACAAACCAGGAAGCTTACCTTAGGTTTTATGCCCAAAACAAGCAACAAAGAGCTAAAATGAAGCTAATACACCAAGAATGAGTTGGGGGCTTCTTAAATTCACTTTGGGACCTTCAAATTTTCTGGAAATTTGTAGAATTAGGGTAGTTTGTAGCAAACAAGCTTCTGGAGAGGGAGAGCTACGAAATTGGGAAAGAAAGATGGATGATGGTGGTCAACAATTGGTAGAAATATCCTACCAACTCCACTAAGGCTTACTTTTTTTTTTCTTATCTCTTGGCCCTCAAGTCCCCTTTTGCTTCAAAATGGCCACTAAATACACACCCAAAACCATCCTTTCTTGGTCCTAAAGAATTTTCATAAGCCTCTTACACTTAGTCTCTTGGATACTTAAGCTACTTAAGACATAGATGGCTCATTTGAGCACTTAGTGCAATTTTTTGCTCTTTTCTTTCACATGATGATCCTAATAGCTAGATTAACTTATGGTCTTAACTTAATTAGTCAAATTTGCTTACATGACCCTAATTTCATTGAAATTAGAGTCATGCGACTTGCTTGGGTCAAAATTACCATTTTACCTTTTTGACTCTTAAATGCCAAATCACACTTAGGAACTCATCTTTACTTTACTTAGCTTGTCTTTCTTGCTTAATAAGATGTTAATTTGAGATACTTAAGTGAAAACACTTAAATAAAACACACTTACCTGGTCATAGCCAGTCGTTGACTAGGAAGGTTGTTACACTCAAATCCTAAAAAATCATAAATGCCAATTCCATGTCCCCAAGCCCTAGAAAAATCTCAGACCCGAAACCCTAAAAAACCTTAAATCCTAAAAAAAAAAAACTCCAAACCCCAAAAACCCTAAACTCCAAAAAAATGTGAAATCCTAAATCAACTTGGCCATTAAAGGGTGATTGTAGTTAAATTGGTTGCCTAAAAACTGACTGAAGGGTGACTTCGGCGTGACCCACTGACACTTTCAACCACTCAACTGTCACCAGCTAAAGAACACCTTTTTTATTCTGACTAAATAGCGGCTATAGTGGCTAGTGACTGACTTTCAATTGCCTACTTTAGTTGTGATCTTGCCTTTTTCTTGTAGTGTTATGTCTATGTATATTTATATTCCAATACTATCTTTTCTAGCATAAAAAACTATGAATACATCAAATCGCTTGTCCCATCAAAATTAAAGATATGTACAGATCTGATGGTAAATATGTATGAAACTTTATGTATAAAATATGTGATACATATGTACAAATGAGATCAAAGATATGTTTATAGATGTATTTAATTATTTATACAAGCTTGAATCGTTTAAATTTTAATGTATGAATCCATTGTATAAACAAAAGTTCTTTTATATATATGTAATTATATGTTGGCCTAAAGCCATTTGTAGCCCTTGAACTTGGATGACCTAGAAAATTGACCCCCTTACTCGGAATCAGTTGAACTTGCCCGTTGAACTTGTAAACTTGAGACACTTTAGCTCTTTTGGCCCCATGTGCGTATCACATGTTGTTTTTTTCTCTAAAACAATGCATGCTCCATTAGCTTCTTCTTGTTAAATACCTCAGTTGTTCGTGAATCAAAGTAGAGTGTAGAAGCAGAGAAGAACACACTTCAGAGATTCGAGCAAAATCCATGTTCGGGTTCTCCTTATGCAAAAGTTGGTTCAAGGTTTGCACGAACTGGGGGATTCATGATTGATATCTTTACAGTATTCTTCAGCATCGTCAAAGGCGAGTTTGATGATAGTTCATCGAAACTAGTTTTGTCATTGAAAGCTTAAAGCTTTGTGATTGAGTTCATTTTCTAATTTTGGGTTTCTCAGATGATGGAGAAATGAGCAAACTTGTCATGAAAAACTGCACAACAAATTTGATTTCACAGTAATAACATTATTGTCTAATAATATTTTTATTTTTTTAATCTTATTTAAACTAGTGAACTACTATTTTGTTGACCCCTTCTTTTTGCCAAGTTTTCTCCGCTGTGCAACTAAAAACTTGCATGGAAAATATGTTGAATTCTTCTATTTTCATCATTTATGGTAGCGCTTTTTAGATGTCATAATCACCAAGTTGATTCAAAACTTTTGTTTTTTTTTTCAGGTTTTCAAAATTGAGCCTTGGTTTGGATCATGTTACATAGATAAAGATATTCCACATTCTTCGATCATGTTGTGGAAATTTGATGCTTCAATACATCTACCCACCATGAAAGAATTTATTCCTGGGGATTTTTCTATTTGAGCAGATAATTTGGCTTTTGATCTTGCTACTGTACTTCCTCCAATATGTATAAATGATGAGCCAATGATGAAGCTGTGGTACAAACTTGATAGAACCTTCAAACTTCCTCATGCAAACACACATTTCTAGATTAATCTAAAAGGGGCTTACGCTAATTTGAAGTGTTGTCTCTTGACTGAACTATTTATACAACTTCTAAAAGATGAGCTAAATAAGATTATATATCAGGTTTTTCCATATCATTATATTTCAAGGTTTTCTCCGAATTTTCTTGTTTTATGAGAACTATTTGTGAAACCTCTTTTATAGTTGTGCTTTGATTTTGTTGTCATTGGTCATTTGTTTGATTGATGATATGCAATGTCTGCCTCACTTCGAGTCTTGCTCCCGATTCCTCGTAGAATTCGAGCTGGAACCAAAATAGGCAGTTGGATATGTTTCAGGTCTGTTGGCTTTTAGCTGAGTTGTAGTCTAACTTCATAGCCAATTTGTTTGAGAGATCGAGGGCTTCAGGAGGAGTGGTGTGCAAGGATCCTAACACTTCTGGAATTGAGAAGAAATAGACGGAGAAAATAGCATTTGAAGGATCACTATCTAAGATTCTAGCCCCTAAGTTTCTAAATTTATCATTTTTACTATCATCTTCACCATTTTAATCTATAGTTCAATTTGCACGGTCCCCCACGTATGATTTTCCTTAAAAACCAAATACCTAGAAACAAATGAGACAAAAATTCAACAAAAAACCCAAAAATGAAACTACAAAAATTTACCCCGGCAGATGTCATCCACTCTCAGGCAAGTAGTAACAAAGCATCTTAAGCAAGTAGTAATGGAGAATGAACTATAAATTAAGTGGCTGATTGATTTGTTGGTAGCAAAGATTGGCTGTGACCTGGTCGGAAGCCTTTAGAGTCTAGTTTTTATTCTATTCCCCATCGAAGAAGATGGTCAAAATAACATATTTGCAAAGTTCGGTACTTAAGGGCTAAGGACCAAATTTTTTGGGCCTAGTTTAAAACTTTTCTCAATTACTAGTTGACGTGGCGCTAACATATTGAAGATGTGGCATGGAATATATTCTTAATTTGGATGAAATATTCCTACCGTTATATGCGCAGTGGTTATATCGCTCCTTTTTCATAACTTTAGTGGCAAAATTGCTCCCAACAAATAACATTAGCAGCATTTTTGCATAAAAAAATACATTGATGGCACAACTGCTCTATCGGCATTAGTGGCAAAATTGCCCATTTTCCCGAAAAAAAATAAGGGACAAAAATGATGTTTCACCAAATCTTTGTTTTCTCTCTCTTTTTTTTAAACGGAACCCTAGCCTCGCACTGTCACAGTTCCCCTTGCCTTCTTCTATCGGTTGTGCCCTTGACACCGTTCCCCACTACTCCGGTGGCTCAGGTTGAAGCTCGTCCCACATATATATGATCTCCTCCACCAACGACTACAGTTGCCCCTTTACTCCGTCTTTGCGATCTGTGATCGAGTGTCAAGCGACAATGCTGTAATCACTTGGCTGACATCAAATAGGATCAACAGCAACTTGAGCAGTAGGTAGCTTGGTGGGAGGGAATCAATGGCAAGAGCATGGGACGTAGGCTCAATGTTGACAAGACAAGAGAGGGGAATGAGCGTCATGGAAATTATCATACTTTAGTGGGGGCATAATAGTAATTATAAGGTTGTGGCACGCATAAGGTAGGATGCATTTCTGACCTTCGCTTACTTTGTGCGAAAGGGAAATTTTGCCACTGTAGTTTTTGCCACTAATTTGCCACTAATGTTATTGTGATAGAGTAAACTTCCCACTAAAGTTATAAATGAGAATAAAATAACAAGCATCTAACGGTAGAAATATTTTGTCCAAAAAATCATATTACGAGCCATGTTAGCACCGCCTGAATGAGTACCAAGTTAGCAAAATCTAAATGTAGTCCTTGAAATTTTTCTTCTAGGCTGCTAACTATCATAACCTTATAAATCAATTATTTAGACTCTCTTTCTTACTGAGTCTCATCAGATTTCCTCTACTGACGCACCATTAACTAAAATCTCATTGAGTAGTGGGCTAGACCTTATCTGATGGTGAACAATAACCTCCCAAGATCAAGTAATAGTGACACTTAATCATTAGAAC
Organism: Aquilaria sinensis; assembly: GCA_005392925.1. Classification (NCBI taxonomy): domain Eukaryota; kingdom Viridiplantae; phylum Streptophyta; class Magnoliopsida; order Malvales; family Thymelaeaceae; genus Aquilaria; species Aquilaria sinensis. Next base: position 62,253 of record SMDT01002867.1, on the reverse strand, counting down.
AATGGGATATTGACAAAATTGAAGTGTGAGCAAATTCACAAATAAGTGTGCTTCATTCTTTGGTTCCGATCATTGGTGGATGGTGGCACCTCATATCTTTATATAGATTGATGTGGAAATGCAGTATTAATTCATAATCGATGAGCTGTCAATAATGATGTTCACTGGTTGTGGATGTTGAAGGTGATGATAATAATGAAAGATTCAAAAATTTATGGGCCAAGGTTCTAGGTGATAAAAGAATGAGATCAAAATATGAATTTTTCTCGATTTTAATGTTTGGAAGTATTAGCAATTTTAATGTGAGTGTGAAATTGACACAAAAACTCTAACACTAAATATAAAAACAATGGTGCCAAAATTGCCGTGTAAAAAACGTAAGCTCAATCATCGGCGAAATAACTATGGAAGCTTCGAAGCCTCGCGTTGAGACGCATATTTTTCAGACCTTTTTTACTAGCTCGGCCGCAATACCTCACTCACATGAGTCACATCTGCACGCCACTCATGCATATACGCAACAGTTATATGATTTCTTTCACATTCGAACTGAAGAAACCAAACTCGTCTCGTTGATCAAATTCAAATGTCGAACACTTCTATTTGCGTCAGCAACAATTTCTATTATCATCATCATCAACATCATCAAGACAAGGAAGACGATGATTTGAAATGGAGCAGCCCCCTCATATCGCCAAGAAATTTAAAAGGAAACAACTTCTGTAAAGAGACGAACTCAAGCCAAGAACCGCTACTCAAAGCGCAGACTCAACAAGTTCACAGCGCTTTTGGTCCGGCTCGTTGAGAAGGCGGGAAGGATTTTCTCTGAAATGAGATATCTGACCACGAGCCTCTGGTCCAGTGTTCAAGAACGCCCATGATTGCATTCCGATCATCATCAATCTCAAGGACAGAAAGGAAGACATCAACAGCTTTAAGCCTAAGAAGACACAGAGGAGTCCAGACCAAGTTTCAGACCAAGGCCTGGATTCAAACAGTTTTAAGCCTAGGAAGATGCAGAAAAGTCCAGATGAAGAAACTGATTAAGATGTTTGACGAGAGTGGTATGTCACCAGTGTCGATGTTCATGTGAACATTACAAAAACGGTAATCCAAATCCTGAATGCGCAAGTATTGTCACGACGCAAACAAAAATGTCCAAAAGTGACTTTGATGGTCTATAGCTCGGATGGAGTATTTGGCTCGTTGCTCGACTGCTAGTTGCCCATAAAGAAACGTGCCTCTCCAGCCTATGGTTAGCTGTCTCTTTCCTCTTTATACAGCTCCAGTTTTTGTTTGAGCATCAAAAAAAAAAAATACAAAATACAAAGCGAGTAGAGACGTAAACTGAATACCAAAAGAACTTTTTCCATTTTCACCTGTGTTAAATGATGGGATCAAATGGCATCCCATACATAGTAACAGGAATAGCATCGGGTTAGCAAACATAGTTTTAATTCTGCCGGCAATACATAGTCACAGGAAAATCCGGGCTGGTTGATAGGCTAAATCATCAGCTTAAACAATTCATTACCGAGATCATGGGAAGAATTTGATGATTACCACTCAGAGCAGTAACCAGTGGTGGCTATTTTGCCTTCTACTTCCATTTGCCTTTGATTTGCCTTCTGACTTCCCAACTTGAAGTCCCAGTTTGCCGAGGTGTTCGAAGTTCCAAACATGCAGGAAAACTACCAATCCTGTTCCACGTAAGTACAATTCTAATCCTGCATTTGAATGTAAAAGGGGTGTCTACAGTTAGAATGGAAGCTTGGGATGTAAAAAAACCACAAGTACAACAACAAATAAGCTTACTGGTATTCAACCAATTAAATATATTATCAAAAATGTCTGGAAACCATGGAAGGCAGATTTCTGACCTTAAACCTCTTCCTCCGTGAATCATCAGTGTGATGAGATACAGGTGGTTCACGTCTTCGAATTTCATTTTTATATATTTCCTCTCGCATTGTTAGGATCCTCTCAGCCTTCACTTGCAGTTGACTTCTTGAATTTTGGAAAAAGCCATCCTTGTCCCATGTAACCTCATAATCAGCCCTCATACGAGATCCTTGCTGCTCAAAAGCCATAAGGAGCATCTCAGAAGCAAGTAATAGCAGAACTTAAATAGGAACTCATATATGCCAGCAAGAGCTAGTAATTCTTTGCTTATCCACACCCCTCCAGCAATTCCTCTGTGGATAAGCTATATGAACGCTCAAAACTTTGGGTCAATGTAGCTAACATCCTATCTAACTTTAGGCAACAATGGGCCATCCGATATTTGTACAGGAGGCTGACTGTTGAAAAAATCACTTTTTGTCTATATCTTATAAGTTACAGGACTCCATAAGCTCCTAATCCATGACCAACTACATAGACGTGGTCTAATATGTCCACATCTCAAGCAGTTCTTACTTTACATGATCCCATTGAAATATTCCAAAAAATGGAAACAATCTTATGATTACCAAGGAGAAACTAAATACCTTTTCTAATGAGCGGCTAGATAGCACCTTAAGGGCATTATAAAAATCCTGATATTTCTCAAATTGAACCACAATCTTACAGTAGAGACCCGAAACTAAGCCCACATCATCAACTGCATCCTTACTGACATCAGCATCCTCAGCAACATTAAGATTCCTATCATGTCAGAGTAAAGAAGCCAGCAGCAATTATTGTTAAATTTCAGGCCATCTGAAAAGGGTGATAATTGTACGGTTCAAAAAAACAAAAAAGACAATACATATCCCAGGGAAAACAGGAGAAGGCAAGCAGCAAGTTCATGTGATACATAAAAAGAAAACACTTCCATTTGATATCAATAGCGTATTACTCTATTCACAAGCTTTGGATGATTTTGGGAAGAAAAAGTCTTGTGACTTTTGATGTCAGCCTCCAACATACGTGAACATGATGATAACAACAATCATCACACAGCACTGCAGTCCAAAATATTCACCTTCAAAACTATAGTTGGTTTATGGCAATGACTGTCATGGAAGATGTTAATATGCCTAATTTAGCTGCAAAGCACTTCTAGCATAAACTGACTGCAGGAGAATTGAATTTGTAACATGAATCCACTGCTACCAAACACAGAGGAAGGAATAAAGCTCAGAACACGCACATGATCTGTCATTCCCAATAGTTTGTTAGACAGATCGAATAATTTGTTCTTAGTGTAAATTAAATAGAATCCCGCTCAAACACAGAATAAAGTTGCCACCAGCAGCCATGACTATGTCAGAACCAAGGAAAAAGGAGAAGGGGGCATCCGCAATCAGTTTCACATTCATTTATAGCTGGCCACTCATTATTGGACTTAAAGTTCTTCAAATCCGGACTCATGGCTGCACTCTTGTCATTTTTTTGTTTTCCCATTACCGGAGAGGAAGAAAGAGTGAAACAATGGACAGAGAAGTCATAGAAACTTAGCTATGTGCGAAAAAAATTTAATAAACTTGAAGATTTGGACTTCCAGCCTCCAAAACTCAGCCTACGCTGCTAGCTAGATGAAATTCCAACTTCCATACCCGCAAAAGCAAAACAACTAAAACAAAAGAATTCAGAAATGACAGGCACCAAAAACCAAGGAACAGAACCAAAATCAACCTAAAAAAAATGTCACCTTATATTCCCAAATGTAGAAAATATACTGTGCGTGACCAACGTGGATAGTTTGGATGAAACTCTTGTCTCAGCAAACCAACGTGATGGAGCTCCTCTCAACACAATTGTATCAGGCTCTTGCTTCCTTCCCCTGGAGTAGCCTATGGCAACAGACAAAAAATTAGCAAAAATTTCACCGACTATAAATCCCACGGCAACAAATTTAACAAACCTCGGTTTCCGAAGGCGTAAGACTCTTCCCAATCTTTCTTCATTTTCTCAAAATCATCCGACTCCGGAATTTGAACCCTAAGTTTGTACTTAACTCCCTCGAGATTGAGCTCAATCCCGTCCATTTTCTCTTCAATGTACCTTTGCCAATCCAGAAACTTTGTCTCCAGCTCCTTGAAATCCTCTTCCTCGCCATCCGCTTCGCTTCTTTTGCGACTCTTGAGAAACCCTAGGTCACGGATGAACAGAGCGCCGTTCGCAACAGGGTCGTCGTGCTTGCGCTGCTTGAGGTCTCTGACTCGATGGATTTGAATGTCTTCCTCGGGAACGGTCAGGGAGACTCTGAGGGCGTGCTTGAGGAAGTCAATGAGCGCTCGCTTCAGCCGCCACTCGTCGATCTGTTTGACGAAGGGGACGGTAGGGAAGATGGTGAGATTGAGCTTCACGCGCGGCACCAGAGACAGGCCGTTTCCGATTTCTAGGGTTTCGGTCGGTGGCAGCGTCTTCAACGGTCGCATACTGTCGTCTCTCTTTCTTCCTCCGCCGCTATCGACCCTCTTCCCTCTCAATTTCGTCCCTAAAAAGCATCCGTCATCGCTGAACTTTACCCAAAGTTTCAGAAAATCCACTAAACTTGCTGAGTGTTCAAAATAACCATTGAATATGTTTAAATATAACCATCCTTGTGGTTTGTGGCTTGGTCAATTATAATTATACACAATGCTCAAAAGCCTACCATTACCACTTTTTTTCAATACTCACAATCAATTACAAGCCATGGTATTAGGGAGCATTTGGAAAGTTAAGGATGTAAGCGTTTGTTTTTTGAAACATGTAAGGCGTTAGACCATATTTGGTATAAAAAAGTTTGTCATTACTATACAAACTAGGGGGAAGGTGTTTCGAACTTAATCAGTTGCTTGGGCCATGCATCCTTGGTGCCATTATTCCAGGTGCTTCAAGCACCACACTTACCACTTGTTTCTTTGCTGATTTTGAGTTAAATATGTTAATGTTGTGAAGGAAAATGGTAGGTATACATCTTAAAGTTATCCAATTCAAAATAATAATGTCCTTTCACCAAAAAAACAAAGAAGGAAAAAACTTGTATAAACTCGGCTCACATGTAAACCCGGACAAAATTGAGTTCCAGGTGGCTTGGCAAACTTATTAGATTACCCCTATTTAAATTATTTGTTTTCTTTGTTGTCAGGCAATGTTATTCATTTTGTGAGAGTAGTTACCTTCTTTCTCAACTCGTTATTGTCTTTCATCTTGCCATCATTGCTAGTTTTCTTTTGTTTTCATGCTTGAGCTTGGATCATTCTCTTCTAATTCTTTTTTCCTCTATTCTTGATGTTCAATTTTGTTTTCATCATGTTTTATTTGCTCCATTATCAATTTGTTTTTTGTTTGAGAGATTTTTGGTTTTGATCTGGTTTTTTTTTTTATCTAAGATCTAATTTTTTGTTTAAAAAATGATTCACAGGTGTTTTTGAAGTAATCAGTGGTTTGTTTGTTGTTGATTTTAGTTCATGCAATGGATCATATTATGAACTGGATTTGAACACTCCCCCATATGATATTTTGCCCAATGCACAAACTGTTATGAATGCAAGGTTGATATGATTTCTTGTTTTTGGTTTTTTGCATTTTGATTTGAGTTTTGGTTGGTTTTGGATATTTTTGTAATGTTTTTCTGATATTTTGGTTGTGGTTCTAGGTATCTATGGAGTTTTTTCTAGTAGTCTAGAATATGGAATTAATGTTAAGTCATTACTTGAAGCTGTTGATGGAAGTGATTTGTCTTTATTATCTAATTCATTGGTTGTTTCCTGTGGTATCATAGCTGTAGGTATATATTCTTTTTACTGATAGGATTTGTTCTTTTAGTGTTATCTATTTGTTCATTCTATATTTGATATTTCTTTTTGTGTAGACACTGCTGGAGCTGATGGTTATGAAAGGACAAGTATATATGGGATGCAGTTTCATAGTAAGGAAAATGCATATGAGTTTTGTAAGCAACATGCTCTTAGTCATGGGTTTGATATAGAGAAAATGAGGTTGAGGCATAGGGCTGATGAATCTTATTCTACAAAAGACTTTTGTTGTTCTAGTACGTGTGAGAAGCAAAGTTCACATAAGGATGCTGCTTATTCAAGGCCTTGTTATCATATGAACTATAAGACATGTTTGTTATAGGATTTCTAGTAATGTTAAGGACTAGTGGTGTTTGGGAGTGTACCAAGTTTGAGAGATAGCATAATCACCCTTTTGTCCCACTAGATCAAAATCATTTGTTGAATGGTACAAGACATATTGATGAAGGGAAGAAGAATATGCTGCTATCTTTCATACGAATTGGTATTAGGGCTATAGATGCTTTTAGAATATTGTATCAAGAAGCAAGGGGCATTCAAGCTATTGGTTTTATAAAGAAATATTTATTTAATTCTTTAATTGTAAAAGATTAATTCAAATTGATAGTGGGGATGCATAGTCATTGCTTGATTGTTCTAGGGAGAAGTCGAGTAGTGATGGTAACTTTCATTACAAATGTTAGGTTGTTGATGGGCTTAAGGAATTTCATTTGGCAGGATTCTTAAATGTATGATGGCTAGAAGGTTTTTGGGGATGTGGTAGTATTTGAAACAACGTATATAATGAACATGTATGGGTTGATATGTGCTCCTTTTGTTAGTGAGGACAATTACAAGAAAATAGTGATTTTTTGTTGTAGTTTTTTGGTGAGTGAGTAGAAAGATAGTTTTGGATGGCTATTTAATTGTTTCTTAGAAAGTATAGGTAAGGTGCAACAATGTGCATTCATGACTAATGAAGATGCTTTAATAATTTATTCTACTGAGAAGTATTTTCCATTGCCTAGGCATTATTTGTTTTTATGACATCTATCACAGAATAGTCATAAACCTTTGAGGGGGTTAATGAAAAGTAATAAGCAATTCACAAAAGTATTCAGTTGATGCTTCTATGATTTTATAATAGTGGAGTTTGATAGGAAGTTTCTACTAAGAAGATGAGGACTTGCTCATCTTTCAAGACATCACTGCAAAGGGCCACCACAAGTGAAGAGCCTAGATCGGGATATGTGACTTTCCTAAGGAAAAGGTGGGTAGATTACCCTTCATCCTGGGAGTCGAAGGTGCTAGCCTTGATTGTAGATTTTGGAAACTCTAAATATTGTCTCGAACAAATGGCACTCTCTATTGAAAGAATAATGCCTAAACTTGAAAATAAAGATGTTCAGATAACATTTTTTATGAGCAAGTTAGAAGCTCAAAATTTTCCCAAGGAAGCAAGTACAAGCAACATAAAGCCAATCATTGATCATGCTACTAAAAGGCTCGAAAACATGGAAAAACAACAAAAGCAAAGCCAACATGATTGTCCAGTCTTGCAAAGTGCCTTGAATGACATAACCTAAATGTTTGTGGCCTCGTTATCTATTTAACAATTGCAACACATGATCATGAATACTATTCGAGCTTAATTTAGAGTGGCTCCACAATCATTCTTAGTGTATGCAAAGCCATACTCAAGAAAGATCAATAAGCCAAGGATGCCGTTAGGCTACCAACCACCAAAGTTCTAACAATTTAACAGCAAAGGTAACCTGAAAAAACATGTGGCTCACTTCATCGTAACATACAACAATGTTGGGGTCTATGGTGCTATTAGGGTGAAACAATTTGTTTAATCTCTTAAAAAGGCTACTTTTGACTGAAATACAGGTATTCCTACTAGAACTATTGGCAAATGGGATCAACTTAGAAAGAAAGTTCTTGTCAAGCTTTTATAGCACTGGAAGGACAGTCAGCCTCCTGGAGTTTGCAACACTCAAGCAAAGGAAGGACAGAGTATATAGAACAATGGAAAGCCAATGTCCACAATTGTGTGGAGTGGATAAGTAAAGTGTCCTCGATCAATATGTATGCACAAGGGATTCATTGGGGAATCCTTTATAGCTTAAAGGGAAATATGGCACACTTTTTTTAAGAGCTCATAGTAATGGCCCATGACTTGGAGATCCAAATCACAAGGTATGAGAGCTATGTTCTGAGCAATTGCTCTCAAGAGAAGGATGGAAAAAAAGACAAGGGAGGAAAGGCTAGGAAGGTGAAAAAGACCATGGCCACGGCTACAACTCTGGTGAAAGTCTCCAAAGAAAGCTCAAATTCTAACACCAAGTTTGTGAAGGGCCAATCTAACATGAAGAAAAGGCTGACACTCAAAGAACTTGAAGCAAGGCAACAACTATTTGCAGATTATGATGTGCTGACAATCTTGGACTAGCTATTAGAAAGGAACTTGATAGAGTTGCCCTACCCAAAGAGGCCAGAACAGGCTGGAAGAATGGACGACCTAGAGTATTGTCAATTTCACCGTATCATTAGTCACCCTAACAAGAAGTGATTCATCTTAAACAATCCTATAGTATGCAAGAAAGAGGAAGGGCACGTTAAGTTTGATGACTTTGAAGAGCCATTACTTACAAATGTTGCCAAAATACATTTTGGAACAATCTGCCCAAACTTTATGAAAAAATTTGAAAATGAAGCCAAGATCTCTACTTAAGACTTTACAGAAGAAGAAAACACACTTGAAATACCTGCACATGGTCCAAAAAAATATTATTTTTAATTAAATTCAAGGTGGATGAAGAGGTGACAATTGTTTACGTAGACCCCAAGATGCCAAAATACTCTATGGACCTAAATGCCCCAAGCTTGTACAAAGTCATGGTTATTGACTTAAATACATGGGAATCCTCATCCATGTTGGAAGATGAAGTTGGTGACAAATGATCAATGTTTATAAGCAAGAAAGAGAAATATGCTTAGATGATAAGGGTAAACATCCCTAGTCCTTCAAGAGTGTTCAACCCTAATAAACTATTGAGATGAAAACCAACTAGATGTGGGTAATTCAACAAGTTCTAGTTCATCGGATGAGAAAATAATGAATGGAAAATGTTGAAAGGACGAAGACGAAGGAAGAATCAACCATCACACCTTTGCCTACTAGAAGCTTCAAGAGACAAAAAGCAAGAAAACATGAACAAGCATGACTCCACATGGATGCATCCCTAAATGTTTAGAAAAGTCTAAAGGCAATCACATCTGATGGATGTAGAACCATTACAAGTGGTTAGGAGGTATGTGACATTAATTGAATACTTCCCAAAATCATATTTTACTGGACATATTGTGGAAGTAAATATTATATGCATTTGTGGAGATAGCACACAAAGTGATAGCCAAAAAAGGACTTCGCAAAACAAGCATTAGAGAGGAAGTTGATGCAATTAAAGCCTACATCATCTCCAAACTCAAAGATTTCCCTAGAACCATAATCATGAATGAAGTCCTCAAGCTACTGCAAGATGTTCGTCTAGCCTTAATTCAAGTGATCTCTAACATGATAATTTATGAAGGAAAGTTGTTTTATAGAAGAGCAAATGAAATGAGCATCACCTGTATGGTTACCATTTCTTTCAATGAAGAAGACTTACAATTGGGGCATTGCCAACATGCTCAGCTTCTTTATGTGAGTGGATATATTCATGAACATTGAGTTAGGAGGATCTTGATCGATGGTGGCTCCATTATAAATATCATGCCTATTCGAACCATGAAGAAAATCGGGTTATTTACAATGGATCTTTCAAGTAACAACTTGATCATCTAAGGCTTCAACCAAAAAGGGCAACACTCTACAAGGAAAGTCCAACTTACAATGGATATAGGAGAATTGAAGACTTTCACCTTGCTCCATGTAATCAATGTAAGTGCTTCATATGACTTGCTGCTTGGATGAACTTAAATGCATGAAAATGGAGTCATACCATCAACTTGGCACAAATGTTTCATTTATGTTGAAAGTGACAAAAGTATCAAGCATGTCATGATAGAAATTGCCCTTTTTGATATTGAGGAAACTCATTTTGCTGATGTCAAGTTCTACCTAGAATACAACCAAGACATGAAGCCCAAAGCTTTTGCCATACTACTCCCTAAATTAAAAAGTGCCAGAAAGGACATCCCAGCCTAATCAGCAAATCATCCACAAGTACCAAAGCTCACTTATCTAAGGAATATGCTAAAGTGCTAGAAAAAGACTTGGTCCTATTGATTTCATTGCTTTCTAAATTGGTTTGTATCTAGTGAACCTACAAAGGAAATAAAACAATTTCAAATTTTGAAAGCAAATACATGGTTAAGCCTAAGGTTAAAAAATTATTTCAAAAGGCAGGTTATGGCAAAGGCAAGCCTCAACAACTTGGCGATTTAGATGCAATCCTTAGAAAAGGGCAATTTAAAGAAAGGCATGGTTTAGGATATCAACCTTCCGTCCTTGTGAGGATTAAGATAAAGAATGTGTCATGCAACCCAATGGTGACACAAATCTATGAGTATGACAAAAGCGCAAGTAAAGTCGCATGTCAACCAAAAGTAGGAGGAAACCCACAAAAATGTTCGGGTCTTCATATTCAAGTGCTTGGGACCAAAAGTCCCTACCGATAATATACAAAAAATGTATTTTTTTTTTGTATGGCTTGGACCAAATAGAGCTCCTCCGAAAGCACAAGTAAGGACTAAGTGCCAAAATCAAAGGAAACAAGGGCAGCACCCTGAGTAGGGGTGAGCATATATTCGGTTTTAACAGAAAAAATTGAAAAATTGAATTTTTTCAGTTTTTTCGATTAGCGCAATTTGGTTATCTGTTCTATTTCAGTTATAACCAACTTTTTCATTTGGTATTTGGTTCGGTTTCTAGTTAAAGTTATGAAAAAATCGGTGACCAAAATAACTGATTTTGTATAAGAGAAATAAGGCTACCGTTTGTTATGAATGGGGCTAGTACAAACCCAAATTCATAAGCCCAATTGAAGTTTAATGATTTAGCCTAAACCAAAGATAAAATGAAGACCAAGTTACTAACACCTTCAATCCTTCATTGCCATCTTTGTCGAGGTTGAATGGAGTGAGTGAGGGCTAAGGCTCCTATCTGCGTGTGTGATTGTAAGGGGACAATGGTGCTCACTACTCGCTTAGTATTGAAGATTAGAAGAGGTGAGAGAGGGAGGCAATGACGGTGGGTTGCCGATTGGTGTTTCATTTTCTATAGTGAGCAATTGATAGTTGAGAGCAGAGGATGCTCTTTCTAGCATAGGTAATTAGCTAATAGTTCAAGTGAAAGTTGAATCTAGTGACCTTTATGCTAGATTTGGTGCGAAAAATAGCAAAGCAATTAATGATGGAAGACGGTGATGTAAGTTCAACAATTTTCAAAAATAAATTTTTTTCTCTACTAAAATTCAAGCATTTGATCGATTAGTGGTACTGCTTTGTGACAAATTTTATCCAATGCATTATGGTGGAAAAATAAAGTCTTTATTGATTGAGATTTTATAAACCATTAGATTATCATTGATTAGGTTTTTTATTTTGTCTAAAATTTTTTTCTCCTTTGGTCCATTTGAAACTTGAATGTGCACTTGGAGTTAACTCATTGATTTTACTTTTTTGTTTTTAACAATTCTAACATACTTTCCCTTAAACATAATAGTAAACAATATCTTAAACTTCAATGCTCTCTAATAATAGAAAATAGGTGTCTTAAGGAAAACAAAGTTACAAAGCACTTTAAGAAATGGATAAACTATAAAGCTGACAATTCAAATCCTTCACTTGGTAGCTTTCTTGGTTCCCTCTAACTTTACATGTCTCATTTACTTTGAGTAATAAAGTTTCGATTTATTACTTGTGTGTTTGAACTGAAAATACATTTATCCAATGCATTAGTTAGTTTAAAGCCACCATGTGTGTAATAGGTTTTTGGTAAAATATGGTTGTGTACTGCTTATATATATATACACATATATCAGGGTTAACTTTGTATTATTTTTGCTTTAGTTAAATTGTAAATTATACTTATATAGTCACTGATAAAATCTTGTTAGAGGCCGTTCAATTGATATATCCTTTAGTAGTAATGCAAATTTAGTCCTTCTCACACTATTTTCATTCCTTATTTAGTTGGACTCTCAAGGAAAAACTGATGGTGGTCGCTAACCTCAACCTCATATGAAAGATGACGAATCACTTTCTTCCTAAAGAGAAGTAGCAACAAGAGCCCCTTCATCAAGTTCTAAAACTGTGAACTTCGGTAGCCAAGGAAAAAAAAAAGGACAATGGTAGCAAGGTCTACTGTGTGGCTTCACTTTGAGAAAGTAATAAATTAAAAGGGGGAACATAAGGCTAAATGCAAGTATTGTGAAAGATTGTTAGCTAGTCATCCAAAGGATTATGGCATTAGTTCCCTTAAAAGTCAGTACAATTCTTGTTTTGCATGTCTTGCATTAGAATCTAAGTAAAGTGAGTTGGTTTTTACTACTAGAAATGAAGAAAATGGTAAAGAACTAGGATGTTGGACATTTGATCAGGAATTGATAAGGAAAGCACTTACTTTCATGATTATTATTGATGAATTGCCTTTCAAATTTGTTGAAAATAAAGGATTTAGGCACATGTCTGCTGCCTGTCCTAGATTTCATGTTCCCTCATAACATACAATTGCTAGAAATTATTTTCAATTGAGAGGAAATAACTGAAATGATATTTTAAGAATACATGCCAACGTGTTTGCCTCATCATAGATACATGGACTTCTTTACAAAAGGTCATTTACATGTGTCTCACTGCTTATTTCATAGATGAAAATTAGAAACTGTATAAAAAGATTTTGATCTTCTGTCTAATTACTGGTTGTAGAGGTGAGATCATTGGTAGGGCAAGAGAGAATTGCCTTATTAACTAGGGTATTGATAAGGTGTTCATAAATATAGTTAACAATGCTAGTTCAAATGATGTAGTAGTTTGTTTCTTGAGAAAAAAAAAATCAGTAATTGGGGAATAGGTGTTGTTGGTTGTAAGTACTTGTATATGAGATGTATTGAGCATATCATCAATCTTGTTGTTATTGATGGATTAAAAGAGATGCATGATTTCGTGGATCATGTTAAAGCTAATGATAAATTTGTAAAGCAATCTCTAACAAGATTTGCTAATTTCAAGAAATGTGTTGAGAAAGAGAAGATTGAGATCAAGGCTTTGTTATGCTTAGATGTTAGCAATAGGTGGAATTCCACCTATTTGATATTGACTGTTGCCTAGAAATTTGAGAGAGCCTTTGAAACATATGCTAGTGATGATCCCCATTTTGAGTTTGAATTAAAGGAGTTGATTGGTGAAATACTTAAATCTAATGATTGAGAGAATGTGAGAAGATTAGTTACTTTTCTTGAGAACTTTTATGAGCTCACTTGTAAGATTCCAGGTTCTTTATATGTTACATATAATATCTTTTTACATGAGATTTTTGAAGTGGATGGTCTTTTGTAAGAGTGGGGAAATAGTGGTGACTTTGAATTTGCCGTTATGGCTAGAAAGATGAAAGAAAAATATGAAAAATATTGGGGTAATATTGAGAAGAATATGTTGATATACGTTGCAGTGATTCTTTATCCATGACATAAACTAAAGTATGTTGAGTTTGCTTTGAGTAAGATGTATCAGTCTAATAAAGATTTGAGGGTTAAGTTAACACAAAAGGGCAAATATGCTTTGATTAAGATGTTTAGTTGGTACGAGAAAATGTTGGAGCCACGTTGTGGTGAGTCAAGTGGACTTAATCAGGCTTTATCCAATCCAGTATCTGAAATTCAAAAAATGAAAGGGCAAATTTCAAAAGAAATAAAGAAGAAAGTTCAGATCACTAGTTGAGAATGATGAAAATAAATCTGATTTGATTAAGTATTTAAATGATGAGTGTGAACCAGATGAGGATGGCTTAGATGTCTTATAGTGGTGGAAAATGAATATTGGGCGTTTTCCCGTTCTTAGTCAAATGGCCCGTGATGTCCTAGCTATTCTCATCTCAACATTTGCCTCTAAGCCTACGTTTAGCACTAGAGGAAAGGCTCTTGATGCTTTTTAGTGTTCATTGACTCCTAAGATTGTACAACCTCTCATATGTTATCAATATTGGCTTAGAAAATCAATGAGCCTTGTTGGTGTGGAGGAAGACCTTGAGGAGATAGAAAAACTAGAAGCAAGTACTATTGTATATATTTAGTAGTCTAATATATGTTTTTTTTTTCTATAATATGCTTATGATTCCTTTTATGTTTATGTATTTAATTTTTCTCAGATTTGTTGAAAGTGGTAATGGGTAATTCAATCTTAGATATTTGAAGAATAAGTTTGACTAGTTGGTTTAGGCAAGTGTGTTCCTTAATTGTTAGTTACCTTATTAATAAATTTGGGAAGTAGTTCATTTACTTTATTTTTATTGAAGAAAATCATCATACTCTTAAGTTGTTTTTTTCTTTGGGCATATGGTTGGCATTATGTGGTGAAGCACCTACTGGTATTATGGCACTTCTTTGGTTGTGGTGAAGCACTTGGCTATTTGGTGAAGAAAGTTGGACTTTCGTATTATGAATCTATGGACATTAGTGTTTTATTTTTGGAAGTTTGAAACTTAAGCATGAAATGTGTTTCATTTATGTTGTCATTCAAACAAGTTATGTTCTATTGTATATTGGTAAAGGATCCATGGAAAATTAATGTTGTGCATAGTTTATTGAAGAAATGTGTTGTTTTATTTATATTTTGTGTGCAGCAAGTTGAAGAAATGCATGGATTTCTTTATTTTGGTGTGAAACTCTTCAGAAAATCAGTTATTTATGTCAAATAACCGCAAAACCAAATTTAAATTCTATTTCGGTTACTTTGGTTTTATAGGGAAATTTGGTTATTTTGGTTACCAACTTCTACAACCAAAAACCAAATTGATCAATCCTAGCCCTAAGCATCTCATTAAATTGATTATCCTCAAGGGGAAGTGGCTTCATGCAACAACATCACACTTGAAAAACAACACCAAGAGGAATCAAGCATAGAGGACTCACATGATGAAGATGAGCTGAGCCTTGTATCTAAAGCTTGTGAAAAAATGGGCAAAGCTGGTGACATCACCCAAAGATCTTTGAAAGAAAACATCACATTAAATAAGTCCTAAGAAGATTCCTAGGAAAAGGGGCAAAGCTTTGGACAAAGTATCATCAAGATCAAAGCAAATAAAAGAGAAGTCTTTGAGAAGCTTCAACAAGCTTGAAGACTTAAGGGCATGCTTCTTGTTACGGGAGCCTAAATTGTATAAAAAAACAAAAACATCAACAAAAAACAAAAAAATATAATACTTATGGCTTACATGAGAATAAAATATATACAAAAAAATCCTTAAAATATGTAAATCTCTTGGCTAGCCCAAGTATAAACTGTGAACAACTAAATTAAATAAAAAAAATCCTTTTTGAACTATGCTTTTTTTAATGACTAGTTCAAGTACATATTTATTATCAAAGTTGCAAGTTTTATTTCAAGGATGTAATGAAGTGAGATGATGAAATACAACAAAAAAATCTTTATTCCATTCGAGAATTCCATTATGGCCTACTTGATCTTAAAGGAAAAAGAAAATAGAGTTATATAGAAATGGTGGTCCAATTTCCGAAAGCAATGTCTAAGATTGCCTTCTTGAGTTCCTACCTTTGTCAATTTATTGCTTCAAGTCTAGATTCTCCTGTGGCTAGGTGATCTTTGATTTCTTTATGCCTTGTCTCTAAATAGTCAAGTGCTTCGAGAGATTTCTGATGTTCATTTTGGAGTATGTCAATTATAGTCGATAAATTAGCCTTTTGTTATTGTAGATTCCCCATCTAGGTATTGAATTTCTTTATAGAGTTAACATGTACATCTTTCTTCTCATCTAAAGCTATTACTCGTGAAGTATAAATGCCAAACTCTTCCTTAATAGAAGCAAGCTCTTTCATTTTAACCTTTTGGTCCAATGACTGTGTGACTTTCTATTGATGTGAAAGGTACATCTTAGCATCCTTTAATAGAGCATGGATCCTTTCAAATAAAGGAGAACAATCCACAAAGAAAACTTGGTCAACAATCTCCAAATCTCATCCATCCCGAAATGCCATAAATCTCATAGTGAAAAAAACCCATTTTGCAAAGCATTGTCTACTTCCTTCTTGAAGTAGTTTATAAGACCTTGATAAATAATCTCCTTAATATTATCTACTGAAGCAAAATTTTACTTTGGCATACCAGAAGTACAAGAGACTATTAGCATAACTTTGGAATTTCCCTTCAAAGGAAAAGGCATCAAGGCTATATCAACAATAGGTGTGTTACATGGCGAAGCATTGACTTGGCCACTTGACTAAGCTTCTGTTTCGTCTTTGTCATTTGAGGTAACTTGAATGGGATGATTAGAAAAACCATCTAGAGCTCCAATCTTTTCAATTCCAAGTGCCAAGTCCTATTTAGAAAGGAGGTGCTATGATTTTGGTACATCAAGGAAAACTATAACAAGGAAAAGATTAGATAGACCAAAATAAAAGAAGGAAAAGACTGTAGATTAAAACAAAAGGGAAATACTAACCTACATTAAGAGATTTTGAGGACATGCCAAGGCTATTTCTGAAGCTTTGACAAAAGGAAGAACATTTGTTGCTCTAAGCTTGCATACTAGGTTCCAGTAAAGGCTACTGATGAGCTTTTAAATTGATCATCTTTCTTGTCAAGGTCATTGGTAAGCCCATCATTGGATGCTTCTTTGAATATAGGCTTTGTTCTTTAATTAAGTTTGGGGGAACTTTGACTAGAGATGACTCAGCTTGGTTTCTTGCTCTCCAACAATGCAGAAGCTAAAATTTTTTCAAAGTAGGGAGTACCTCAATTTTCCACCAATTCATATAGCTTTAGTCAACTTGTAAGCCAATGTTAGAAAAAAAACTAAGAGGGATGGAACTTAATACATATCCTAGTCTAATTCAAAGACAGCCATGATTTATATAAGAAGTCAAGCTAAGAAGGGAGAAAACAAAGTTTGGGTTACCAAGAATCCTCTGAAGAAACCCATGTTGTAGAGCAAACTAGTGAGGATTGTAGTACTCCAAAATACAGGTATTATTGTGATGATATGTCAAGTACCCAGGATGGAGACTTATCATAAACTCCGCCGTATTTCACCCTTTTTTCCCTTCATCAGCATACTTCCCTGGATTCATTGTAGCTCACATAGGATTCCATGAGAAATCACGAGATGACAGTCCATTGAGTAGTAAAGACCTACAATCAACAATAGAATCTTGCCAATAGTTATAAGCATTTAAGGTTCCAAATCTGTTGGATCAAAGGATGAAAAAGATCCTTGCTCATGGTGTCATAAACTCCCAGTGGAAAATGCAAACCAGCGCAAGCATAAAGGAAAAGACTAGGAAAAGTTGTCTTCATCTCTCCAAAATCATGAAACTTTCATTTGAGTTGTATATTTTTAGAAAGACCTTTATAAATACATGCCAGAATGGGAGTATCAAGCTAAATGTGTCTTCTTACACCATCTTTGATGTAGCTTTGAAAGTTTCGGGCTGTAAGTCATCATTGAAAGGAAAAACATACTAGCAAAGCCATAAAGCCAAGTAAGTGGCAACTCTACGCTCGTCATAAAATTTTGAAGAAGTAGGATACCCAAGCTTGTGGAATGCCAGTGAATTAAATGGAAAATTAGAATTTTGGGAAGGCATCATAATCGATCTCTAGATTTGTAGACTTTTGATGCATCGACCACTATGATAATACTTTACGTGTGTCATTTTCTGATATTGCTTAGAGGCATAAGGATTGGGGATAAGATCTTTTACTTTAAATTAAAAATCAATCCAATTAGCATGAGAAAACCTTGCCTTGTTTTTGTTATAAGCAACCCCTAAGAAGACCTTGAAGAGGTACACACATGTCTCTAGCAAGCGTCTGTAGTATCATTGATGAGCTTTGCATAGCTTGGCACAACCTCTTCATAGTACTCTCCTTGGATGGGAAGGCCACTGATCTCATGTATCTCCCAAATTGATGTGCTAATTTCACCTTCCTACAAGGAGACCAAGCCTCAATAAAAGCATGATACATCCTATTCAATTGATGATAGTTAAATTGTGTATCTCTGAAGGTAGAAGCTAAGTCATTAAGCCCGTTTAACCATTATAAGTCATATGTATCAATAGTCCATTCTTTAAAACTTTGCAAATATTGAATCTTACCCTTTGAGTCAAGTGAAAAACCCAACTTTAGTTGACGGCAGGAAATGAGCTTTGCAACACTTGACCTTGGAATATCAAGAACATTCACAAGGGACAAGGGAAAGCCCAAAGACGGCCAATGACCAAGCAAAATGACATATTCGGGAACTTTGTGCTTCTCCAATGGATATTCACTAAGCCTCAGCATTTCAAATTCCTCAACTCGGTCTAGGTGCTCGACAGCGTGGGAACCAATGGAAGGATAATGAACTACAAGCTTAAATGGACTAGCATCTCCTTCAGAACATGGCTTCACTATGGCTTTCAAAAGTATCAAATATTTGCCATATTTAGACTCAACAATCCAATCAATCTTTCAATGCTAGGAAGCCGACATAACTTTTAAATGCACATTTGGGCCAGTCATTTTGCAATAAAGTATCCTGCTCATAAAAAAGCTTGATGTAGTAGCAAAAACAACAATGATCGCTCCACAGCAATTCATAATCCAAAAAGAGGCACAAAGACAAGGTTGAAAAGATATGCATTAAAACTTAAAAGGTTTGTTTATACCCTTGGAATATATAAAGAACAAAAATTCCAAAATAAAAGTTTAGAGATGATATATGCCAAAGCCCTTGGTTTCCTAGGACACTTAAGAGTCACAAACTCAAGCAAATCAAGAAGTTATGCAAAAAAAAAAATGTTAAATAAGCTTGTTAGTTCTTCCTATCCAATAATGACAAAAAGTATCTGAGCCAGAACATTGCATACGATATTTTTTTAAATCAACACTTACAGTATAAAAGTTTGTTAATATTGTAAAATGCTTCGGCTAGCTTAAAAAGCACACAGAAACAAGGAATACTCTACCACTGTGCAACCACAGCAAATTCTAGAAAAAACATAATAATAATGATGAGCTCTAATAATTTTAAACGTAAAAGGAAAAAAAAAGATCAAATACAAGTGCTAAAGCAAGCTCCACACTAACCTGTTAAAGTGTGAGTGGTGGTTATTAGTGACAAATTTACAGTTTCATTTACCTGTGGATAATAATGAAAGGTGTATTATAAAAGGTTTTGCCCCATGATTCAAGATGTGTTGCAATTCAACATAATTTCCACATGTATAGATTTGAATCCTATATATAAGAAAAATGGAAATGCAAAAAAAAAAAAAAGGTTCAAAAAAATGCAAATGGAAAAGAAAATAGCCTATGCATGACATTTCACCCCTTGACAATTGATGTGCTTCAGTAGTTTAATTTACTTATGCTACATCCAACAAGATGGTAAAAGCAAAGAATTGAGATTACTTCAAGAAATGGCATCGTTCAAGGGCTTCAATTTATAAAGAGATTGGTTTAAGTCCAGCTTAATTGGAAAATTCAAAATCTAGTTGGGGTAAAATGAATTTCAATTGCAAACAGCTTGCAAGGCACACTTACTGCCTTTATGAGAAGAGGAAAATTCCAAATTCTTGTTGGTATTGTAATTCAACAAAAATGTAAGTTCATCATCCATAACCCCAATCCAATGGTCTTTCCATGTGCATAATTTAGAAAGTTGAAGTCGTAACCAACTTGGTTACAAGCCTTGTCGAAGAGTTATGGGCAAATACAACACCTATGAGTAAGGAACCAAGAAAAATTAAAGTTCATGCAAAGTTGATCTTGTTTCCACATGGATAATTGCTCAAATAGAGTAGAAGAAACCTTTCCCCATGCAAAGATTGCCTAAAAAAAAAATCAATCAAGATTATTTGATTTATTACACTACAAAAAGCGTATAAATAAATAATTTTGAAGGGGCATTTGTAGACATCAAAATTTTATTAGGTAAAAAAATAAGCCAAACCAAATAGAAAATCTAGCTCATTTTAATATTGATTTCTAAAATTCAAAAGCATATTCAATTTAAAGGCTATAGGGCCAAGAGGTATAATTTTTGGAGTCTAAAAAATACACCAATAAAGGCCTTGAATGAAAAAACACATTATGCTATTTGTCACAATAGCCCATTCTTCCCTAAATGGATCTTAAAATTTGAGACCTACATGAAAAGCAATGACATGGCTTATGTTTATAGAATTTTCTAGAAAAATCTATCAATTATCCTTTTAAATTAAATAATTAGGATGATTAAGGAGAGATAATTATCATATTTATTTTATCTTAAGATAAATATAAGAGATAATTAAATGATAATTATTACATGTGATTTTCTTGAACTAAAGCACCTCCTCTTTATACTTATAAATTGTCCCAAAGTTAAAAAAAGACATAACAACAAAATTGAAGAAGCATGACAAGGGAGATGAGAAATTTCTCTACAAAAAGCTCTCTCCAACTCTTCAAAATGATCAAGCATAAATGCCAAACATGAAGAGAAGTCAAATCTAAGGATGATCAAATCCTAGTTTCAAGGCTAGATTTGAAGAATATGGTAAGGAACGTGAATAAAGTATGACGGTGCTATATTAAGTTCAAGTTTAGATTCGATGGAAGCAGTGGGGAATGTGTAAGATTCATTTCCATGTTGCATCAAGTTAAACTCTTACACAAGCAGCAAAAAGGTGTTGGACGTTACTGGAAGCCCACAAGTCTAAGGAGAATTGTGAAAAGTCCTAATTTAAAAGAAGTGGTGAGGAACTTCTATTCATTTTCATGTAAGCCAAATTTGGGTTCATGTTCATGAAGAAGCAGTTTGTGTCTCCATCAAAACTCAAAAAATTAATAAGAGGATTGTGCATGTGAAAAGCATGTTAGAAAATCGATCTCCCAAAATATATATTTCACAATTCAATTTTGTAATTTGTACTATAGTGAATTTCAAGTTGTAATTTTTACACAAAAATTATTCATACAGTTAAGGTATACATTCATTGCTTCTTTCATAACATTAAAAGTCTCTATTGGCCTTAGCTACTTTCTTAGCATGTTGTAGAATAGAGCAAATTAGTTCTTCAAATTTTTCAATAGCTTGTGTGGCAAATTCTTTTGAATGTTTTTTTCTCTCTTTTGTTTGATAATTGCAATGAGTAGACCATCAGTGAAGTAGATATAAAAACAACATTATTGTCTGATATCAATCAGCAATTCATATAAAGCATATCTATAGTTTGAAAGAACATATCAACACATGTAAATTGTAAAGGAACAACACATAAGAAGGGAAATAATAGATGGATTTCAACAAAAGAACTTGTAGTGTGAACAAGAACAATGTATCTAAAGTATGCAAAGCATGTAGTAGGAGCTAATAGGACATATAAAAGAACGGAAACAAACTCAAGATTATAAGAGAACAAGTCATAAGAATAATAGCTTTGCCCAGTCTAAATGATCAAAATGATTTTTATTGCTAGATTCCTTTGTTTATGATTTTGTTGTCCTAGCTAGAAATTATTGGCACTTATCTTAGGATGGTTGGTTGACCTTTTTTTTCTAGAATCTATCAAAGTACAATTGTTGTTGAAGACAGTTAATATGTTGTTTGATATGCTCAAATTTAGTCATGTTTTTCCCTTTTATTTGCTAGTCTTTTGATATGTTCTTGTTAGAATATGGTGCTTAATTGGTTCATATTTTTTTTAGGCCATATTTCAGCTTCATTTGAGTTAGGAAGGGTTTTGGTGAGGTTTTAGGGCTAAATTGTAGGTTTTAGTGAAGTTTTAGAGTTTACACGCCTTTATACATGCTCATGTAGTGTCTTATATGCCCATGTGTCCAAATTGTGTTGAAATTAGTAAGATTTTAAGTTTTAGGAAACTTACATGGCCTTGTACATGGCCGTGTATCAAACCGTGTTTGCCTAAATTTTAGGGTTTATCAGGTTAATTTAAAAAAAATAAAAGAATAGGAGAAAGGAATAGGTAGAGATATTGAGAAAAAAAAAGAGTTTTTGATGAAGCAAAGGCTATCGGAGGCTATTCTGATGATCGACATTGTTTTATGAGTACCGGATTGAAGATTTCTTGAAAATTTCTTAGTTTTATTTTGATTATTTAGTGTTTAGGTTTCAACATTATGAGCTAAACTTTTCCTGTTTATGCTTGGAGTAGATGAACCTTATAATGATTTTGTGATTGTGATTACTTTTGATTTAATATGATTATGTGTGTTTCTTGTGATTTATCCAATATTTATTGTTGTGTTGGTTAATAATAGCTAACCTATTAATTCAATGTGGGATAATAAACATACGTTTGGTAGTATTTAGTATGTTTGTTCTAGATCACCATTAAATAAAAAGGATATTATCATAACCAAGGGTAATAGGTGCGATATAATACCTCCTGACTAGGGTAAAACCTAGTAGTAGATAGTATGAGTTGTAATGCGTTCTTAGGAAGTGCAGTAGGCCTAGACACTCTATCGGTGACTTAAGAATAGGGTTAGTGTAATAGGAATAATAGAAAGCTAATCTACATTAGGTAGTACTCCATGGTCCAAGTAAATCACAATTCTGTTAAACCAAAGTAAAAGTAGCACTAAGGAGTTCTAGGGGGATTTTATTCTAAGTGTGAGGTTTCTTATTATGGATTATCTTAGTTATTTTCCACTGTAGGTTAGTAGTTAGTAGTTTATATTACTGCATTAGTTTAGTTTAGTTTAGTTAAACAAATTCCTTAATTAACGGTTAGATAATAGAGAGATATTGAGTATGGTAGGCAATATCCATTCTTTGGGGAAAATGCTCTTGGCACTTACCATTGCTATACTTTAATAAGGCGCACTTGCCTGTGAGTGCACATGTTTGTTTGAGTATAGAGAGATTTGACACATCCACACTGTTTATTAGTGCAGTTGAAAAGGTTTGTCGTGAATGACGAACACACCATTGTTGTAATAATTTGAAAAGAACATTAACGTACATTAAAAGGAACAGGCATAAAAGGAAAGAAGGATAGCTACATGTAGAAGAAGAATGCATCCAACAATGTTTGAAATAGTCTTTCCTAGCTTGTATTTCTCAACTCTAGAAACAAGTGAATCAAGAAGCTATTAAGCTCAGTTCATGTACATCACAAGTGATAAATCACTTGTGGCTACAGTCACTTAAAGTTGTTGTTAGCGCAATTATGTGTGTTGCAATGAAGAAAATGAAATTCCTCTTGAAATTGTCACCTCATTGTTCATGTTTCAGCATGACTTACTTTAGAACACTAGGGCGTGATACTTTATCATCAAATTGTTTAACCCAATTTCCATACAGGGGATCTCATTAAGGTCTAGTGTGAAGTAATTGCTACATCTTTCTACTTCGAGATGTTCGAATGGTATGCCAAAGATGACATGGGCATCAGTAGCTTTTATATCAATATTTCTCTTATTTAGGAAGCTTAGTGTAACAAAGTTATAGTCAAAATGAGAGATGGGGAAGTTGATTGGTTCTTGCTTAACAATGATTGAGGGTAGCTGGAATGGGCTTTCAAATCCAAGTTCAACAACTACTTATTTTTACGCTAGTTTGTCTGCTATTAACTACATAGGTTTCTAAACTTGTGATGTATAATATCTTGTTATAAATGCAAAATAACAAATAAAGTTTTATGGAGTTAGTAAAAAACAAATAGATAAATGTAACAGAAGATATAGTCAAGTAAAGAAGAACAAAAGTTTGAAATAACAGAACAACAAAAAACTTCATAGTTACATATAAGAAGAAATAGGTGAAAAGAACAAACACATTATGAAATAATTGGGAATAACTCTAGTTTAGGAATAAAACAGGAATAATAACATTAGCACAAATTTTTTATTCTACAAGAACATATTCTAGCTTTAGAAGAAAAAACACAATCTAAAATAATCAGGAATACTTCAAGTTCAAGAATCAAGCAATAGGAACAATATCAAACAAATAATTTATCCTAAAAGAACATATACTAGCTTTAGGAGAACAAACACAATTAGAAATACTCTGGAATACTTATTGTTTAGGGAAAAAATAGTAATAACAACATCAGAACAAATACATTATTCTAAAAGAATAGATATTATCATTAGGAAAGCAAACACAAGATTACTAGATGAAACAGTTCTAACTTGGCAAAGAATCATGAACTCTATTAGAACAAATAAGTCTATATGGAAGAACATATAATACATTTAAAAGTGCAAAGACAAGGTCAATAGTTCAAAAAATAAACCAAAACACTGACAAAAAAGTATGAGCAAGTCAAATGGAAGAAATAATTTTTTATGTTACAAAAAATAATGAAAAGAACAAATACATATGTGCTTTTGGATCTTTCTTTTTTACTTTTTCTTTAAGAACCATAATCTTTTTAATCTTCTTGCTACGAGTTCTTCTTTGTGCTTTTTTTTGTTGTCATTTTTCATTCTTTGCCATTAATTTTCATTTTCCTCTAATGATGTTCCTTATGTAAATAATTTAGGTTTTGAATGAAAATACACTGAGTCAAGGTGAATTAATTAGAACAAGATCATAGCACTTACAATTGTTCACTTAAGGTTTCCTTGTTGTCCTTTTTAACCGTTTTGACATTTTGACTTTTGTGAGTACTAATTCAAAAGAAAATTTGTGGAGTTAAAAGTAGGTTTCACATAAAATAGGAACAAATTGCAGAGCAAAAACGGCAACTTACTCAATAGTAGTTTTGTTAGATTAAAACTTTGATATTGAAAACAAAGATTGATGATTTTGTTTGGTAGAGGCTGTGAAGATAAAGAAGGTCAACATGTACGTTTCATAGATCCTGCAATAGTGAGGAAGATTGGTTGTTTCACTTTAAAGAATGTGAATTGCAGGTTTTGAGGTTTCATGATTTTTGTAATTTTTTTTGTGAGATTTATTTTGAATTTCGAGTATCACACTAGGTATGAAAAATATCCAATGGCGATCTTGTATTTTTTGAGAAATTATAGTACAGGGCCAATTTGCAACATTTTAAATAGTTTTGGGATGGTGTATGGCATAAGTCTGGTATATATAATACTTATTTAGAAAAAGAAAAGGAATATAGGTCTCATTCAGCAAGCATTGAGTGTGATTTATTAAAAGTATTTTATTTCATTTTTATGATTTTTCTATTGTCACATTTATAAGCATCCTAAGGTGATAATTTTTAAGGGTACTCTTGTAGTTATCTCTAGTATAGGAAATTCTTCTAACAAGTAACCAAGATCATATTCATGTCTTATATCAAATGTTAGTGTTTTACGTACCAACCTCTTTCACCAAAATAGTTCCTTGGACATTGTCATGCCTATAGAAGAGTACATATGTCCATTCTAAATGTCTTTGCTAATAGAATTCTCTTTTGAGCATTTTCATGAACACCATGTGTGGTGTATGTTTACATGGTTGAAACAATCTTGACAAGATAGTTAAGCTCATAAAAGAACATTAGTCATGCTAAAATCATGCTTAAAGTTTCAACCATTCAATCCACAAATTACACAAATCCTAGGGGGTTGGAGTGATTGCTCATTCATAAATATAATTGCACAATAACAAGAGAAAGAAAGAAAGAAAGACATTACAAGGAAGAGATTTGTGAAGATAAACAATCTAAAGGATAGAAAACACCATAAACAAAGATAAATCATCAGAGACCTTGAGGTTGTCTAGCTTTCAAAAGCTCCAGGCACCTATAACTAGGTCTCCTTAGAGTATTTCCAATAGTTTTCTAATTTTGCATTTTTTTTTATTTTAGAGAATATTTGGTCTATCTTAACTCCAACAGTTTTCCCATATCATTCGCTAAAATAAGGAATGAGAGGAAAAAA
Source organism: Aquilaria sinensis (assembly GCA_005392925.1). Lineage (NCBI taxonomy): Eukaryota > Viridiplantae > Streptophyta > Magnoliopsida > Malvales > Thymelaeaceae > Aquilaria > Aquilaria sinensis. The sequence continues at coordinate 36,466 of SMDT01002867.1, read as the reverse complement.
AAGTCTATTCCCCGTTCCTGCCGAAATGCTAAAAAAATTTGGCGAACCAAAAAATGTGATATTTTTATGTTTTCCACTCTCCAAAACGGTTGGAAATGTATCAATTCCTTCGATTATCCACTATCTCCCATCACCATACACACATAAGAAGCAATCCTTTCTAATTCTTTTAATTTCAATTCCATCTCTTTCATAGAACATTAGTATTTCAATTCCATTGTTTTTTTTCTTTTTATCCCTCTCACCCAATTTCGCAGCTTCAACTTGGCTACTTTTCTCTCTAGCAGTGATTGCTTGCTATCCTTGGTTTGAAATCTGCCTAGATTCATGCCCTCATTGTTATGATTCATCATCTCCTATTATTCCCTCTTGCTATCATGGATTTGTAGAGACATCTTGGAGGATTTTTAATTGTTCTAGTTGCGTAATTTTTTGGTACTCTTATTTTAAGTGTTTATAGGATTCTAATGTTATAGGGAAGTAAAATAGTCCAAGAATCACTTTAAATGAATAAAGTTTTCATATTGAAACCATTCTTGAAATAGAGCTTAAGTTGAACATGCAACCTCGACAATTAGTTTAGAAATTAAATGCAACTAAAATTTTTTGCAATGTTGTTGTGATCCTTGTTCTTGTTTCCAAATCATTTAGATGCTTAGGATTATGTCAAACAACTTGTATTTGAAAACACAACATAAACAACATTGTGAATATGCAAAACAAAGTCCTTTGAACTAACTAAGCAACTATATATCTCTATTCTTGGTGTAAAAAATACACCTTCAATTTTTTCTCCTCTATTCAGTTACACACTCATTTCTAGCCTTTGAAACATTAGAACCATGCTTCCCTATTGTTTCATGATTGGTGCTTAAACCCTTTGCTCTCTCTTTAGTTTCATTTGTCATTATCCTACTCTGTGTTTGCTTGTACCTTTTTTAAGTCTTGATGCTTGGAGTTTTCATGTGATGTAATTTTCAATTGCCCTACTTTGTACTTCAGCAACATCTTGTTGTTTTTAATTAATAATCCTCCTTTTGTTATTGATAAAAAAAATATTTAGAATGTTTATCCATTAAATTGTGGCTAACTATATGTTTATTTGCTTATTTTATACAACTTTTTTGCAAAGGCTTTAGGATCTTAAAGGGTTTGCTTTTTTCATTCTTTGATTAGACACAAGCTAGAATTTGATGAATGTGGTGTGGTATATATATATATAACAAACCATATTTCTACTATTTCAATCAATATAAAGGTGGCTAGCTTCACTCTTTTTGTAGAACTAGCCTTTAATGTCTCAACCATTTTCTCCATATGATACAGCCAGTATTCTACTTCTTCTACTCCACCTTTATCATCAAATGATGTTGGTTTGAGTGCCTGAAAAGTTTCCATCAATTTGATTTCTCTTATTTGCCCATTTGGTCTCTCCCCTTTCATTCTTCTAGGTACTTCTAGGTTTTGTGCCACTTGTTATATGTTCTTCCCTTGTTGCTAACTTACTTCTACATTTACATTGATTTCTGATGGTAAATGTCCTTGAAGGGCTACTCCTCCAGATGAGGCTGTGACACTCTAGTTCCCAGCGCTTGTTGTCCTTGTTGTCCTCTGGCCCTAACTCTTGATGCCACTTACTAATTGTGAGGTATTGCTTGTCCTTAAGCTAACATCTGTATGCCTCTTGCAATAAGTCAGCCACCTGCTAATTCAGCCCTGGGGTAGGGCTGGGTTCTATGCTTTATTCACATTCTGATTACATTGTTGGTTTTGATTCACATTCTATCCTTCATTTTGTTCTTGTTTGTGGTTTTGTGCCTGCTGTTGTCCTTGGTTCTAGGCTGGGTCATCTAGTTCTTCATATCTGGCCTTTCTGGTATGAACCATCTCACTAGTCATTTACAATTTCCTGTCAATTCTTCACCTTCTGTGGAGGTTGCACTCTCACTATGTTCCAAGCATCTTAATCTAATACCCAAATGTAACCCTTCATTTCCTAATGTCTATTCTAACAAGTTACTAGTTACAGGCAAAAGCTAAATCCTAAGCAAGTAGGCAAACTGATGTGTACTTGAAGGAATAGGAATTACGCAGCAACAGCTGACCTAACTTTAGTTTAAAGAATTATAGCAACAATTCTAAGTCTTCAATTAAAGGACCTATTAAGCACTAAAAATTAATAGGATCATAACTTTTAACTAAGAAATAGAAGCATACATGATGGGGAATAAACCTAAATCATGCAACAAAAAGTCAATGATTGGGTCAAACAAATTGATTCTTGGAAAAGGCAATGTATTAGAATTTTGACAAAACTACAAAGCAAACAAAGCCTTTAGAATCAACTCTGTAACCCAAAAGGTCAAAGTTTGAAGTTTTTGCCTTTTTCTTAAAAAGAAAAATTTTGGAAGAAAGCAATTATAACCCATTTAGGGAGTAGGGCAAGTATTGTAGGTGAAAGCCCACGGTACAATCCCTTAATACCTTTATTTCTTAGTATGTTTTGAAGACTCGTAATAATGACATTGCTTGTAGGATCCGTAAGTAAAAAATAAAAACAATAGCCATAAATGGGCTAGATTGTAGCTATTTTCATCCATCAAAAGAATGTGAATCATTTCCCAAATACATGTCCATGCATAGTTTTATGTCAATCTCTCTACAATAGACAATCTATCCCAATAGTTCATTTTTGCTAAAGTGCAATTTCAGAATGAACATATGCGAGCACTCCTGTAATAGAAATAAAGTTCACTTTAGTAAAGAAGGTTATTACTGTGAAGCCTGAATTTGTTTATACATTTACTTGTGGGCAACATGTTTTGGTTCTATTTTTATTCAGCAACCTGAAGCTATAACATGAACTGTACCTGTTGTAAAATTTGATATATTTGAAAAATTGAGCTATTGGAATATTCACTACTGAATTTGTTTTTCTCATTTTACTTTTGTCTATTTGAATAAATATTGCCATTTTTCTAGATGGATCCAGCACAAATGAGTTATGTGAACCTCTTTAACAATGAATCAATGTTCACTGACCTTAACGAGGTTCCTCCAAATCATGATTTTCAAGCAAGTTAGAACCATTCTAATGGTTATACTTGTCAAGAGGCAACTAATGAAGATTGCACATATGAATAGATGTATTTTGCACCTGGCAGCAAGAATGTGGCACAAAGGCAAGACAATTTCACAATTGAAAAAGACAAACCTTGTATGTGCATGGCTTATTGTTAGCTTAAACGCTGTGAAAAGACATGACCAAAAGAATACACAATTCTAGAAAAGAATTACCAAGTACTTTGAAGAAAATAAGACGTGGTTTGGTGAATGGAGTGAAAAATCCTTAACTAATCTTTGGTAAAAAACTAGTAAGGATGTGAGCAAGTTTTGTGGACATTATGCTTAAGTTGACCATTTATGAAAAAGTGGTTACCCAAAACAAGATAAGGTACGAACAATCAGTGAAACTAGTTAAATTTTGTTCTCTTCTTATGTCGTTTGGAGTCGCTCATTTGAAAGTTATATCTCATAGATTATACCTTTGATAATGGTAAAATTACACTGTTAGGTTGCAAAGGAAAAAGAGAAGTTCAAGAAGGAGGAAAAACATGCCTTTGTACATGACCATTGTTGGGTTATTATGAGGTTACAACAAAAATGGATGGATGAACATAAAAAAATAGAGACCAAGAGAAATTTCAAGCCTCCTTCTAGTAAGACAGCAAATTCAATCAATTTAGAAGATGACATTGAAGAAGCTCTAGAACTCATAGGCTTGAAGACACCAATGAGGAGAAAGGTTGCGAAGGAAGTGACCAGAAAGCAAAATCCAAAGAACAAGTAAGTGAAAATGAGACATCTTCAAAAAGCCATGAGTTGGAAGAGTTTAGGGCCAAAAAATTAGAAAGTGAATGCAGAAGAATCGAACAAATTGAGTTGCTACTTGCTACTGAGCAAAAGCAAGTTGCTCTCAGAGAAAAGGAAATTAAGCTTCAAACTCGAAGTGAGGAAGCTAAAATAATGGCTATGGATACTAGTGTCATGCCTCCAATGTAAGTGGAGTATTTCATCAGTCTTCAGAAGGAAATTTTGGCAAAAAGAGCTAGTAGTAGTGATATGTAATAGTTAGTTGTGTTAGTTTTGAGCGAAAAGTCTTTTTTTTTTGTTATTACTAGTGTTGGGTGAAATTAGATCATGGGGTTATATGTTCGGGTCCTTGCTTATATCTTTATTTTTTTTTCTAATATAGAAGGTATTAGAAAAGAAAATTGGTGTAAATTCTATTAGTTTGTATGCTGACTTTCCACGCACTGAATTTGATCAATAAAGCATTTTATTATATTGTATGTGAGAGTAAAACTTGCAATTGTTAGTATCTTTACTAAAAGGCCAATGGTTGCTAGATTACTTGTAATCGAGCACTTGTGAGACTTTGTAGCAACCAGAGTCATTGAGCACTTATGACAAGCTTTTCTTTTATGTGAATTTTCTTTATTAGATGTGTTAGCTCTTCTGGGGTCCAAAGAAATGCTTGAGTTGCTACAAAATTGTGTTTTTTTGTTAGGAAAAAAATGGTTTTCCTTGCAAACAAATGACCCTGGCCAAACATATCTAGTTTACTAAATTACTTGAGTTAGGCTTCCTTTAGTGGTGTCTTTCAAAATTAAATATAAAGTAAATTTGAGGTGAATTTTAAACCAAATTAAAATGTTATAGTTGACTGAAATGAGTACAATTTGTCTCACATCACCAAGTAGGAAAAAAATAGTTCAAAATATGTACCACGAGAACATCCATAAGAGAAAGCACTTTCTATAGATGAATTAAATATTACTTGATAAGATTTTTAGAAACAACAAGATTGACTAGTACTTGAAGACTTTGAAGAACATATGCCATTTTGGTCACACTTATTCAATTTGATTGAGAACTCTAAGATTGGAAGAAGTTATTCTGTATAAATATAACTATTCTTCCCCATGTATTTTCCATAAGTGCTTGATAAGGTCTTCTTGGAGTTGAGTATACAATTGTTTATCTTTAATCCTATGATGATTTTCAATGAACTTCATCAGTGTTGGAGGACGCTCAAGTGAAGGTGATATGCTTGGAATGCCATCAACTTTTTCATATTCCTTTCAGAGTTCATGTACTTGTCTGGGTCTACCTTCACATTCATTACGCTAATCTTCAATAATCATATTATGCATAATTATGCATGTTGTCATAATATTTTAGAGTATCCTTATCCCAGAATATTGCCAGTCCTCAGACAATAGCAAATTGCGCTTACAAGACTCCAAATGCACGTTTTATATCTTTTCTTGCCCCTTCCTGCTCTTTAGCAAAATGTTTATTCTTATTTTCTTGCAGAGCTGGAATAGTTTTCACCAGCGTTGCCCACGATGGATATATGCCATCGGCAAGATAATATCCTACACTACATGCTCTACCATTGGCCACATAGCTAATAGCAGGTGCACGCCCTTCAGCCAATTCACTAAATAGAAAAGGGTGTTGTAACACATTGATATCATTAAGAGACCCAGGCAACCCAATGAAAGCATGCCATATCCAAAGATCATATGAGGCAACAGCTTCTAAAATAATAATTGGTTCACAAGTATGGCTAGTAAACATAGCACGCCAAGTAGCTGGGTAATTTTTCCATGTCCAATACATACAATCAATGCTGCCAAGCATCCCTGGAAAACCTCGCTCTTTGCCCTTCACAAGTAATTTTGTAAGGTTTTTACTATTTGGTGATCTTAAGTACTCATCACCAAACACTTCAACAATTGCTATGACGAGACATTTAAGACTTTCTATAGTAGTGCTTTCACCTATTTGCACATAATCAGTAGGACCACCATAAGCAAGTATTTGAAAAACAGCTGTTACTTTTTGAAGCCATTACAAACCGAGACATCTAGGAGCATCTCTTTTTTGAACAAAATAAGAATCATGCGCAACCACCGCATCATGAATTCGAAGGAAAAGAGCTTACTTCATTCCAACCCTCATTTGAAAAAGACAAAGTCCATATTTTGAGGGATTGGAAAAATAGTCACCATATAGCCTTTCGTGACCCTTGGTTAACTCACAATCAACAATTTTGTAACCCATAATAGAACCACGATAACCTCTCCTTCTACCCTTGTCAACAAGATGTGCTTCTTCTTCTATATGAATGACTAATGATTCTTCATATGCTTCATCACTATCATCATCATATAGGTACATGTCACGTAAACAATGACTTGTTAAAGAATGGTGAGCCATAAAATTATTTTCAATGTAAGAAAGAAAATTGGTAGCAATGAAATGAAAAGTATGAGAAAAAGATATCTAAAATAATGGAATTGCTCTTATTTATAAAAATAGAGGTGAACTAGGTGTTACAAACTAGCCATTGTAGACTAGCCGTTAAAAACTAGCCATTATTTAAAATTTGTTTCAAATATAATTAAATAATAATTAATTTGAATTTGATTTAAATTTATAATATTTAATTATTATGTAATAAATGTAAGATTCTACAAAATGGAAAAGTTTTTAGAGTTAGAGTAAAAAAAATATGGAGATTTTACTTTTTTGCTTCCCCATTTTGTAGAAATTTTGAGGAAGCTGTTGGAGATACTCTTAATATTCTCAAGCCCTAGATTTCAAAACATTCTTCACTAGTTTAGCAATTCATGGTTTATACAACTCAAATCCTCTAAAATATCAAAAGGCCACGCTAGAAAAATTACAAGAGTGGTTAGTGAGTTATCTTGGACCACAAGCTCTTGAAAGAGATATACAATTGCTTGAAAATATTCTGTTAGAAAATTTGGTCCTTGTAATCCCATGTATGACATGTGTGACAACCCTCAGTTTTTCAAGTAATTAATTTATTTTATTTTCATGATCCTTGATTAGATTACACTTGTAAGCTAGTTTTAAGTCAAATTAATGAGTCAAATAGTCTTTGGAGTTTGTAGGATTAAAATCTGAAATAACTTGATCATAAGGGCAAATAGGGGCAAATTGGTAATTTGGAAAGTAAAAGGTCAAACTTTGACTGAGAAATATGATATTGAGTAGCTAAAGGAGAAATGAACATGTTGATAAAATTTGAAATCAATTTGACCAAAGATTGGTTTTTTTTGCTAAGGATGCAAGACAGGAAAAAAATGGTAATTCCTTGGTAAAATATGGTTAAAATGGGTTCAAGAAGGAGAGAAATGGTGCTTGAAATCATTTGGTGAATTTTTGTGAAGTTTGAAGTTAAATTGACCAAGTTTGAGGCTTTTATTGGAAGTAAAGCTAAGAGGGACATTTTGGTAATTTTATTTGGTCAAACCTTAGTCAAACTTGGTCAAAACAGGTCAACCTTGATCAAGGGTAGAAAAATACATGGATGGTTTTGGAGAGAAGCCAAATGTATTTAATTTCAATGGAAATCAATTTGGTAGTTGCATACTTTTACCCAAAGTTTATAAGACATAAATGACTCTTTTACCTAAAACACCTTATGGGTATTAAAGGAATGAAGCAAGGTTTGATTGAGGGCTGATTGTTTAGAAAAAAAAAATATTGGGGAGGGTTATCTCATGGATTATGGCATGAGGTTCTTGTTAACCATGTAAAACCCTTAGGCTTCACTATTTTAATCATCTTTTTTCCTTCACCCATTTTCACACACACATACATCTCTAACCCCACAAAATCACACTCCTTTCCTCCTCTCTTCATCCTCTCATAAAAATACCTCTTAACCACTCGTTCCTCACCAAAACTCTACAAAAAATCAACAAAATAAGAGCCCTTGAGTGGTAAATAAAAGGGGAGGCAAATCTGCAGTAAAGGAGAGCTTAGAAGCCTTGATTTTGCTTTATAGGAGCACAATTTTGGCTGCTTCTTGAAGTGATATATATTTTTTATTAAATTTGGATTTTGTCTTCTTTAAACATTAACCTTATGCTCCTAAAAATCCTTGGTTGTTGAGGTTAAACTTGGTAAGAGGAAGGAGAATCTAATCTTCGAAAATGAGTTTTGGTTTAAGATTTTCTCCTAAGGTGAGGAGGTCATTTTGGTTTGTTTATGTGCAGTAAGAAAATGGTGCCTTAGGTTGAAGATGTTGTCAATCAAGTGGTTAATTTACTATGTAGTTAAGGGATTCCAAGAGAACTAGGAAAGGACTTAGGGTGCTTGGAACTTGAACTTGCAAAGTTGTGATCTAACAAAGGTAAGGTGTTCTATCCCTTCTCTTTTGAAAAGCTTGCACCATGCCTTAGCTTAGTGAAAGGTTGGGTAAAAATTGCACGTGGTGGCCAAAAGCTCAGCTTAAGGTCGAAAAATGGCTATGCTTTGATGTGGGTGCATGTGTTGAGCTGTGACTAAGCCAAATAGGCTTGGTAGTATGTGTGTGTGGACTTGTATCCTGAAGTGCATGTTGATTTGGGCATGGGGTGCATGTGTTTGGGGGCATGTGGGCATAAGATGGGTGCCCTAGCTCACAAGTGTATATGTTTGCCATGTTCAGTTGAGAGCTAAGTGTGGCTTATGTTCTTGTAAAAGGGGGTTGTTTTTGTTTTAAATGAGACCTTTATGTAGGCATGTGAGTACTCTTAAACAAATTTAAGGTGCTAGGCTACCTAGTACACCCAGTGCACTTCCATCGTGATCCTTGGAAAGTGCCAAAAGTATAGTGTGAAGGCATAACGGTGGTGACGGTTTTGGTACCTATAGTATTGGTCATACTAAGGGCATTGCATACACACAAAGGCCATGGATTGGGCCTTAGGACATGGACCATAAAGAGGAGCACAAGGCAACACTCATGGTCCCTAATGACGCATAGGACTAATATGTTGCTTATGCCACTAGTAGTGTACACATGTAAGCCTAATGGCCAAAGGGCTCGAGAGGAGCAAGGCACATCTAGGGACACTCATGACCCATATTAACTCATTCTAACCTTATTGTATACAATAAGGGATTAGAGGTAGTGGAAGCTGGCAAGCACAAGAGCAAATGCATCGTTGCATGCTTAATGGCAAATCGAACAATAGGTGCTTTTGTTTGTTTTGTTTACTTGTGTGAAGTATGGGGAGTCATGTACCCAAAAAGGCATGATATGATAATCATTATATAATACTCCATGCCATAAGAGCTCATGGCATGTTCATATAGATTTTGGGTAAGTTTCATGCATGCATGGCTATGTGTGCATATGGCCCATTATTTGTGATGTTATTATGACTTGTTTGTTATAAAATGCCTTACTGAGTATTTTATATACTTACCCTTATTGTTAATGTGTAGATAATGTTCTGCTAGAGCCAAATAATCTACAACGGTTATTTGGTACTTATTTGATAATTCTCATAGGTATATTGCATCCATTACATGTCTTTCATTTTCTGTATGTTGCATGCACTTATGATCATATTCTAACTCCAAACTCATTTGCCTTGTACAACAAGGTAATGGAATGAACTTCTCGAGTTACTCCTTGCTTAGGTTTCTTTTTCTTGGGCAAAGATGACCCCACTGACTATTTGGGCAGTCCTTTTGTAGCATGATGGTAGTAGCTAGTAGAAGGTCTACTAGTATTGACTTTAACTTAGTACGATTGTGGCATGTGTTGTTGTTATTATTATTTATTTCAGGTTTATCTTATCAACACAAGCCATTGTTTGGTTAGGTTAAGAGGCAAAATACTTAAACATTGTGTTGTCATAGTATTTACTTGCTATGAGTGTAGTTTTTGCCCATGGTTTGGTATAATATATTACTTATGCATGCATGAGCATTAAAATGTTTTCTTAAGTGGCTGCACATGTTTTATTTAGGTTTTTTTAACTCATGTTGAACCACCATCCTAGTTTAACAAACTTAAGTGTTTTGTTAAAACTAATTAATTTTTTCTTAACTCAAAAGTAAATACTAAATGCTAAGCAAGTGGCTAAGATTTACACAGCAAGTCTTGGAAAAATGATTCAGGGAATGAGGAATAATTTTACCTTAATTAAATGTTTGAATTAGGTAATAGAATGATCTAGCCTAATAAAGGAATTAATTAGGCCCAATTTGTTTTTTATATTTATGCTTGTGTTAACGCATTTAAGGACTAATTTAACTTAATTTGGGACAACTCATAAATATGGGCCTTGAATCACCTAAAATTACAGCCTTTACCACTCAACCTAATATCACAATTTGTTTGTGTTCTTTGCGACGCCGTTGCCCCACCTCTGCATCTCACCCCTACAAAGAACGAGTTTGACTCTAAACCCACCCCTGCATTTCAACCACTATGTTTGCAAGAGCACACTGTCTCAACCCACAACCTCTCTGTCCTTAAACCATAATCTAGGAAAGAACCTATCCAAGAACAATGATGAATTAGTCCAGTTGCTGACAATATTTGAAGGCTAAGTCCTACATGGGTTCGATCATGATTTGCAGGATGGAGATGATTTTCAAACAAGAATCAGATATATTATATCACAATTTACCAAAAAGAATTAGATCACTAAACTTATCTTCCGTCAATCAAAAAGTCTGAAGGCAATAAAACCCAAAATTGGTCATGGAAAGAACAAGAAACTCTAAAGTAATAGAACAAGAAATAAAAGAGTAGAAAATAACCATTTGCTCGAGTAATATAGAGGCCAAAATTGAGGATTATTCTATGGTGATTGCAACCTTGTCTGGATTTGTCTAGGCAATACATAGTGACAACGTTGGGCTCACTGGAGCTCTGGGCTAGTTGAGTGTATTGTGTGCCGAGGTTAGAAATAGGGGTAGGTATAAGTGGGTAGGAGTGGTAGTTGCCGGCACCTAACCACAACATCTTAACAAGGGTATTATGGGAGTTGCAAAACATGGGTCAAGCAAGACCTGCGATTCAATCCAACCCAACCTATCCTTAACACATTAATTGAAGTGTGTATACAGGGAAATTAACATGTTGTTCGGCATTTATTAAGACCGTTTGACACACCATGGTGATGCAATTATGGCATGGTGTGTTTAGATTGTTAAAAAGTATGATCATGCTACTATCATGTTGGGAACATGTGTGCTGCATGTCTCTGGTGGTGCCCAGGTGCATGCCATGCTAGGCATCGCATGCGTGATAAGCTGCTGAGACTAGATCTTCCTTTTTTGCTCCTTTTGGCTTTGATAGCTCCATCATGGCAACACTCCAGGCATAATCCAGTGTTTTAAGCTTTACATCCTTTGCTCATTTAACTCCATCTCTCAAGTTCTTGAGCCCACACATTCTGATGATCACGTTTTAGATCCTTTGACCTTATTCAGATCTGACCTTAATCACCTATGAAAAACACCTTGAATAAGACTAAGAACTAATAATTATATAGATAAGAAGCACTAGTTGAGGGCCAATTATATAGCAACATAAATCTCTTAACACACATAAATATTTGCTAATCCCTAACAAATGAGCCTAACTACAACAAAAATAAACAATAAACAAATAAACAAAACACAAGCTATAATGTGTGATTTGATTGTGCTTAAACAAAGGTATTTCACCATTAATGTCACTAAGAGGTTTCTTAAATAAAGAAAGTGTATTCCCTATTGTAAGGAGCAAAGAATCACTCTTTAGGTGCTTCATTCAATTTGTGCTCAAGGGTCATGAGTGTATGTAACCATGACTTGATTTTGCATTCTTTCCATAAACTTGCGTGATTAAAATACTCTATGAAAATCCTAAAAAAATTATGCACCAACCTAAGTTGATAGTTATGCAATGTTATAAGGGGGCTAGGTTTGGTTGAAAGCAAATCTGATTGAAGGATTTTATAACGTGGAGCTAAAAATGGATCCAATACAAGTACCTAAGTCACAAACCTTCAAGACTTAACTTAGCGCTCAATCCAAAACCATTAAGGTGTGGCTAGGACAAAAATATACACAATTCGTAACATTAACACACATCCCATTTGTCCCACCTATTGCTTTATTACATCATGTTTTTGTTCATTCATTTTTTTTTGAAGTAAAAATAGGCAATGACTTTTTTTACTATGAATTGTTTAGCATTTTTCTTGAAGAGGAAACAAGGAGAACACTTAAGTTGCATTCTTCACATAAAGAGTACTTATGCAGTACCTAACCATTTACACAACCTCACTTCCATAAACCAATGGACCATACTTAAGAAATCAGTCCTCTATCAAACTGAGTTTCATACTCCCCTATATTATTTGGACTAATCTCTATAATCCTATAATGCATGGTTGCCTTAAATCTCAAGGGTCAAAAGAACAATTTGATGTGCTACAATTGCTGCTTCAAATTTTCTTGAATATGGCTTCATTCTTATGATCGTTTATTTCTTTAACCTTGAGACTAGGTATAGAGGTTTAATAGGATTCGATTTTAAATATTTTTAGGGTTTTTCTTAGGCTTGAATAAGAATCGACATGCATAAGATGTATAAAATTTCTAAATCATGACAAAATTGAAGAGCCACAATTGAAATTTTGAGAACAAGAGAGAATTCACAAACTCAAATTTTCAATACGTGCTTTCTCTTTCATCAGAGTGCTAGTAGCATTCACACATTGAAAGTGCGAGAACGTGGTAAGGATTTAGTAGCGGAAATTGTTGAGGAATTTTTATGCAACTAAGGGCATCATAAGCTCCCTTAAAGTCCATTGTCCACTAAGACTTTGGGTTGGGCATTCACTTCTCAGGTTGTTCCTAGGGTCACTTCTCTAGTTAAGTGAAATAAGGGCCTTTGCTTTGGATTTTACCATGGTACCTTCTTCTATCATGGAGTGAATCCTTTAAGGTTTTTCTCATCTTTCACCAGCTAGTCATGATGTTTTCTCTTCCCGATCAAAATCTTTTCAAAGGATAACATATAAGCAGTTATCCCAAAAATCATGTGCCATTACTTTGAATGACAAGCTGTCAATCATTTCTATGTGAAGGCATGTGTTTATCCCATTTTTCAAGGACATGTGTAATGTAGTCACTGGCTAATTTTACTTTAAAAGTGCCACTTCATTATAGAGTGGTAGATATGGTATTTAATGGGATGTAATTATTGTAAAGGCTCTTCAAGTACTTCCCCAAGCTCGTATGCTAAAGTACATAAATCCCAAGTTATTTTGCTCAAATAAGTTTTATTAAGTAAGGAAAGCAAGCTAAGTAAGGTTAAGTGAAGTTCCAAAATGTAATTGGAAGGTTAAATTAAGTTCCAAAGTGTAATTGGCACCTAAACGGTAAAATGGTAATTTTGACCCAAGTTAGTGGCATGACTGTAATTTCAGTAAAATTAGGTTCATGCAAGTGTTTTGAGCTAAATAAGTTAAGACCAAAAGTATTTCTAGCCATTTGAACCAAAAGTGAAAGTTGAGGGTGAAAAATGCACTAAGTGAGAAATTGAGTTATTATGTCTTATAATGGCCTAAGTGACTTAAGGGCAAAGTGTGCAGATTAGAAAAACCTTTTTATGGGACCAAGGAGTGTTGGCATAAGAAGAGTTTAAGTGGCCTAAGTGAGTCAAAGTTAAGTTTGAGGGCGAAAGTGTCAAGTAGAGGAGATTTGCGTTAAGTGAAGTAGTTGGCTATATAATGGAAAGAGGATGACACGATTCATCATCTCCTCCATTTGCCATTCTCATGGTTGTCTTTCCTCCATAAATCCTCCTCATCAAAGCTCCCAAATCACCCAAAATTCCATGAAAATTGAAGGTCCAAAAGCCATCCCAACAAGCCCTTAGTTTATTTATGGTTTGTTTGGTGCATTTGGAGTTGTTCTTGTAAGTTTTTGGTTCAAACCCAAAAGTAAGTGTCTTTGATCCTTGTGGGTTAGCTCTAAACTGGTCAAATGGTTAGTAATGGTCTTAATTTCATGCCCTTTGTGTCCAATTTGGTTGAATTCAAGCTTGGAACTCAAAGGAAGTCCATTGGAGCTCAAGTATGCTTGTTGCTTGTTTCCTACTTTAAGGATGATTTGAGGTAAGGGATTTAAGTTAATTCAGCTCAAATAATGCATAGAAATGTAGTATTACATGTGGGAATGAAGTAGAAATAAGACCCATGTGAATTGGCTTTGAAGATTAACAGATTGAGCAACTGTCACGTAATGTTGGAAGAGCATTGGCAATGCATTGCTGGTGATCTTCCAGGGAACTTGAGAACTGATGTCATTTGTGACACGTCGTTGATGGCGTCGCCAAGCAATAAGTCCTCCAAGCTTAAGGCACCTTAAGGATGTCTCAATCTCTTGGTTATCATTCTTTTGCCAATTTAAGATGTTTTGTACCCTCGAGAACAGATTCCTAAGTTGGGAATTATGCATTATTTAGGTGGTAGCTAAGTTGAGTGGTTAAGGTAGGGTAAGTAATAGTGGCTAGGGGGTTAAAGTACTTAAGTTGCTAAGGGAGCACTAACGGGATTAAGGCGGGTTTCAGATTCTTTGTTGGCCCAAGTGAGAGGTCATAAACCTTTGGGCATTGGAAAGGAAACCCAAGAGGATCCCAACCAAACCTTAGGGTTTGGTAAGTAAGCCACTAAGGAGCCCTATGGTAAGCTCAAAGAGCTTGGTAAGTTGAACAATATATGGCGGCTACCCTGCACAATAAGTTATAGGAAAAGATTGGTAAGGAAGGAGTAAGCGGTGACTTACCGTAAGTAACTTACAAGAGGCAAGCAAGGGTTGAGTAAGTGATGTCTTACTCTAAGGCGCCCATAAGAGGACTTCATGGGGTTACTTAAGTGCTAGCATAGGATACGGAGGCCAGTATCCAAGTACCCTAACCATATGAGCTCACAGCATGTCTGGTGCACCTTTGGGTGTAAGAAAGTCCTAAGTGCATTTGTATGTGCATGTTTCGCTCATTCATCCATCCATCCATCCAATATTTGCATTGTTTGTTATTCTTATTCTTATTTCTGGTTGTATTGTTAATTACTTGTTTTGTTCCGTATGTTATATATACATGTATATTTGTCATGCTTTGAATGCTTGCATATCTTTCCCCCTGTAGGTATCAAATCCCTTACTGAGTACTTTTGAGTACTCACCCCTTAAGTGTTGTGCAGGTGTTAAGCGGGCTAATCAGGCTTAACAGTTGATAAGGGGCGACTATTAAGGCTAAGTTTTATTGGTTTAAAGATACTCCTTAAGCAGGAAACCTTATGTTTCTAAATTACTTATAGCATAAGCTAGTACTAACCAAGGTGTTTGTCTTACAGTTTGAGGCTAAGTGAGTACAATGAAAGTATGGCTTATCACTTGAAGCTAGCTTGCTTGGGTGAAGAGCTAAGGATGGATCTTAGTATATAGATGTTGCTTCTTCTATATATATAGTATTTCATACAAAGAGATTGCCTCTACTAGTGTCCATTGGTGTGTATAACACTAGGGTTACATTTGGGTGCATATAAGTTTGATATGTATGCACGTAGTTGTTACTTGAAGTTAAAGCAACTATAGTTTAACTTCTTGGCTTGTTTGAATTCTGTTTTCCTTAACTGCCATGGCACTATTTTCAATGTTATTTTTATTTATTGTTATCACATTGCTAGGAAAATGAATGCATATTTCCTATGCAGGGTAGGCTAAGCAACTAGTTGCATAAAATGATTTAAGACACTTCATGAGTAATAACTAGCTAATTGTAACCAAGTGGGATCATAGTTCCTTAAGTGCCTACTAATGGAAGTAAATTTAGGGCCTTGGGACCCTGTTCTGCCACAATTATTGTGACTCTTGGGTTTCCCTCCTCAGGCTATATATACCCCTCCCAAGGAAAGTTCCTCACTTTTCACGTTTGCTCCCATTCTTAACTTTTTTGGCTCTCAAGTTCTCTTTAGCTCATTTGTTATATTTTTTGTGCCGAACATGCATTTATCCGGATTTAGGCATATGTTAAACTTCCTTAATTGTTGGAATGTTTCTGGAGGTCCTTGATATGGTCTTATGGATCTTAACTTGTGATGACCGTATGATCAATAAACTTTTATGTTTATTCCAATTTGGTTGGTAAGCACTGGTAAGAAGTTTGTAACTCTCTTCCTTAGTAGCAATTACTATGTTGCTAAGCTAGTTTGGATATTTCAGTTCTTTTGTCACCCCTGCCTCTAAGAGTCACCAAACTTCTTGTTTAACGAAGGCTTTCTAGGAGTGATATTGCATTTTTTTTGCCTAATTAGTCATGCTTTAGGCTCTAATTTAAGACTATGCTAGATATTGTCCTGCTTGATTGTAAGCATATCCTTCGGTGAATAGGCAACGAGATCTTTATTAGAAATTAAGAAAGATGAATGTTGAATTTTACCTTTATTTTACATAGATTTTCCCACTCAGATAGTTCATCTATGGATCCACACTATATCCTCAATCTTTACCACCTTTTCCTTGAATTTTGTAGCTTCCAAGAATGGTGCTTTAGAAGTCTTTAAAGGCTGAATGATGGAAATGCGTGTAAATACCTCTGGCAATGAATAGTTAGCCTTGGTTAAGACCTTCCTAACTTTGGTTTGATTGATGAAGATGTAGGCAGCTCCTTGTTTGTCTAAAAAGGTAATTGTCAAACACTTCACATCATTCCTCATGTGTAAGTTCCCCTGAGTTTGCCTCCTGATGATGGTGTTGTATGGAGATGGGGTATCAATCACGATGAACCTTAACATCACCAAAGTATAGAGTTCCACATCATCTTTGATGATTTTTCCCTTTAGCATAAAAGGCAACTTAATCCAACCTAGGATGAGGAGCTTGCTCAAGCCCATGTTGAAGGTGGGAGAGGACATTGGCTTCAGTTTATCTTGGGAGATGCCCAAGTTTGGAAGGACATGGGTGAATACAATGTCGGCATTTAGACCATTATCATAGAAGACCTTCTTGATGTCCCAATTACTTAGTTTAGCCATGATCTGGAGGGGTTCGTTGTGAGGAAACTTTATGCTTGATCTATGCCATCTAGCCAAATGATTCACTAGACTATCAAATTCCACCAATGTTATTTCTCTCGCCTTCCTCTTATTTTCCGCGCCTGGTAGCCTTGTTGTGATGGTATGAATGACCTCAGCAGGTGGTAGGGGCAGTCTTTGGAGACTACTCTTATTCCTTTGGCTATCAAAACCGTAATCCTTATAATCATGCCTCGTCTCATTTGTCATTTCTCCACTTTTTAGGGATAAGAGGTAAAGATACTACCTCAACTATCATTACTTAATCAAAGGCTCAATGTATTTCTTGAGCTAATGGCACTCTTACACATTATGCCCGTGGTCTCGATGATATGTAGAATATATCTTTGAGTTCTACTTGTTGTCCAATGTCATGGGCCTAGATGGTTGACTCCTGCTTGTGTTCCAGGGCCAAGAGGATGCTAGTCCTTATCGTATTGAGAGGAGTACAAGAAGGCTTTTTCCCTGATGTTTCCAAAGGTGCCCACTCCCACTTGCACCATTCTAATGTTGGCATGAGTGTACCTCTATCTTTCTCCCTTCGAGCTTTTCATCGTCCATGGTGAGTTCTTTCACAATTTCATAGAAGTCACCTAAGGTTTCTGGCATATCCATAGAAATATTGAAGGCTAAGGAGTTATGCTAAAGTCACCAAGTCATGGTGATGTGTTAACACTCATTTTAACCTTCATTCAGATGTCTTAGGCTAGAATAGGCAAAAATTTATTACTTAGAGTCTATGGGCATTTTGGTTTTTTCTTATCTAAAATTGTTGTGTCATGTCCCAAAGTTTGTTTTTTAAGTCTTTAATTTATTTAGGTCTCAATTAGGTTGTTTTTTTTTAGTGTTAAATTTGAGCCATTTGGGTAATTTGGGTAAAATTTGTGTTAAATTGTGAAAGTTTGGGTTTTAATTGAGATTTCTAGGAAGTTTTGGGATTTAAATGAAAATCTTGCAAAGTTTCAGGCTTAATTGACACATTTATGAACCCCTTGCACTCGATTAAAAATTGTATGAAAAGTTTGGGCTTAATTGAATGTTCTACATCAATTTGGGTTATGTTGGAAGTTAGGAGGGAATTAGGGACTAAAGTCTTAATTACTGGATTTCTTAAGATTCTAGCCTACTTTTACCAAGATTCAAATATTAAATGTTTTCTCGAAGATTAAGAACATGTTATGAGTCGTATTCGTATGACTATAAATTGAGACCGCTTTAGCTATAAAAAAAAAATCGAAACCCTAAGCGTCTAGCTAAAATTGAGAAAAACTGCAGCATTAGTCCCTGATTATTTGATCTAAACCCCTAAAAACCCTAGATCCTTCTCTCTGCAACCACCATCCCCCAACAGCTGCCACCACCTCCAGCCGCCACACTAGCCGCTGCCGTCAGTTCCCATCCCTAACGCTGCCGCCGGACAACCTTCGGAGCACCCCCACGCGTCGCCCGACTGTTAATGACACTCAATCGAGAGAGAGAAAAGCTCGTGGCGCACCCCCACCACCATGATCTGTGTTCAATCCGTTGTATCTGGCTATCTCTGCTCTCCGTATATCCTCCAAGGGCCCGCCCCAGCCTTTGCCGTCGACGCCCAGCCGACCAATTGCCCGCCTGTTGCCACCGTAGAGGGAATTGGAGAAGCACCTGTCCACACGACTCGTTTGACCGACGACCTGAATGCCGACCGAGTTCTGGTAAAACCTTGCCTTTGTCCTTCATTTTTTCTGTTTTATTCGTTTAAGTCACTAACTTCTGTTTTTAGTTTGTAGGTTTATTTACAGCTTTATTTTGTTACAATTTAGTCACTGACAGAACATTTTTCTTAATGTTTTCGGACGTTTTTAAGTCGATTTCGCTAACAATTTCCACGATTTATTGGGTTTAGTCAATTTTAACTAGTTTTGAGGCAATCGAATTTTGTTTTTGTTTTTATTTTATTTATTTGTTTTAATAATGTTTATAGTCAAACAGTATTGTTCTCTTTTTGCATATTCTTCTAGCAATTGTTTTACTAATACTTTCAGTATCCAAGTCAATTGAGTCTTTTTAGAATTTTATTTCAAGTTTTATTTTATCTTTTAGTTCTTATTTTTGTTTAATTTAATTTTATCCTCATTATTTAATACTAACTAGAATTTGTGTTCTTTTTGTTTTAGAGAGTCTTTGTTGGGTTTTTTAAACCACATCGAAAATACCATCTTTGCTTTGAGGGGGCCTTGATCGTCCTCATCATCAAGTTCCATACCATACAACAATCCGATTGCCCTTATTGCAACCACTTTATTGATCATATAGGTATGCACTTAATTGGACACCTAAGCCTCTTATTCATACAAGAGAAAAATAGGTGGGCTTTGATCTCGACTCACATTTTGGTACATAGGAAGCTTAGGACTTCAACCTAAGTTGGAGCCTAATAACTAAAATCCATAATCACTCTTGTTTGCCATTTAAAACATGCATACATTTTTGTTATACTAACAATTGGTTTTTGCTTGTTTTAAGTTTGTTTCATGTGAGTTGGGTGCCAAACACCTTTCCAACTTGTACCCAATTCCCCATCCCAAATCTTTGGTTTTTATGAGAAATTCACCTTTTTTGTTGATTTCGATTCAAATTGGGGTTTTCCTTGGGTTTTATTCATTTTTTAAACTAAAGTGGCAACTTTATTTTCATACATCTTAGCATGAGGATTCGTGTAAGGCCATGCCAATAATTGCATCCACGCCTAAAAGGCTATTGAGGGTGAGGCCACTTACATGATGATGTGCACCTCAGGAGTGAAAGTGATGACATTCAAGGTGTCCTTGTTGCACAGGCCGACGTAGTCATAAAAGGTGCTCACCATTCCTCTTAATGAATTTGAACATTTGGGCAGGTTTTTTTGTCAATTGCCAACTACCGATGGAGTGGTGTAGGAACAACATGTAGAGATCTCAGAAATTGGAAATGGAGCCTTCACAGAGAGAATTCTATGAAGTAGTAGCTAGGCCTAAGACCGTTACCTTCAAACACTCGCACAAGGTAACATCATTCACTTTGTGTAGCATCATTGTCTTCTAGTACTTGGTGAGATGTGTTTGTTGGTCACCTCTCCTATCATATGACTCTAGGCATAGGAACCTGATGTCTGGTGGCATAAGTGCATCCCAAATTTTTTGGACAAATGGGGCATTATGGTTGACTAGGTTCTCAGTCAGTCGTGACCCAACAGGTTTGCACAACATCTGCTCTTCTACCTTTTTAAGCCTTTCTAAGAGTTTTTAGATGAAGGCTACGGTAGAAAGTTTTTCCTCCCATTGATAGTTGCTTAGTTCATGCAAGTAATACCATATTTTAAGGAGTAACTCATTTACCAGGGAGATCTGCGCCCCTTAGATGAGGGATTTTTTTCCCTCTAGTCTTTTTCCCGATTGTAATGAGGTAACTCCTTGAAAAAGGACTCTACTTTTGCACTTTTCTTGAGTCATCTTTTTGGAAGGACATTCTCACAGGACTAGTGGATCTTTCTGGTTAAGGTTCCTCACAATAGAACTTTGTTGTGACAAACGCTGCTTGAACTATTAGGTGATCTTCATCACAAGAGTGTGCTGGAAATCATGCAGATGCCCATAATATGCTGATGAGTCACTCGTCCTCAGGAGCTGAGGTGCCTTGTGGAAGAAGGGAATCCACTTTAGTGCGAGGATCTTGTCCCCCTTCCTCTTAGAGTGAAGTGTTTCCACCACAACGATTTGTATCTAGTGTCCCACAGACAGTGCCAAATTATGTCCTCCATCATTGGTGTTAGATGAAGTCATCATTATATAAGTAGGTGGAGCGGATGTCCTGTAAAAGTGGTGTGAAATAATAAATAAGGTAGTTAATGTATGTGTTGTGCCCAAAAGGCAATCATGAGATGATTGTTCTTTGCACATTGAGTCATGATATTTTATTAAGGCATTAATCCATTAATTATGTTTGTTGTTTTGTTTCTACGTAACGTAATAAATATAATTGTAACCCTAGAATAATAATATTCTCAAATGTCCCTAGTCTAGTATTATTGTGGACCAGGTTACAATAATACATAACGACTAGTATATGTGGAGACTAATATGAGATATGTAGTCTACATATGGGTACAAGTTGGAGAATTTGTTACTGGACCGACCCACCATGAGAACGCTACGAGGATCATTATATGAGTGTCATAAATGATTCTCATAGTGATCATGGTATATATAGTCCTTTGACCTAAGATCATCAAGGTTCCCTGCATGTGAGTTACATATTTTGATACTTCCTTTTGTTACTTATAACTGAGTGAACTTGAAGGAGGTCATTGGGTATGTCACATATCATGTGGAGGGTTTTATATGATCAAGATGAGATTTGTCTCTCCTATGTAATGGGAGTGATATCTTCGGGCCCCTTGATAGAGTGAGACTTAGAAAATACATGAGCATGTTCGGATGAGTTCATATATGATATCAATGTCATCAGTTTAAGTTAGTCTACTTGGTAATCAAGAAACCAAAGATTGAGCTATACGAGAGTGACACATTCTATGTCTTGTGCTTAGTCTTGATATCTTGGACAAAGGGACAATGACATATATGGGTAATGATCATAAAAGTTTGGTCAAATCACCGACAATCTTGTCACTTTGGTAGCAATGATGTGTTCTTAGGCACCGTTCATTGCTTATGATCATAAATGTGATTTATGATCATTGCTAACGTGGTAAGAGCCTATTGGGTCGCACACATAGAGTTATTTGGATTATTAGAGTGCATGTGCTAATTATTTGGGTTATGGTTTCATAATAATTTCGTATTAATAATGGGCCCAAAAGTTGAGCCATTATTAAGCCCAAAATTAAAGCCTAATTGGATTAGGTCTTTGAAACCCATTACTCCTAGAAGTTGAGTCTCATTATAAATACAACTTTTAGTGAGAAATTTGCGAGCTTTGCCCTAGCCTCCCAAAAAGAGACAGCCGCACTCTTTTCTTGCAAGTCCTTGGAGGACGCAAGCTAGCACTACGAGCACAAGAGAAACACATCTACCGAGACGTGGTGGAAGCGTGGTGATCCCGAGAAGCTCATGTGGATACCATTGAGAGCTTGAACACATCAAGTATTCAGGTTTTCTGATTCGATTCTATAGTTGGGTGAAAGATCTAAACTGAAATTAGGTATGAAAATTTTTGAACATTCGGTTTACCCCATTTTACTTGGATCCTGGAGGGTTTTGGTTAAATTCCGCTGTGCTTGTTTGGCTCCCGAAACCTTACAGTTAAGAGGTCGTCAGAGTTTTCTGATGGGGATTCTCTAATGCCCAAGTGTTACAGGCCGTTACCTATAATCCTATCTAAGTCATATAGGACCCTAGGAACCTTATACCAATTTAGTGCTAGGCCTGCGCAAGTTGCTCCTTAGTAGGCCTGCTAATTAATTAAATCCTTAATGCATTATTGTTTTATACTATGCCTTACTATGGCTGTAGCTCAATGACCAGAAAAATAAAATATAGTCGATGCAGCTGGCCAGCATTTCAAAATATGCATTCATATAAAACATATTGTTATGCACTATGAATCCATACAAGCTACCAGGGAACATAACCAATAATTCTATAGCATTTACTAGAGGTGTAACTTCCGCACACATATATACATCATACACAAAAATGTTATACATATGCTACACACTGAGAATTTGGGAATCTGATCCGACCTGAGTTACACTGCCAAAAGAGATAACTACAGTGTTCAGGTACCTCCTAATCCTTGCCTCTGGTACTAAAATACTAACGACCTTTTCTTCTATTAGTTGTTAGCCCCAGATGTATTAGTATTTACACATAAAACATATATGGGATGTGAGGACCAAAGGTTCCCAGTAAGGGTTATAACCTGCAAGAAAAATAACAATATAGGACTATGCATAATATCCATAAGGATGCCTATATATATGCCTCATGCACTTGAGCTCAAATCGTAGTGCTAGGAATTTGTATTATTGGCCAATAATCATGGGAGTAGCTAATTCCCACAATTCTTTCTCCCATTTATCTTGCGATTGACAAGTGCAACTTGCCCATACAAATACTGCTTTGAAAGCTTCTTAGTATTTGCTAATATTTTTTATTTTATGTATAGGAGTGAACTATTTGCTTATTTAAATGCATGTGTTAGTGCTAGCATTCCAAGGCTTTATGAGTGGTTGAGGACACCTCCCCCTTTTAGGTTCACCCAAGCCTTGGCCCATCACGCTAACCTTATGTATCTTATGTTCTCAAACCATCATACTCTTCATAAATTAGACCATATTAAGGTCCTATACAAGTTTACAAGTCTGCACATACACACTTCACATGCACTTTAGAGTTTGGCTTCCTGCCAAACGCAATCATATAAGCTTCTTAAATAGCCATCAATACTCAATTTAGATGCTTGTTAAATTCATCAATAATTCAGCCACTTGATATATAAGTGTCTTGGCCAAATTTATTTAACACATAAGCATGCAAATTAAATAACCCTTACCTTAGATAACTTAGTTTGCAAGCTTCAAGTACTTAGCCTTTTTGTCTAAATTTCAAGCCAAACTTAGGACCTCTCTTAGTAGCTTATTCCCAGCACCTATATTGATCATTTTAAGCATAATTTAGCAATTTTAACATGTGGAAACAGCCCCTGAAACAACCACCAACAACCCAGAATTTTCTATTTCTGGTTTGCCTAACTTATGGTTCTTTACACTTTTAATAGCATAAATGCAGCCCAAATCTTGCTCTCTTATTTTTTTTATGTCTTGTATACTAGTGTATAAGCAAGATTCTAACAACCAACTGCCACCAAAATTACTGAAATAATACAGTTTATTCCTGGAAGTAATTATAATTTCAGCAGCTCCAAAACTTCACCTTAAGGCACAATATGGTTCCCATGGTTAATTCACTGCCCAGCACCTACTCTCCCACTTCCCAGCCTTCAAATACCAATTCATAAGTAAGAGAACAACCTTATTGAGCTACCAACACTCCTGGAACACAAAATTATGGTGGCTATAAGAGAATTAAACCACACCTAGCACAACACTCCTAGTTTCAGCTACACCGAAATTCCAGCCTTAGTTCTCTTCTGTTTTTAGCTCATTTGCATCTTAATTCACATATTAAAGCTAGGAAACACATCAAAAAAATTATCCTAGCCATGATTTCTGCCATAAAAATCTCATGAACAGTGCCAGAAATCCAAAGATGATGAAAACTACACCATAGAAGCAAAATTAACCATGCATAAGCTCATAAACACCTTCAAACATGTTGAGCGCCTTTGATTCTATTAACAACTAAGTCTAACATTAATTTCTAGAATTTATAGAGCTAAATTGAAGTTCAAAAATAGGTAAAATAATAGTACCAAACTTACTTAGGCAAGAAGCAAGAAATCCTAGCTTAGGATAGCACAAAACTTGATTTTCCTTCAAAATCTTGCTTATTGTGCTTGAATTTGGGTGGATTGAGCTTGGAGGGATCTTGACTATGGTGGTTTGAAGGTGAGAAAGGTTTTGGCTGGCTGGAGCTTCTGGGTAAAGGAGGAAACAAGTTGGCCGATTAATAAAGCTTATTAGGTAAGCTGGTATGTGCAAGGCACATGCATGGCCAAAGTGCATACTTTTAACACTTGATCTTTAACTGATAAAAATATGAAACTTCAGGACCAAGATTAGTATTACATCACAGCTTGTTTCTTCACATAATTATTACACACCAATCCCCAGCTTTTTTACAAACATCTAATTTAATCCTTATTTTTTTTAAAGATTATATTTAAACCACTTATGGACAATCTAGTCAATCCAAAATTTCACAATGATAGAGTGGAAATCACGAAAAACCGTGGTACCACAAATTTAATATTTTCTTATGCTTTATTCAATCGTGCAATAAAAATGAGTCACTAAATGAAATAACCAAAAAACCCCTATTGGCCTGGCTTGCTGAAATGATCAACTTTATTCATGTTTAACTATTGGACTATATATTACTGAAACTTATCTTGCAAATAAATTATCTAAAGTGTAATTTGTTAAATTAACTAATTACCTGGTAAGTTGAGATTTCTGTAATTACTTTATCAATTAGACCTACAGCTCCGAGGGCTGTCACACCAAGTCAGGCAATGGGTTTTGAAAATATGAGAGAAGTTCAGCACAGGAGAGTGAGAATGAACTAGGTTACCTCATTGTGGAGAAATCCCTCATATCTATAAGGCAGGAAAAGATAAGGCCATTTTGTGATATTCGAGATTAGGTAGGTTTCGTGTCTAACCGGATCTGGAATTCTGAAAGTCTGTACCCTAGAGTGCCTCCTATTAGCTATCCCTCTGACACTTATAACCAATGCTTGTGTCATGCCACTTAGTGTATGATTATAATGGTCACACTAATGTCTTGATGGAGTTAGGCCGATGTTTTGCTAGGAGATGAGGTGTTGAGGTAGCTCATCAGAAGGAGGGAGTAGGTACCACGGTCAGGGATTGTAACTAAGGTCCCCTCAAACAATCCAAAGTAGTCTTATAGTTGGAGTCGTTGTATTAGCAAGGTTCCCTAGTATAAGGATCCATCGTGGTTTTGGTACATAGCCAATTTATGAGGCCTTGGAGCGCGTTAGTAATTTGGCCATCAATAAGCATGATACGATGCATATGCATGGGCTAATAAAAGAAATTATGTTCATATGCAATTCATGTCATGCAATGAAACTATGTGAGAGCAAGAACTTCAGGTCGTATACTAGAATCACACCTACAAAAAGGGAATGAAAACAAACTTCACAAGTAAACAACAATCCAATTATGAAAAATAAGATACAAGATATGCATGAACCAACAATAACCAATGATAGCAGATAATAGTGCCAACAACTTTGATGTGTTGAAAAAGGGATAGACAAATGAATGGTATGCAAACATAATAACATTTAATAATTTACCCTCTTTCTGACCACAAGTACACGGTGTCTTTTGTGTAATGGCAAGTAGGGGTTGATCCTTTAAGGACTATGGTGCTAACTATAGTTATTAATAGTTCCTAAGCCTCTAGGTATAAGGATGCTTGAAATAATGAAGTGCAAGAGCAGCAAGACAAGTGACAAGTTTGAGAAAGTTTCAATTAAGAAAGAATAGTGAGAACCAAGTCGACTACCAGCCTAAGACGAATGTACTTAAACTATGTGAACAACAATGGTGAGTTAAATACAATACAATCAAGAAGATAAAGGCAAGCTCCTAGGGGTTATGCTAGTTTTAAAAATTGGTCCACTTTGGCATGTTCTAATAATCCTAAAGTAATGATTCCTAAAGATACTGTCCTAGCTATCTATTCTCTAGGAGATTCTCCTATGAAATGACCAAGATCATCTTCATATCTTGCATCAAATGCTAGTGCTTTATGTGCCAATTTCTTCCACCAAGATAGTTCCTAAGACATTCTCATAGCTCTAGCAAATCACCTCTATCTACTCCAAAGGTCTTAGCTTATGGAAGTCATTTTTAAGCATTTTCATGAACACCTTATATGGTATTTATTTGTGTCGCCAAAACAAGCATAAAAGGAGACTTAATTTCAAAAATGAACACTAGGCACACTAAAAACATGCTTAAAGACAAGTTTCAACCATTCAATCCACAAATCACCCAAACCTTAGTGGAAAACTGAGGACATAAATGTAAAACAACAAAAGAAAGAGAGAAAGATAGACATAACAAGGGTGAGATTTTCAAAGATGAAAAATCTAGTGGATAGAAATCATTATAAACATAGATAAATCATCTACTACAAACCTTGAGGTCTTCTAGCTTCCAAAATCTCCAAGCTCCTAAAACAAAATCTCCTTAGTGTTCTAAATCCTTAGATGTTAAAAAGATCCTTTTCTAGTCTAGCAATTCAAGTTTTATATAACTTAAATGCTCTAAAATATCAAGAGGCCACACTAGACCAATTACAAGAGTACTTGGTGAGCCATCTTGGACCACAAGCTCTTCAAAAGAGACATGTAACTGCTTGAAAATCTATAGGAAAATTTGGTCCCCACCATCACCATGCACACCATGATGATGTAGTGATAGCATGGTGAGTTGGGGTTGTCACAAAATAGGACCTACTATCATCATGTTGGAACCGCATGCAATGTATGTCTCTAGTGGTGCTCCATTGCATGCCGCGCAAAGCATAGCATGTGTGGTGCCTGCTCACATGACATCATCTCTTACTCCTCCAGACTTGATTGCTTAATCACAAAATGCATACCAGGCACAATGCAGTGTTTTGATGTTCACAACTCTCGCTTCTTACACTCAATCTCCCAAGCTCTTAAGGGCATACATTCCATCACCTTTAATAAGACTAAGAACTAACATTTCATCTCCTGAGCTCCTTTGACCTCCTTTATATCTAGCCTCCATGACCTAGGAAAAACACCTTTAACAAGACTAAGAACTGGCAATTATATGCATAATAAGCATAGGTTAACGGCCAAATATATAGTAGCATAAATCTCTTAACAGCAATGTGGCCAGTTGGGCTTACCAAAGTTTATGATGGTATAAATGGAATTGTACTCCTAGCCTCAATTTATTTGTCACCTTGGTTCCACTTACCCTAGCTCGAGCTCTATGTTACACAAGGTTACTACATAAAATAGGAAAGTATATTTGTTATTTATTATTTAGATATTAGTCCTATAGTTGAATTTTTTTATGTGATGGTTCTTTTATTATATATAAACACATGTATGATGTCTCTATTGAGTTGTTTCATGCTAAATAAGAAGGGAGTCTCACTGATGACATCACAAAGGTGAAACAAGGGTTTGAAGAATTGAATCCTTTGCTGCCTATTTCATTTGATGTCCAAAAGATGCATCATCAAAGGGAGCATCTAGTGATAATGAATTTTTTGGCTAGACTAAAACCAAAGTTTGAACCAGTCCATGTGCAGATCCTTAGGGGAGTAGAACTTCCGTCATTACCTTAAGTGTACTTTTGACTTTCTCATTCTTTTTCTAAGGAGAATCTGACAAATTACAATTCTAATTGGTCTGTTCTTATAGTTCAACCCAATCCATAAGCAAGGTCCGACTCGCAAGTTAGAGGAGGTCTTGGAGGTAGTCATGGAGGACATGGTGGTCATGGTGGCAGAGGTGGATGTGGTTGAGGTCCATGTCCTCATTGCACATACTGTGGAAAAGATGGTCATATTAAGGATACTTGTTGGGATAAGTATCCATTATTGCAAGTAGTCCATACGACATTAAAAGAGGACCCTTGTTCAACTATTGCCTCACAACCGTCTGTTACTTTATCTCAGGAAGAGTACACTAAATACCTGTAGTATTAGGATGCACAGTAGGCCGCTTCTCCTCCTATGGCATCTGTCATTCATGGAGGTAATCCAACAGCTTATTATTCGTCTAGCCTTTCTAGAAATCAGTCTTGGGTGTTGGACTTTGTGCTACTGACCATATTTTAGGTAAAATAGACAATTTTGATCAAATACCTCCTCTAGCTTCACATCATAATAAACGCACCATTGTTGATGGATCTACCACCATTATTAAAGGTGTTGGATCCACTCGAGCTTGTTTTTGTCTTACTTTACCCCTCCACACTCTATGTTCGAAGCTTTCCATTTAGTCTTACGTCTATGAGTAAACTGACCAACAACTAAACTATTTTGTTTGTTTCTTTCCTGATTATGTCATTATTTAAGATTTGAAGACCTAGAAGATGATTGGAGAAGGGCAAGAATCGAATGAAATGTACTATTTTGATGGATTGCAGTCATCAGTTACTTGTCCTCTTTTAGCTTCTCCTTTTCTAATTCATAGTTGCTTGGGTCATCCATCCTTAGAGAATCTCAAGAAATTAGACCCAAATTTAAGTTCAATATCTACTTTAGAATGTGAGTCTTGTCAGCTTGGAAAGCACCATCGTGCTTCCTATTTGTCCCGAGTCAATAAATGAGTTGATAAATCTTTTATGCTAATTCATACAGATGTTTGGGGTCCTAGTCATACAAAGTCTAAATTAGGGTTTCAGTACTTTGTAATTTTTGTTGATAATTTCTCTCGAATAATTTGGTTATATTTAATAAAAGATCATTTAGAGATATTTTCTATCTTCTGTGCCTTTTTTACTGAAATTCAGAATCAGTTTCTAACCTGAATCAATATTCTTCATAATGATACTGCAAAATAGTATTTCTCTAACTCAATCTCCAGTTTCATACAGCAGCAGGGTTTACTTCACCAATCCTCCTACCAACGCACATCTCAACAAAATGGAGTAGTTGAGAGAAAAATTCAACACATTTTTGAAATAGCTCGTACCCTGTTAATTCACATGAATGTACCCAAAATTTTTTGGAGAGATGTTGTGCCCACTGCATGTTTTCTTATCAATCATTTGTCGTCTTCTATCTTTGCAGGTAAAATTTCTTTTTCTATCCTTTTTCCCCATCAAGCTCCATTTCCTGTTATTCCTTATATATTTGGTTGTGTCTGTTTTGTTCATGAAAACCAGCCTGGCATAGATAAACTAGACCCCAAATCACTGAAATATGTTTTTCTTAGATACTCTTGTTTGTAAAAAGGATACAAATGTTTCAATCCTTCCCTAAATCATTTGTTTGTTTCTGCTGATGTTACATTTTTTGAAACTATACCATACTTTTCTAACACTCAGTTTGTGTCTTTTGATACTGATGACTATCTGCCTTTGCCCTTTGTACTTGTCCAAATGGCTCCTACCAATATTGATGTTCTAGTCACCGATCCTGTTCTTTTAGAGCTCATTCCTAACAATAATATGGCTCTTTTAAAGTGTCTTTCTCATCCTGATTTATAGGTTTATACTTGACATCCTCATCAAGAAGTACTACTACAACATTCGTGCTTATGTCCATCGCCTTCATCTGCAACTCCACTGGCTAGTGATTTAAATATTCCAATTGTGCTTCATAAAGGAAAAAGGTGTTGTACACTTCATCCTATCTCGTATGTCATCTTTTATAATTCATTATCACTATCATACTCTGCTTTTGTCTCTACCTTGTCTTCCATTCGCTTGCCAAATTTTGTTTCAGAGGCTTTGTCTCATCTTGGATGGAAGCAAGCCATGGAGGAGGAGATGTCAACTTTGCGAGCTAATTCCACATAATTAGACAGTTGTGGGTTGTCTATGGGTGTTTAGTGTTAAAGTTCACCTTGATTGTATAGTAGATCAGTTGAAAGCTTATCTGGTGGCTAAGGGATATACACAAGTGTACAGTATGGACTACTCAGAGATGTTTTCTCCAATAGCCAAAATGACTTCAGTATGAATAGTCATTATGTTGGCATCCACAAATCAGTGGCCTTTACATCAATTAGATGTGAAGAATGCCTTCTTCCACGGTGATCTTGAGGAAATTATCTTCATGGAGAAACCATCGTAGTTTGTTGCTCATAGGGAGACTAATCTTGTGTGTCACTTAAACAAGTCTTTGTATGGTTTGAAATAGTCACCACGAGCATGGTTTGGTCACTTCAATGTAATTGTTATGGAGTTTGGTTTGCAGCAATGTGGTGTGGATCACTCTATCTTTTATCGGCACTCCCAAACTAGTAAAATTATTTTGATTGTCTATGTTGATGCTATTGTTATCATTGGTGATGATAATGTTGGTATTCAGTCATTGAAATCCTTCCTGTAAATGAAATTCCAGACAAAGGATCTTGGTTTGCTAAGATACTTGGGTATCAAAGTAGCAAAGTCCAAAATGGGGATTTGTTTATCCCAAAGGAAGTAGGTGATTGATCTTTTAGAAGAAATTGGCTTATTGGGAGCCATGTCAGTTGATAGCCCCATGGTACCAAATATTAAGCTTGATGCTTATAAAGGAGAATATTTTGAAGATCTTGGTAGATATTGAAGGCTTTAAACTATTTGACTATCAGTCTGCCAAACATTTCATTTGCCACTAGTGTTGTTAGTCTATTTATGGAGTCTCCATGCACTGGTCATTGGGATTCAGTAGTTAGAATTTTAAGGTTTCTAAAGGGTGCTCTAGGATGAGGTATTTTATATCGAAATTATGGTCATACTCAGATTCAAGTATACACAGATGCAGATTGGGTAGGTTCATATGATCGCTGGTCTACTTCGGGTTACTATGTTTTCATGGGAGGAAACTTGGTGTCTTGGAAGAGAAAAAAGCAAATAGTTGTTGTACGGTCTAGTGCTGAATCTGAGTATAGGGTAATGACGCATGCTACAAATGAGTTAGTATGGTTAAAGCACCTTCTTTAAGAACTTGGTTTTGAACATTCATCACGTATGGAGTTAATGTGTGATAATCAAATAACCACTCACATTGCTTTTAACCCAGTATTCCATGAAAGAACCAAACATATTGAGGTTAATTGTTAATTTGTCTACGAGAAGCTTCAAGAAGGATTGATTAAGACTCCCTATGTCAAATCAAAAGATCAACTTGCTGACTTATTTACTAAGTCTTTAGGAGGGTCACGAGTAAAGTCTATATGTAGCAAGCTTGAAGCTTATGATATATATGTTCTAGCTTGAGGGGGAGTGTTACATATGGCTACTACATAAAATAGGAAAGTAGATTCGTTATTTATTATTTAGATATCAATCTTATAGTTGAATTTCCTTGTATAATGGTTCTCTTATTATATATAAAGGCAATGAGGGTCTTGTGTTTTGGTCAAGCCCTCAATTTCTCCTTCTAATATTGTATAACACTCTAGATAGAATCAGTTCTCGTGTATGTCAGTGATTTGGATCTAATATCTCTCTGGATAAATGTCAATAGTCATTGCTATGATTTCATACGTGTAGATTTCATATAGCATTTTTATATCTATATTCCTTTTTTTCTTAATCTTAAAAAGTCTTATGACTACCGTGGAAAAATAAATAAAATTTGAAATATTAGGAAACACGATGTTTGTGGTTTGGCTCTTCAACTAACTTATGTCTACATGAGGGATAACTATTAACACCGAAAAAATGATAAGAATTACATAAAAGCTTCTACCATGGCCCTTCACTCTTGATATATGGCTTGCTCTTCTCTCTCTCTTCCTAGCTCTCATATCTCACGCACGTATATCTTAACATAGAGACCAAATATAACGTAGGAGTTTAAGGTACCTTACTACAGAGTACACAACAAGCACCCAAAAAGCTTCACCTGAAAGCACTCAAAAACCACTCACAACATGTGCACTAGGTAGAAAGGTGCTTTCGACTACATGGTGTGGTAGGGTGGGAAGGCGGGTAGAAAATGTTGCAGCATGGGGTCTATATTCTGGAGAGGCATGGTGTGTGAACGGAACGAATAGGTTGGGGAAGAATGATTATTATAGAGACTCGACTGATAAAGCCAGGGAGAATGACAGCGAATTTTCTAGTTTGGTGATGTAAAACAGCGGCCTGTTGAGTTTATCGAGAAGGGATGGGCGATTGCAAAACAACGGGCGGTGGGCTGTGTGTGCATGGTAGTTGGGTGGCTAGTGCTTAGATCATACAAGCTTCAGAATATAGATTTTGTTATGTTTTCTTTTCCTTTTTGGGTTTTATACTTGCTATAATTCCTATTTTCAACCTGCTGCTGTGAGATTGTTGTTGCTGATCAGATTGGCCGGCTTGGGATTTTATACTGTTGGTTGTAAACTCGCTAACATTCATGGAATTGTTCCGTCCCTTGAACGACTACTGATATGGCTTGTAATTGAGAACTTTATTCTGATTCTGAAGGAATGAGCTTTCTAAGGTAGGTAACTTATGCAATGGTCTGTTTTCAGCAAAAATTACTCTTAGTTAAGTGAAATAGAATGACCAGACATGATTATGTCCTTTGGTACAAATTAGATCATCCCCTATTTATTTATACAATTTGTCATCCTATTATTGAATTTCTTTTATGATGCCCTGTTTCCTTATGTTCTTAATTTTGTTCTATTATTTTTGTCGCACCAGGTGAATGTTTTCAACCTCACAGTCACCTGTTCTCTCATTCCTAGACTGCCCCTCCGCTTGGTGTGCCACAAGTTATTTTGCCTTATGCTCATAAGCTCTGCAAGAGACCTTTCCACTAGATAGTCTCATTGTTTTCCTCCCTTGGTTTCTGGCATAATTTAGATCACAATTTTCTTTTAGTGTAGTAGATGTTCTATGAAAAAATTCTGCTGCCTCATTTCCTTTGTATTTTGAAGTCAGGTGTTTGCAGATACTGCTCAAGATCCTAGCAAGGACTTCAACTACATCACCGGGGCTGGTGATCAGGGTAGTAACTGTTGCTCAAACTCCAGCTCCAACCTTGCAGGTAACACTCTAATAAGCTTAATTATTGGTTGTTTCTTAGCCTAATTTGTATCATGGGTCATCAAATTTATGTTGGTTTCCCTTTTTATTCCCCTACATCCAGGTTTTGTCACCTCTTCTATTGATTAATTTCTCATTCATTAGGCTTTTGTTTTTTTTTTACTATTTTATAACAAAAGTTTACATTTTTTTTTGTCACTCTAAATGTGATTGGTGTTTTCTTCTTTTTCTTTTTTCATGCTACAGTAGCATTGCTGGACACTAATTTGCTTCCTTGCTTTCCTGGAATGACTAATGTCTTAGAATGTTGTATTAGGGTGCTCACATGATTTCTATGGACATCATAACAAATGCTGTTACCATTGTTGGAGTGCAAACAACTTCAGATCTCAATTACTGAATTAGCCCACTTATTTTTTTCTTACATGGACCATTTGTCATGATTGTGAGCTGGTTTTTCCAAGGTTTTTTTCTTGTTCATCAACATTATCTGATTTACTGTTTTGCTGAACTCATTTTGACCACAACTTTTATAATGGTTAATCTTCCAGAATAGAAGAACCATGTTGTCCAAATTTTTTTTACGCCACTATCTAATTTTCTGCACTATTTTTTTTGAACGGCAACGAAAAAATAAATATATATAAATGAGAAGAGAACTAGAGACTGACACTAGCCAGCAGCTAGCAAAATAGCATAACACACCTACCCCTCCCCTCCCCTAGACATTAAGCAGCTAATCCCCTGTGTAGCCACCTGTACACTTAAACTAGATACAATTTTGTATAGCTTGACAGGGATTGAGCAACCAATCCACCCACAACAACTTTACCCTTTTGAATTATGACTAATCTAGAAAAATGAATAGAACTGAACATCCCCTAGCATATGCATCACCGAAACTCTACCATCATTAAAGACATAGTTATTTCTAGACTTCCAAATGATCCAGCAAGTAACATAACACACTGCTTGCCAAAGTCTCTGACTCATGCCCGGGAGCATTTGGCTCCGTGAGGCAGATATCGCATCTGCATTGTCCAAAGGGGTAGTTCTAGCAAGTTGCCACCACAGCAGTACCTTTTGCCATAGAGATGTAGCCAAACTGCAGCGTGCCATGGTGTGATCAACTGTTTCCTCCCCAGAAAGGCACAAAGGACAGCGAACATCTGCAATTTCCACTCCTCTAGCTGCCAGATTTGTTCTTGATGGCAATCGATCAAGAACCGCCCTCCAGACACATAAGTTTACTTTTTGAGGCACTAGCGAATTCCAAGCAAATATTGGCGTCGATAGCTCCGGCTGCAAGCACACTTCGTCTAGCAAGGAAGATAGTTTCCTTACTGTAAATTCACCGCCTTGATCCAACGTCCAAGACCAATCATCTTTCGCATCTGTTGACAAGGAAACATTTAAAACAAGAGAGATGAGTCCTGCCAATTGCTCTTCTTCCACTCCCCTAAGTCATCTCCGCCAGCTCCATTGCCAAACCCATTTCCCCTCCTCCCACACACCCTTTTGAGACACCATGCACTCTCTATTGACCTCCGCCCTATATAGTCTAGGAAATTTCTCTTTTAGACACATGTCCCCAACCCAAACATCTTCCCAAAATTTCACCTCATCCCCTCTCCCCACCTTTCTCCTAAAAAAGTTAACAAAATTAATCCCTTTTTCTTCAATTGCAAAACCTACTTTAACAATCTCACCCCAGACTCCAGCAAACGGACTTCCTTCCTTAGACCTCCCTACCCCTCCACTTTCCCCCCAAATAGCTTTAATGACTCTAACCCACAAGGAATCCCCACTTTTCCTAAACCTCCACCACCATTTCCCCAATAACCCCAGGTTTTTTGCCTGAAGGCTTCCTACACCTAAACCACCTACATTTTTACTAGACAAGATTTTTGTCCAAGCAACCCATGTAATTTTTTTCCCCTCACCACTCCCTCCCCAAAAGAAGTTGTTCCTCACACTCTCAATGTGTTTAATGACTTTCACAGGGGCTCGGAACAGAGAGAAGAAAAATAAGGGCAAGCTTCCCAGAACAGATTTGATCAATGTTAATCTCCCACCAGCCGATAAGAGTTTGCTCCTCCATGAGTTTAACCTCCTTTCAACTTTCTCTACCACCATCTTCCAAGATTCAAATCTTTTCATATTTTCTCCCACCGGAAACCCCAGATAGATAAACGGTAATTTATCATCTTTGCAGTTCACTTTGTTGGCTAAAAGGCGAACTTCATCTCTCGGCACACCAACCCCGAAAATTCTACTTTTGATTAAGTTCAGCCGCAGGCCAGAAGCC
The DNA here is from genome assembly GCA_005392925.1 of Aquilaria sinensis. Classification (NCBI taxonomy): domain Eukaryota; kingdom Viridiplantae; phylum Streptophyta; class Magnoliopsida; order Malvales; family Thymelaeaceae; genus Aquilaria; species Aquilaria sinensis. The sequence goes on along the minus strand of SMDT01002867.1, from coordinate 823 downwards.
AACTCAAAACACCTCAACAATCTCACCAAGTTTACTAAATTTTTTTCATTCCACTCCCCCATAAAAATTGTGTCATCCGCATATTGAAGGTGAGAGAGCTTTAAGCTTCCATCTCCTACCGTCACGCCTGTGAACAAATTATTCTCCACCGCCTCAAGCATCATAACATTGAGGGCTTCTGCTACGATCAAGTATAGAAAAGGCGATAGTGGATCTCCTTGCCTTACTCCTTTCTCCATCTTGAATTCTGCAGTTGGGCATCCGTTCACCAAAACTGACACCATAGAGGATTCCAAACACGCTCGAATCCATCTCCTCCACTTGGGACCAAACTTCATTTGTTGCATAACATCTTCTAAGAATCTCCAACTAATACTGTCATAAGCTCTTTCAAAGTCCACCTTGAACAACAACAGTTTATGCCGTTTTTTCTTTGCAACCCTCACTAACTCATTAACAATGAGAACCCCATCCAGAATTTGTCTTCACTTTATAAACCCTGTTTGAACCTCCCATATCAAACTTGGCATAACCCTTCTCAACCTGGTAGCCAAAACTTTTGCAATGATTTTGTACTGGCACCCCACTAGGCTAATTGGCCGATAGTCTCAGAGGGAAGTCGGGTTTTTGCTCTTTGGGACCAAAGTAATGAAAGAGGAGTTACATCCTCTATCAATTTCACATGCTTGGGCAAACCCTTGCAACCACTTCATCACGTCCCCCTTAACAACATTCCAAAAGCGCTTAATGAACTTGAAGGAGAACCCATCTGGCCCCGGGGCCTTACTTCCCCCACAGCTCCACACCGTGTCCTTCACTTCTT